>CM031948.1:26662325-27227325 GCA_018749465.1 Paracanthobrama guichenoti
AATATGCCTTTAAGCAGCACAACTGGTTTCGACTGTGATAATAAGCAATGTTTCTTGAGCAGCAAATCAGCATATTAGAATGATTCCAGAAGGATCATGTGACACTGAAGACTGGAGTAATGAAAATTCAGCTTCGCCATCACTGGATTTAATTACATATTAAAACATAAAATATTACTGCTTTTACAGTATTTTTGGTCAAATAAATGCAGCCCTGAAAAAACGTATTAACCCCAAACTTTTGAACAGTAGTGTATATATAGTAATTGTGTGTTGTTCACCTGTCAACCTCCTCTTTGCTCATGGCAGCAAAAACAAAACACTCTGTTACTCCATTAATAGCTAACAGCAGAACATAACAGCTGTAACACCGTAGGAGAGCTGGCCCTGCAAAATACACAAACAAACCTTTTAAACTTTTATGGTAGACGCACACAAATGAAAGTGTATTGTTGTTGTATGATATATGTACATCTAGCATCCAGTATAAGCATATTTGTGATTTACCAGCTCCGCTGCTTAGAAGCTCCCCACCATAGATGTCAAGTGCTAGATGAGAATATGCATAACCAAAAACTGTGATGATCAGACCAATCAAAAGCACCAGCTTCAAAAGACATTCCAGTACCTCAGCTGCCATGGAAACTTCCTCCTGTGGACCAATCAGCATTTTACAAATATTCAACACACATCTGGCTGGCTGCATTAAATAAAGTTATGACCATAAATAGATACTGACTTGTTTCTGATGTTGTACATCTCGTCCACGCTCCAGGACTTTAGCAAAGAACACATAGAAACTCTCCTCAATGGGCAAGAAAAGAAATCTCGCCACCATTGAGCCCAGATTATTTATTATATCATAAACCCCTTTAAAAGAAATAAGTAAAGAGAATTATGATGTGTATAATAGTATAATATTTAATAAAATATAATACACTTCCCAGCCAAAAAAAGTGGCTGTTTGGATTTAAATAGACAAATGCTTAAGAGTCTATGATTGGATCATTATTGCAGTGATGTTATAGCGTGTTATATGTAAACAACCATGTTGGAAGACACATCATGGCCATATTCCAGGATGACAATGTCAAGACTCATCAGGCTCAAATTGTGAAAGAATGGTTGTGAGGATCATGAAGGATCATTTTCACACATGAATTGGGACCTCTGAGTCCAGACCTTAAATTCATTGGCAGTCTTTGGGATGTGCTGGAGGAATCTTTACAGAGTGCTGGACTCTTGCATTGTCAATACAAGATCTTGACCAGAAATTGATGCACCTCTTGATGGAAATAACATCACAACATTTTTTGGCTGGGCAGTGTAGCTTGTGAGTATGAATGTACAAACTCACCCTGGTCTCCAAAGTTAAGCACATTCAAAAAAGTCATCACATAACGCTCGCCTATAAAATCAAAATGAAATATTTATCAACAGCATTTAAACAATTACTACTACTAGTACTATGTAATTGAGAATGATATGCACTTACCTTCTGTAAGTATCTGTTTGAGAAATGATTGTTTGAAAAAGCTCCAGGTTAGTGTGGTCAACTTCCAGTTTAGCAGTGGCTAAAAACAAAAACAAACATACAGCATAGTTGTTACACTGTAAGAAAAAGTCTACAACAGACCAATGTGGTGTTGTGTCGTAAAATAAGTCACACCTCGTGATCCACCCTAGATGGCAGAAGGTCTGTTATATGACGAACAGGGAACAATTTCTTGTCTGCTTCCTCTGAGCCAAGGAAATGGACAAAGTATAACACATAACAAAGGAGCAAAAACCCTGCATAGACACACTGTCAAATAAAAAAACACACAGAATTAAGATTACAAACTGAAAGGTATTGCAACTGAAAACTATAGATGTTGTATAAGTTCAGTACCTGGGCTGCAGAGAAGATATAGAGCCCCCATTGAGGCGCTGAGACCACTAACACTACCGTAACAAGACATTTAGCAATCATGGCTAAGCTTTCGGCAATCACCTGTGAATATGCATTATTTGATCAGATAGTTTCATCTTATTCAATCTACAATGATTCTATTAAATGCAATTTAAAGTATAAAAGGCAGATTAGGACACCTTCAAACGGACGAACATGTGCGCGTGTGCAAGAACCCAAAGAGGTTCAGCCAGCAGCTCTATAAGTGCAGACAGGCAGAACAATCCAACAGCGGGAACATAATGCGGGATGGACTCTGGATCAGGTGCCTGGAGCACCCACCACCACACACACACCAATAATACACCCCACACACACCCCAGAGGAAATCTGAAAAAAAGAATAAAAAAACAAAAACTTTAGGTGAAATATTCCTCATGCAATTTGCTGTCTGTGACTCTCTAATAGGTGGAATTTCTGTACAACATCATGGGTAATGTAGCTGTTCACAAATTCAGCTGTTAAACATGTTTTTTTTTTTTTTTTTTTAAATAAAGGTAAAATAATGCAAGCAGATGACTTCAACAAAAGCATGAAAATTAACAGAAAAGTTCAAATGAACCAAAAGCAAATTTCTAGTACTTACGTGAGCCATAACAAGTTGATGACCTGTCTCCAGTTACGCCCCGCCTCTTCCCCACTTAGACACGCCCTTCGGAACGCCTCCCTAGACAGAAACACCAGTGTAGAATAGAGCAGCATCAACCTGTAACAAAAGCAAAGCGTTGGAATTTGTGACCCATTCAAATTAATGTTCAAGTTTATATTGTGTAACTGTAAACACACCTAACATTTACCACGCCCATCAGCTCCTTGGACACAAACCGCAAAGTAAATGCATTCAAGAGAAATGTCAACACTCGAAACATCACCTGAAATATAAAGCATATCAAGGGAAATACTGCTTTATTATATGTCTCTAATAAAAGTGTATTTAGTGTCTGTCTGTATGTAGGTAGACGCTGATTAATAGTACCTGAAGCAGGACATTATAAGAAGCCAGTGTTGACGCACTCTTGAGCACATCCTCAGAGCCCATGGTGAACTTTTACTTTTTTAACTCAGCTGTTTAAAAGCACTGACAACAAAATCACCGAAATTTGCCGGTGAAAAATAAGCGGTACATTCGCTTCATTGTACAGATATAATACTATGATACTACACTACAGTAGTCTCCTATTGTATTTGCCATTTGGTATTTAACAAGTGTACAAGTTGTCAAAAAGAATATGCTTCCGTTTCAAAGAGATTTCAAAATAAAAGTCTTAACAGGATGTTAAAAGGATAGGATTTTGATTCACCCCATGACTCGAATCTTTTGAATCATCTTCAACAAAAAGATTCATTCAGTGCTCCTTTTGCAGGTTACTCCCAATATGAAACATGAATCTTTTGTGTTATGAACACTTTAATGAATCATTTACTCGATTCGTTAAAAACACCTAGTCGATAAAATTGTTTTTCCTGTTATGTTCTTTACAAGAAAGAAAGTTGCTGATAACTACAAATTGTTTATTTACATGCAAACTCTGGAGAGAGTCATGAAATTTAAATACCTAGGAATTTGGATGGATCACATTGAAACTAAATGTAAAAAAGTAATAAATATGATGAGAATGATTACTGGACATAGCTTGGAAGCAGATAAACAATCTTTATAGCATTAGTCAGGTCAGTTATAGATTATGGCTGTATAGTATATAGCACAGCATGCCAAACGAATTTAACAAAGATAGATAGAATTCAGTTTAGAGCACTGAGAATGGTCATAGGTGCTATTAAAACGACTCCAACAAGTGCTATACTGGTAGAGACAAAAGAAGCCCCACTTACATTAAGATTCTTGCCGCTCCAGCGATAAATGCTGCATCGACACGACATCCTCATTAAACCCGTCTTCGGCGTGATGACTCCAATCTTTCGAATAATCTTACAAATATCTATTTGCCTAATATGAATTAAGACCTGCTATGTTGCCAGAATTATAATCATACACTGTTTGTTCGTCGGCCAGAGGAGAACTGGCACCCCGACTGAGCCTGGTTTCTCCCAAGGTTTTTTTTCTCCATTCTGACCCTGAAGGAGTTTTGGTTCCTTGCCACCGTTGCCTCTGGCTTTTGGCTTGCTCAGTTGGGGACACCTAAATTTCATCTATATTACTGATCTGCCCGCATAGACACTATATGATACTTGAAATTAGCTGGATAACATCACCGTTTCACCAGAACGGCTGTACAGCCGAATCAAACTCTGTTGCATTATTTTCCTGTTAACAATGTAAAGCTGCTTTGAAACAATTGTACTTGTTAAAAGCGCTATATAAATAAAGGTGATTTGATTTGATTTGATTCATTAAACTGGCATTATAGGGTTAGGTTGATAGGGAGTAGTAATAATCCAGCAGTGTCAGTATTAAATGATTGTTGGGAATATCAAACAACGGCTAAAGGGTTTGGATGGAACATACATCATTTAACAAAACAGTACGGCATTAAAGAGTTAGAGTTTAGTCCTGCAATAGTTCTTAGTGAAGTTCCTTCCTGGATGCTTCCAATGCCAGAAGTCAAAATAGAATTATTGAAAGGAAAGAGAGAACACTCAGATGAACAGAGTTTTGCATGGTATAGTGAAATATATTTGTCTTCTTCATTTTATGGTTTTATTAATATTTACACAGATGGATCAAAAGACCAAAATGGTCATTGTGGTGTAGGAATTTATATTGCTGAATTTAAAAAAGGTCTGAAGTATAGATTAAATAATTTCCTTTCAGGATATTCAATTGAAATGAACGGTATAATAACAGCATTAAGGTGGATAGAAGAGATAAAACATTAAAATATACGCTAATATGCTCAGATTCAGTGGCTGTATTGCAGAGCTTAGAAAGTGGAGTTTCAGTCAGAGATGATCTAATAGTAGAGGTTAGAAATATATGGTTAAATATTCAAAGCCTAGGAATAACGGTTCAGTTCTGTTGGGTTCAAGATTCAAGATTCAAGAGTTTTATTTGTCACATACACAGTTATATACAGAATATACAACCGGCAGTGAAATGTAAACAGGTCCGCTCCATGGACAGTGGGTTCCAGCACATATTGGAATTAGAGGTAATGAAAAGGCAGATGATTTAGCTAAAAAGGCACAACAAAATAAAGAAATAGAAATTAATGTTCCAACAGGGAAAGGAGAAGCGAAAGCTAAAATAAAATTTTAAATAACAAAGAAATGGCAACAGGAATGGGAAACAGAAACTAAGGCTAGGCAATATTACAATATTCAGAAAGAGGTTGGAGGAAAAATAATTAATATGAAAAATAGGAAGGAAGAAATAGTATATTCAAGATTAAGAATGGGACATACAGGATTGAATGCAACACTGAAGCTGGTAGGGAAAAGAAATGGTTTATGCACAGAATGTCAAACACAGGAAGATGTGAAACATGTTTTATTTAGATGTAGGAGGTACAGTGAGCAGAGACAAAGATGGCAAGAAATGGAAACGATAACATTGAGGATATTCTTGGGGAACAAGGAATGCAAAGCGAAAGAATTAGAACCTTATTTATTTTCCTTAAAGACAGTGATTTAATAATCCTTTTGATTGAATAACCAAAGGTTTACTTGCAACACTCTACACACTCCTGTACAGTAGGTGGCGGTATGCAACACATTAACGATGCAATCTGCCAAGAAACTAAAAGAAGAAGAATTGTTTTACCAACACCACAACTGTGGACCACACCAATGCTAGAATGTGAGCCTTCTTTAATTAAGTGCTTAAGTTATATTGCCTGTCCTGCTACCAACAAACATCTTATTTTGAATGACATGTGTCCATAGGGGCGCAATGGTTGCCACAGAAATGCTCATTTCGGTCGCTCATACGTTATTGTGCCCTCGTAAGAAACGTTTATCTCCGTCTGCATGTCTTGATGTAACTGTTCAAATAATGGCTGTGGATCTGGGCGTCAAACCTGCGCTGTTGTACGACAGTAATGCAGCATCTCCAGAACAGCTTCACCTGTACCTCAGTTCACTACAGGAGTCTGAAGTTGTAACCAGTCCACTAAGGATTCTGTCCATTGATGACAACACATTCATTTTTAACCCTGCGACTGTTCAGTCTCACCTGGATGAATTGCTCCAAAACAAAAGTCTCTTTCTGATTGACGTATGTTCCTCAAGAAAACAACCTGTCTTGGCTGGCTTGGAAAAGAGAACTGAGGAAATGATCAAAAGTCTTTCAGGATTCTTCATGAATGAGCTGGACAAAGGCTCCTCTGTGATTGTGTTGGGAGAGGACTTGTATAATGACTGGAACTTGTGTACTCTCTTTGGAATCCTGTTAGGTTATCCAGCCTCCTACTGGTTTGACCAAACTAAGGGATTTGGGAACTGTCTGTGTATGACACCACTGGTGGTATGCACTGTTTGGGCCACATGGCAAATACATGACATAAATCATCGCTGTTGTCTTTATTCATTTAGTGTTCCTGAGGAGCTGTGGTCAGAAGTAAAAAGTCATATGCAGCGGTGGACGGAGCATTTGAGAGAGAGATTTAACAAACAGACAGTTCTGACTGATCTCTGCTTTTCTAGGGATGCCGTCACTTTGCCCGCTGTGACCCTTTGAATAAACATGATTTATGTTTCTTTTAATGTTACAGTTGTACATATGTATTTTCTCAGACACTTCACATTCATGGTTTATTCGTTTAATTCATTTTCCACACACCACATATTTTCAGTTTTTCATAGAGTTGTACCAAACAATATATAAAAATGTGTGCTGGAAAAATGATGTTGGATCTCAACTTTTGACTCAATCTTTATTCAGAATTTTTTTTTGCAGATATGTATTTCTGTTTTAATACAAATAAACTCAAAAATGTCAGTTTATCTGCATACACACAGTATATGATATACACTGATCAGGCATAACATTATAACCCCTGAAGGTGTGCTGTGGTATCTGGCACCAAGATGTTAGCAGCAGATCCTTTAAGTCCTGGAAGTTGTGAGGTGGGGCCTCCATGGTTCGGACTTGTTTGTTCAACACATCCCACATATGCTTGATTGGATTGAGATCTGGGGAATTTGGAGGCCAAGTCAACACCTGAAACCATTTCTGGTCCAGATCTGATGCGCATATGCCCACTGTTGGCGCTTTCGGCGGTGGACAGGGGTCAGCATGGGCACCCTGACTAGTCTATGGCTATGCAGCCCCATACACAACAAACTGCGATGCACTGTGTATTCTGACATCTTTCTATCAGAACCAGCATTAAGTTCTTGAGCAATTTGAGCTGCAGTAGCTCGTCTATTTGATCGAAAAAGGCCTTCAGCCCCTCAGCCTTCGCTCCCCACGTGCATCAATGAGCCTTGACCATCCATGACCCTGTCGCCGGTTTACCACGTTATGTACCCTTCCTTGGACATTCCGTTCCTTTTGATAGATACTGACCACAAATGTGACTTTAGGCATGAAGATATTAAGATATTATAAACCTTAACATCATCATCTTGAAATGTGTATTGTGAAAAGTGCTATACAATTAAAATGGTCTTGACTTGACTTTTATTGTCAGAACAAATGATTAACATTTTAAAAACAACCTGATACATTCACTTATATTTATATTCATAATCAAAATGAATAAATAATAGTGATTAATATATAACAAAACTACCATTATTAAATAAAAACAAGAGGTTATAATCCACACAGCTCATTTAGAAAGTAATCATCATGAATGTTTCCCACACTGATTCTTGAGGAGCTGGGTAACGTTTCAGAGAGTACATTCTATATGGGAAATCCAGATGTCCCTATGAACCCACTTTATTTTATTTTAATTTTAAAGATATTATTTAAACAACTCATTTGTGCTGATGCTTTATTCTGTATTGCACTTTAAACTCAAGCTAACTAACCAAGAATGTGTAAATATGTTAAATTTTGTAACTTGAGGTAGAGATCTGTTGTATTATGCAAGCAGCCTAGAACCAAACCAAAACTATGTTCCAGTAATCTTATGATGAGCTGTGGATCGAGTGTTGAGGTTCAGAAAAGCTAATAGTCAGAATATAGTCAGTTTCTCAGTCGAGTTGGATGGCTGGCAGCACTTCTCCACAGCGAGCACTCACCCTGATGTCAGTGAGATGATCAGCTCTTGTAGATCCTATATTCACGATGGCTATTGGAAGTTTTCTTTCACTAGCAGCGAGTAGAAAGCGGTACCCAGAAAAAACCTGAAAGGAAACCAGATGCCTTCACTGTCCCAAAAGTCAAGGAGGAGAAAATTATTTGCCTTATCTAGGTCAGGTATACTCATTAACTACTTCAAACTCTAGTCAAACACACCTGAACCAGCTAAACATTTTAATTGGTTTATTTGAAAATTACAACAAGGTGCATTGGAGTAGGGTTGTAACTAGTAGTAGGGATCAGTAGTAGCATTGCTATTTTAGTATATTGAGATAGTATTACAGTTTTTATTAATATTTCAAATGAGTTTTTATTGATGTAGTTTCCATTTTAATTTTATTTTAAAACTTTAGTAATTTTTTTGTCATTTATGCATTTAGCAGATCCAAAGCGACTCACAAAAGAGGAACAAAATCAACTTGTCAAACAATTTAGCCAACAATATTTATACAATGCCAAGTTTATTTTAATCCTGGGGGTTTCATTCAAATCTTTTAAATCCACCATAAAAACTTTGAATGAATCAACAGATGGCAGCCAGTGAGTAGGAATGAGTAACCCTGTTCTAGGTGCACAGTAAATGTATTTGTAAAGTGACATTGATGAAACATTACTCACCTGAAGAGAAGATCCAGCCACAAGCACTGCATCAGACTCAGCCAGCTTGTTATGCACGAAGTGAACTGTAGTCCGGTTCACTACATCACCAAAGAAGGTCACCTCAGGTTTGAGTACACCCCCACAGGCATCACATGCAGGTACTCTGAAGTTCAACACCTGCTCATCCTCCAGAAACACATCTCCATCTGGGGCCACAGCACATGCACTTGCTTCCCAGCCAGGGTTTAGAGCTGCAAAACGCTTCTGAAGCTCGGCACGGGGAGTCAGTTGGCCGCAGTCCAAACACACAACCCTATGCAATACATACATTTGCAGGATTTTAATTTGTCTTATATTTGATGAAATTCGCATCACTGATATTTTCTTTTTGATTACTGTGAAGCTGCTTTACACCAATCTGCATTGACTTGACTGTTTGTGTGTAGACCTGTGTGTAGATCTAGTTACCTGTGTGTAGATCCATGAAGTTCAGTAAGTCTCTGTTGTCCAGCCTTTGAGTGTAAGGCATCTACATTCTGAGTGACAAGCCAGTGCAATTTTCCCTTTTCCTCCCAGTCCCGTAATGCTAAATGTGCTGAATTAGGCTGGTGTGAAGAGAACTGTGGCCATCCCACGTAGTTCCGTGCCCAGTATCTCTGCCTCGATTTTGCACTGCGCACAAACTCTGAGTGCTGCATAGGTCGCCTGTCAGTCCGTGCATACAGTCCCACACCCTCTGATCTATAGTCTGGAATTCCAGATTCAGTAGAGAGTCCGGCACCGCTAATTACAAACAGCCGCGAAGCCTGTGACACAAAGGCCTGGAGTTGTTCCAAAGCACTGGAGTCAATTGAACCACTTGCAGGAACAAATCGTTGTACACTAGCTTGTATTGTAGAAGCACATCTTCCCACTGCCACACGTGGAGGCAGGGATCTCCATGGCAACAGCATCTACAGACCTGTTCATACAACAGCAGATAACAACAAACAACTCTTTATCAACAGCATGGTTTATCAACTATTCAATAAATTTTACCATTAAATGTTATGGTCTGAAATATATATTTACTAATTAAGTTGTGCGAGTGTGAGTGTGTGTGTGTATACATATTGTAGAATCACTATTATAAAATCACTATTTAAAGAAAATCAAACCCTGCTTCAAAAATATACTTTACAATAAAAAAATAAATAAAAAAATCTAATCAAATACACATTTCAAATTAATACACATGCTTCCATTACTGGAGCACAAAGATTGGTCTATAAATTAACAGTAATAGTTGACTATTACATAATATGAAACTTAAAGTGCAATGTATGAATTCATTACTTAATACATTCAATGGTATTCGACCATAAAGTCAATTATTACGCTAAAAACGTATGACATAGCCATATCAGTTAATTCACAGTTCTGTAACGTCTGTAAGCCGTTTGTTTTGAGTAAAAAAGTTACGTTAGGTGGAATGTATGTGACCAACTCACTTGATTTAAATGTCAAGCTAGGAAAATAATAACGTGCCATGAACATTATGCCTCGTGCGAATATTCATTAAACACATTTCAAATGTACAACTAATTACGTACCTGTATTAATAAAATCCTCAGCACCAAATGTCTTCTATTTCGTGAACATTAGTGCAGTAGCTGTGGCGGCCGTCAAAACAAGAACTTCCGTGTTGTTACACAAGTGCATGATGGTAAATGTAGTGTAGTGAAGGTCCTCGCTTTTTTGGCACTCTGAAACATCTCCATCTGTGTTCTTTGACAAAATTGATAAACACTCTAGTTTTGCACTCACAGATATAAAATATATCTTCAAATAGTATTTTATTGTATGTCAGGAATGATACAAATAAATTCATATATGTTCCATGCTTCTTTTTAACATTGTCATAAATGCCATTTCATCTAGGTTGTTTAGAATATGCTGCACACATCTTGATTGCAGAACCGTAAGATATCTGTCAAAAAAAAAAAAAAGTAAAGCCCCAATTAAAATATGCACGAATAATAACTGAAATAAGAGACATCGTACTTATCTATGTGCATTTTTATAAAATCAAACTCTTAAAAATCCAGCGATCGTAATATTATAAATGCAAACAAATAACTGGTATGCAATGCATATAATAATAATAATTCTTTTTTTTTTTCTATTCTTACTTGAGTGTGTGCAGTTAAAGATGCTTTCAGCCTGTGAATAGAACTTGTCTCCCAGTATGGTGCGATAGTCCATGTGACTGGTGTGAACGAGACACTTTGTAGCATCTTTAAAGAGCAGGTCACTCTCTCCATACTGCTGAGACTCAAACAGGTGGAACTCAGTATCTGGACGAGCTGCTATGGTTTCCTATAGCACAAACTACATCAGTATTTGTATTCTAAAAGACTTCTGAATCAATCAAATTATATAATTTCAGTGTGCAGACCTGTGACTTCATTAAGAGGTCATAAATGCGAGCAGTAAGAACAGGACGCGTCATAACAATATTTGGAGGGACTGCCCCTAAGTTACAGGTCTTCCATTCTGTCAGAGGAGCCCGACTGCCATCGCTGCAAAGCAACTCAAAGTCCCAAGTGAGCCAACCCTCAGCCCAGCCACTGGTGTTTAGACCTGTCCATCAAACATCACACATATTATCAATAAGATTCATATCGATGACATTTCTCAGTGTGTACATCTTACGTTCAATGTTCCTCTCCAGATTGTGGTGTTCCATAAAGGCCACATCTCCAAAACTCTTCCCACTGGGGTCTCCAACCAAGCATCTGGAGTAAAAGACATTTTAATGCCTGCAAAGATGTATGGTTGCACTATAGTACACTAGCAATGGGTGAACAGACATATTTTCCTGTATACCATTTTATTTGAACTGTTCCTTACCTTAACGCACCCATATTGCCATAGTAACGCTCATTATGGTTGTCAGCACACCGTTTGGTGGCAGCTTCCTCAGTCCCACCCATACACACCTTACAAAGATTGCCTTGACTTCCTGGCAAACAACCTTTCCAAAACACCTCCGCATACACTGAAAACAGAGTAAGTTACATTAAATATTACACTTTTTTACATTTTCAACTTTTTTAGTGTGTCCACTCCAAAGGGAGTTATTCTCTATATCAGTGAACTTCCTGAAACGCCTCGATTGTAGTCTTGACATTTCTTACGGGAAGTACACATCACAATATTCCTCATTTAAATAATTCCTACTCAAGGCACTGATCCAGTCGACCAATCAGAGCACATTGTTGTTTTCGGAAGGAGGGGCTTCACAAAGACAGAAACTAAACAGAGCAAAGTCTGGGAAGAGAGGTGCTGCAACAATGTAAAATATGTGGAAAATAATAAGTGTTTTTTATACATTTCAAGTACAAGACCCCAAAAATCAAAGACTTTGTAAAAGGGCATAATATGTCCTCTTTAAATGTAAGTAACTAAAATATTATATTTAAAGCCACAGTATGTAAGTTTGGCCGCTAGGGGTTGCTTATTCAAAAAAAGGCGTAGCTTGATGACGCCTCGATTTCGTGGAATCATGGGAGATGTCGTCTTTACCTCTACAGCCGGTGTAAAAGAATCCAATGGGGCAGAAATCATATTCATGGATGAGCTAATGTATTAAAGATTGTTGGAAGTGATTATAATGTGCTCTGTGCGTTCGCTCTGCGGCTACGAGACCTTGTTGCACACTGCAGTGAGCTAGAGTGATATTAGGCATGGTAAAACATGGTACTTGCTGTACATAAATAAAACAAGATTTAAACAATAAGACTAATTGTGTTATATAACAATGATTCGTTTTCTGTTCCTCATCTGTCAAAACAGTGTTTCCATGGTTTCTAAAAATAAAACTGGAAATCGAGGGTAACGTGGGTATGATGTCATTGATAGGCGACACACAGACACAGTCCGTGTCCTGGTTATAATTGCTTATTTCTCAGGATTTAAACATTCTTGAAAACAATATGTTGTGGATAATGTAAGTAACACAAGTCCACAAAATATATAACATTGTTCTAGTGGTTTTTGGATATTTTAATCCAAAAATCTTACATATTGTGCCTTTTACTATTTGATAAAGATAACATGCAATAGAGAGGAAACTGTAGTACCATTATTCGGCTCACATGGGGCGCTGTTGTTGTGCTCTGTACTAAGCATGTGTCTTACAGGTAAAACCCAGCCAGCAGGGCTGTACATGTGACCATGGCAAGAGCGTCTACCGCCCAGGCTTCCATAATATAAACTCCGGCTTGTCCGACGTACAACTGCCACACCATACACAGATGGTAATTCTACAGAGACAAATATATTTTGTAAAGACATAATAATATGGATACATCATTTATGTTAAGCTCTGTCAAGTCTATTAAGTTTAATTTCTTATTACCATCACTTTCAAAATGGCCACCAGCTCCTTCAGGAATCTCACATTTCTCTCCTAAATTTCAAATTAACCAGCAAAGAGAAAAACAGGGTGAGATGAACTTGAAGACATGAGTGAGTATGAATCTGGATGTTTTACATACCATAATATTCAGTCACAACAGGGACAAGGCCACATTTCCCAGCTATGAAAGCATGGGTGGCATCCAGAGAAACAGCATCCACCTCATCCCTCTGTGAAAATTAACAATTGATTCTGTTGATACTGATACCGAGACAAATCACCAATGTTGGTATAGATATCGAAAACTAAAACTATTAAAAAATGTTTTGCTATTTTAAATAAATGTGAAATAAAATAAAAATAATATATTATATTATATTATATTATATTATATTATATTATATTATATTATATTATATTATATTATATATATATATATATATATATATATATATATATATATATATATATATATATATACACACATACATAAATACATACACATACACATACATAAATACATACACATACACATACATAAATACATACATACACACACACACACACTCACCTACAGGATTATTAGGAACACCTGTTCAATTTCTCATTAATGCAATTATCTAATCAACCAATCACATGGCAGTTGCTTCAATGCATTTAGGGGTGTGGTCCTGGTCAAGACAATCTCCTGAACTCCAAACTGAATGTCAGAATGGGAAAGAAAGGTGATTTAAGCAATTTTGAGCGTGGCATGGTTGTTGGTGCCAGACGGGCCGATCTGAGTATTTCACAATCTGCTCAGTCACTGGGATTTTCACGCACAATCATTTCTAGGGTTTACAAAGAATGGTGTGAAAAGGGAAAAACATCCAGTATGCGGCAGTCCTGTGGGCGAAAATGTCTTGTTGATGCTAGAGGTCAGAGGAGAATGGGCCGACTGATTCAAGCTGATAGAAGAGCAACTTTGACTGAAATAACCACTCGTTACAACCGAGGTATGCAGCAAAGCATTTGTGAAGCCACAACACACACAACCTTGAGGCAGATGGGCTACAACAGCAGAAGACCCCACCGGGTACCACACATCTCCACTACAAATAGGAAAAAGAGGCTACAATTTGCACAAGCTCACCAAAATTGGACAGTTGATGACTGGAAAAATGTTGCCTGGTCTGATGAGTCTCGACTTCTGTTGAGACATTCAGATGGTAGAGTCAGAATTTGGCGTAAACAGAATGAGAGCATGGCTTGTTACCACTGTGCAGGCTGGTGGTGGTGGTGTAATGGTGTGGGGGATGTTTTCTTGGCACACTTTAGGCCCCTTAGTGGCAATTGGGCATCGTTTAAATGCCACGGCCTACCTGAGCATTGTTTCTGACCATGTCCATCCCTTTATGACCACCATGTACCCATTCTCTGATGGCTACTTCCAGCAGGATAATGCACCATGTCACAAAGCTTGAATCATTTCAAATTGGTTTCTTGAACATGACAATGAGTTCACTGTACTAAAATGGCCCCCACAGTCACCAGATCTCAACCCAATAGAGCATCTTTGGGATGTGGTGGAACGGGAGCTTCGTGCCCTGGATGTGCATCCCACAAATCTCCATCAACTGCAAGATGCTATCCTATCAATATGGGCCAACATTTCTAAAGAATGCTTTCAGCACCTTGTTGAATCAATGCCACGTAGAATTAAGGCAGTTCTGAAGGCGAAAGGGGGTCAAACACAGTACTAGTATGGTGTTCCTAATAATCCTTTAGGTGAGTGTGTATATATTATATATGCAAATGAGGGGTAAACTCAAAATTAAGAGGACATAAATATTTTTGGTGATGAAACTGTATTCTGCAATTTTTTTAATAAAAAAAAAAATATATAAATAAAATTATGTTTAAAACATAAATCAAAATAGCTGAAAAATTGTCTTACTGGACCTTGATCTTCTCAATGCAGTCACTCATAGATGAGGCTTTTACACACACCAGAGGATCTGATTTTATGCTAAGAGCCCACTGCTCGCATTTCTTCTGTTCAGCATGACTTATACAGCACCACCTCACAACACTGTCCTCCAGCGAGCTACCTAACCACACACACACAAATTAAAGTCTAAGCTTATCATTTCCAAGATTATATGGTACAGAGGGGAAGCAATCTTTCACCTTCATGTCCAAGGCCCTTGAGCAAGGCCACATAGTCCAGTCCAAGAACCTGGCTCATATCCATATCTTCCATCAGAACTGATAATTTCTCAGTCACATCTTTGAAGAGAAGGTCACTCCCACCATAGGTTGCTGATTCAAACAATTGGAAGCGCTGACGCTCCCTTCCCCTCCAACCAAATGACATCTTCAAAAGAAAACAAAGATTTTTTTTCTCTTTCTCTCTCTGAAATCAGCCAAGTATTAATGACATTATTAAGGAACATCACCAGGAAACTGAGGTCAACTTTACACTGACAGGACCATCAATCTGTTAAAGGGATAGTTCACCCAAAAATGAACTCACTGGGACATTCAAAGTATATTCTTTTATGTTGCACAGACAAAAGAAAGTCTGAGATTTGGAATGACATGAGGAGGAGTAAATGATTACAGAATGTTAATTTTGTATCCCCTTTAAGATCAGTTTTTCCATGTACTATAAGACTCTGGGTTTGTGTCAGGTTTGAGTTTGTAATTAATGTAAAATATATTAATAGTATTTATGTTTTAATTTACCATTATGTGTCCTGCATACATGACACTTTACATCTTGTTACCAGAGGTGTCCAATCCTGCTCCTGGAGGGCCACTGTCCTGCCAAGTTTAGATCCAACCCCAATTAAACATACCTGAACCAGCTAATACAAGTCCTACTAGGCATATTAGAAACTTTCAGGCAAGTTGGAGCTATTAACTCTGCAGGACAGTGGCCCTCCAGGACCGAGTCTGGACACCCTTGCTCTTTGCTCAGCAAATAAATAAAAAGAGATTGAGTCATTTCTGGATTGTTATTAAAACTTTACAGTACCGGTTGGTCAGATTCAACACAAAGCATACCTGGGCAGCAACCAAGAACTTCCGAGCAATTCTACGGATGTTCATGCGTGTGACCACACCCCCTCCAGGCCCTCGTCCAAGATTACACTTTCTAAAACTGCTGAGGGGAGCATGAGTACCATCTGTACACAGCAGTCTGAACTCATCTTTCTCACTTTCTGTTGAGTAAAGAGATCAAACAGAAGCGAGAAAGAGAGGGTCTTTATCTCATATAGGATTTAAACACTATACAAGTTCATATCCATATAAGTATAAATGTTATGCCATGAATGTACAATTTGTTCAAATAAAAAGTTGTTTAAGAGTTCATTGTGTTAACTAACCATCTATGCTGTCCAGAGCTGTGTGATCCACAAAGGCAACATCTCCAGCCCGTGACTGCAAACATCTAAAAGAAAAAGAGTGATACTGTAAGATCCTGTCCTTGGCAGTGACTCACTGATACAGACGTAAATAGGATTATTTGAACCTGAGTGCTCCTTGGTTGTTGTAGAATGGTTCACTGTGAGATGTCTCACAATGGAAATTTTTCTGACGAATGTATGACCTTTGACCTTGGCACAAGGAACAAAGGCTGGCTGCCATTGTAGATGCTCCAGGTACACAGCTGGCGTTGAAGAAAGCACTAACCGCTGACAAAACATTCAAAATATGAGAACTGGGAACTGGACACAATCATACATAGTTTTGAAAACTTTGTTTATTTGGTTTGGGAGAACATGACGGAATACTCCCTAGGTTATGATCCAAATTTCCAAGTGACTGGAAATATGTAAACAACAACAAAATTCTGGGAAATCACTTAAAACTTAATCCGTTTAATCAGAATTTTCTGGATTGAGCCTTTAGCAATTGTTATGGTGTTGTTTTAGTGTTATTTATATATTAATATAGTAGATTTTTTGTTAGGTAGATTTTTGATTTTAAGGTTTTCATGTAATATTTACACTTACTGGCCAGTTTATAAAGTACACCTGTTCAACTGCCTGCAAATATCTAATCGGCCAGTCACAAAGACAACAAGTCAATGCATTTAGGCATGTAGACATGGTCAAGATCAAGTTCAATCTGAGCATCGAAAGAAAGGAGATTTAAGTGACTTTGGGGCAGTCATGGGCATGGCATAATGGTCAGAGAGTCAGACTGGTAACCACAATGTTGCGGGTTCGATTCTCAATACCAGCAGGAAACGACTGAGGTGCCCTTGAGCAAGGCACCCAACCCCGATTGTTCCCCGGGCACCACAGCAAAAATAACTGCTCCTGTAGCTCCTCACTGCAGTACACGAGATCCAGGGGGTGGAGACAGGTTGGTTTAGGGATCAGTGTTAGGTGTAGGCAATCAGTACTGTGATTGACATAACCAATACAATCTGGCTTCTGACGTCACACTTGGATGTGGGCCAGGTTGGATGTCCACCGCAGGCTGCAGCGAAACACTTCTCATATGTAAAGTGGGAGGAGTTGGATCTGGATCCAACCTCGCCCCCTGGATCTCGTGTTCTGCAGTGAGGACCATCTTCACTGCTCTGGGTGTGTGTGTCCACGGTTTGCAGTGTGTGTGTCTTCACTACTGTACTAACTTGTATGGGTTAAATGCAGAGGACAAATTCTGAGTATGGGTTACCATACTTGGCCTACACATTTCACTTCACTTGAACTGGTTGGTTGGAACTTGGTTGTGTGTGCCAGACGGGCTGGTCTAAGTATTTCAGCAGAAACTGCCAATCTAAAATCTTCACACACACAACTATCTCTAGGGTTTACAGAGAAAATATCCAGTGAGCAGCAGGTCTGTGGGCGAAAATGCCCTCATGATGTCAGAGGAGAACCAGATTTGTCCAAGCTAGAAAGTCAACAGTAATGCAAACAACTCGTTACAACTGAAGTCTGCAGAAGAGCATCTCTGCAGAAGAGCAACACACAACACGTCGAAGCTTGAAGCAGATTGGCGACCACAGCAGGTGCCACTCCTGTCAGCTGAGAAAGGGAAACTGAGGCTATAATTTGCACAGGCTCACCAAAATTGGACAATAGAAGATTGGAAAAACATTGCATGGTCTGAATGAGGTTCCCGATTTCTGCTGCAACATTCAAATGGTAGGCTCAGAATTTTGTTTAAACATAATACTGTCTTGTATTAACGGTTCAAGCTGTTAATGGTGGTTTAATGCTGTGGGGGATATTTTCTTGGCACACTTTGTACCAACTGAGCATTGTTTAAATGCCACAGCCTACCTGAGTGTTGTTGCTGACCATGTCCATCCCTTTATGACCACAGTGTTCCAATTTTCTGATGGCTACTTCCAGTAGGATAATGCGCCATATCACAAAGCTCAAATCATGACAATAAGTACACAGCCTCCACAGTTGCCAAATCTCAGTCCAATAGAGCGCCTATAGTGGTGGATGATGTCAATTTGAACCAAAATCTCTGAGGAATGTTTCCAGCACCTTGTTGAATCTATACTACAAAGACTTAAGTACTCCAACCCGGTACTAGCAAGGTGTACCTAATAAAGTGGCCAATATTTTATTTTATTTCAATTAACAATAATGATTAATCATTTTTAATAGTTTTAATTTTAGTCAACAATAACACTGCTTATATACAATTTGTGATTTGTGGTCGTCTTACCCTGACTGAGGGGCTCATCCTCTGCCCAGGGCAGGAGGTTTCGAGAAAGGAGATGTCCCAAAGGGAGACTCCAACCTGCAGTCCAGCGAGCTCCACTATGACAGCTCCTACTGCCCCGCAAAGTGCGCATATCAAAAGAACTATTGTTTCTGACCACCACAACTGCAAGAATACAGCCACCTGGGAGATGGAGGAGACGACAAAGTGGAAAAGGAAGATGTTTAAATGTTAGCGCTTGCAGAGTGTAATGCATATGTAACCACATAAGTATTTTGTATGATACCATCTTTGTAGATTTCCTTTGCGACTACTGTGAGACCGAACTGTTTTACTGCAGAGTACACCTCTCCAGCATCCAGAGTCACTAGGTCAGCTTTATTATCCTGACAAGAGAGGAGGACAGAATGTAAACCGTCTACTTTTATGTCTCGGGGGTTAATAAAAAAAAAAAAGTAAAATAGATTTCAGCTTATGAAGTATCATGTCACCCACCCGTATCTTATTAATACAGTCGGCAGTGCCATAAGCTTTCACACATGAGAGACGAGCGAAGGCTGCGACAGCTGCAGGTGGAAGGACAGCGACCAGTGCTTTGGCCAGCTCTGCACACTTTCTCTGCTCCGGCTCTGATACTGTACACCAGCGCATCTTCTTACCTGAATGCAGGTATACAGGCATACACTTACAGAACATTTCAAGTGATATTATATGTCAGTTTCACAAATAAAATGTTTTTATGGTGGGGAGGGGAACCATAGAGATTTTAGAGAAGACCAAAGAATGCAGAAAAATTAGAAAGGCATTACAATTATATCAATGAGGGGTATATATTTTTGTATATTCTGGTGGCAGGAGAATTTTTTTTTTTGCATACTGCTATGCAAATAGTAGAATAGCTTTCACAGTGTTTTCAATTAACATTTCAGTAACCAAAGTTGCTTTCACACTAAGATTAGGCCTTTATCATAATTATATCTATAATCATACCTATATTATAATTCATATTTCCAAATAAACAGATTGATCCACAAATAAATTAGATCAGACAATTAGATTCACAGAAATTAAACATTCACAAATAAATAGAATGAGATCAAAAAGCCATCATGTTAGGAGTTTAACAAATTCATTAAATATTTGAAAATATAAAATATTTTGAAATATGTTTTGTTACAAACACATATCTTTGCATTTATTTGTGGCTCATGATCTATGTGGAATTATGAAACAACTCTAACTGCAAACATCGAACGTCATTACTTAGTCTATACATTATTAATATTTGCACGTCACAAATACGCTTCACAAATATATAATTAGTCGCACGTTGTGATAATTATATACAAACAATTTTAAATGTAGTGATATCATCCTGAGTAGATTTTATCATCCCAAGATTTTGTGCAATGTTCAGTATTCTAAATAAATAAATAAATAAACGTAAAATGTGGCTGTTGAGTGCAACATTTTGCAACCATTGCTACTGAATGTTCTGGCAGAGCAGCAGACATTTCTATTTACTCCCTAATGCTGAAATACGTTCAAAACCCTGAGAATTTGTAAGTCATTATTTTGCTGCTTTTCTTAATTTTATTATTAGGCGCGCACTTACCCCAGCTGTTGGTGGTGCACAGCAGTAGAATGACAACAACAACTCTCACTCGCTTCATCATAGTATCAGACATCTCCTCTGGGAAAAATGAATCGCAGACACTGTCTACACTGAGTCCTGTACAGAAGTTTCAGTGGAACGGGCATGGTCACCTACTAAAAATCTCATTGTCTAGGTTTGCGCGAGCCTAAAAAAAGAAAGAAAGAAAAAAAAAAAAGTGTACTGGGCAAGCGGTTGTTTTCAAAGCGAATAGTTCTTATAATAAATGTGCGCATATGGAAAGTATTACTGGAACTCTTATGTCACGTGGACCATTCTCGTCCAGGCATCTTTTCTTGCTTGGCGTTTTATAACATCTCCAGAAAGCGCCTTTTGTTTTGAATTGTGTTGGTATTAAATGCTACTGGACTTACGCCACAGAAGCAGCAACATAGTCCAGGTGTAGCCTACGTCCAAATGAAGATTCCAAGATTAGGATCATCCAACATAACTATCAAAAACATGTTCCATGAACGTTTTGCTAACGTTCTTAAATTATCAAAATGTTCTCTAAACGTTAAAAATGTATTTTTAAACGGGGGTTATTACTTTTGAATATTCTGAAAAAATGTGTGTGTGTGTGTGTGTGTGTGTGTATGTGTGTATGTGTACACACACACTATATATATATATATATATATATATATATATATATACACACACACATATATATATATACACACACAAAATCCAACTAAAACGTTTCAGAGGGGGAAAAAAAAGTTTAAAGAACAATAAACGTTTTAGTGCTAAAGCTGAGAACATCACCAGACCAGATAACTCTGAATTAATCTTTTAATTATCTTACAGGAGAAATGTTTGTTCGTAACTTTGAGAGAATCTTGCCAGAAAGTTAGCCAAAGTTCAACATTTTAATACAGGTAGTCCATATCATCTCAAGTTAAATAAGCAATTTCAAAACACCAAAACGTGTGATTTAATACTTTATTAAAAATTAAGTTACAGTAACAGTGTATTTGATAAACAACAACGGAAATAAAAATGGGTTTTAAACTGACCCAAAGACTTAAAAATACAATATTGTTTAGATCCATTTCTGGGATAATGCGTTTGCACAATATATAAGTCTATATTCCAAACTTGGTAGGTGTTTTTGTATTAACCATGCGTGGTAGTAGTAGTCGGCTCTGGATGGTGTTAACTCTGGCAGCATGGCAAATCATGAAGGGTTTCTGCTTGTTTAATCTCAAAGACAGAGAAGAAATGCGACTCTCAAGCTGCAAAGAAACATCATATTAAAACATTACATTTATATTAATGTATGCATGCATATGTGTGTGTGTGTGTGTGTGTGTACACACACACACACGAGTATATATACACATATGAAGATATTTATATATACCACCATGCATAAAATGCACAAAGATTAAATGTTACATTTAATATTAATCACATATTATTAGATCTTAATAATGTTTAATATTTTCCATATTCTAACGCTCCAGTTTTGCGCATCATACATAAAAGCAAGGGTTTATGCAATCTGTAACATTTATCTAGTGACACTCCTCACAGCTGGTTTTGAGCATTTTAGATTTACGTTTTTACGCAAATTCTCCAAAAATATGCGTGTTAAATGTAAACCACCGGTGTCCTGCGATGCAGTCTGAGAAACCAAGAATGTTGCCCCATCTTGTTATTTGTCAATCCTTTACTGTACATATTTAAAGATGTGAATTTGTGTTTGCAAGAGAGAAAGTTAGATATGGATACCTCATTTAACTCCTTTAAGATGCTTTCTCTTTCCTCAGTTTCTCCCTCAATGCCTGTTGTTGCGAGCCAGCTATTCAAGACCTTTTGGAGCTTACGCCATGTCCTAAACACACACAAACGCAGGCTGATTTCACTATATTATTGAAGAGGTCTCATTAGGTGCAATGTTTTTTATATGAAGGTGATGATTTTTGTCGTCACATACCCCTTTTGAAAATCCAAAACATTCCTTTCTCTAATTTAACATGTTAAGAACCCAAATATTTTCACCTCATTAGTCTCTCAAACGTAGCAGAAACAACTATTCATTCCAAAAGCCAAGTTTCCTTGTGTGTGCTAGAATAAATAACCCACTTTAATATGTTGATTCAGTCAAACTACAGCTGGAGAGTCAATTTTTTTTTTTTTTTTTTTCAAACACAAGAAACAGCTTCAGTCTTAAAATGCATTTCCAAAGTAGTGGTTTCAATTTTAGGAGATTTGTGACTTTTACAGCTGGATCACTTCAGAAAAACAGACAAAAAACTGTATAAAAATATTATTCAAATGTACATTTATGAGCGTGTATGTATGTACGTATGTATGTGTATATTATATATACATATTTTATCAATCACACACAGGTGCTGGTCATATAATTAGAATATCAAAGTTGATTTCACTAATTCCATTCAAAAAGTGAAACTTGTATATTATATTCATTCATTACACACAGATATATTTCACGTTTATTTCTTTTCATTTTGATGATTATAACTGACAACTAAGGAAAATCCCAAATTCAGTATCTCAGAAAATTAGAATATTACTTATGACCAATACAAAGAAAGGATTTTTAGAAATCTTGGCCAACTGAAAAGTATGAACATGAAAAGTATGAGCATGTACAGCACTCGATACTTAGTTGGGGCTCCTTTTGCCTGAATTACTGCAGCAATGCGGCGTGGCATGGAGTCGATCAGTCTGTGACACTGCTCAGGTGTTATGAGAGCCCAGGTTGCTCTGATAGTGATAGTGGCCTTCAGCTCTTCTGCATTGTTGGGTCTTGCATAATCGCATCTTCCTCTTCACAATACCCCATAGATTTTCTATGGGGTTAAGGTCAGGCGAGTTTTCTGGCCAATTAAGAACAGGGATACCATGGTCCTTAAACCAGGTACTGATTGCTTTTGCACTGTGTGCAGGTGCCAAGTCCTGTAGGGAAATTAAATCTGCATCTCCATAAAGTTGGTCAGCAGCAGGAAGCATGAAGTGCTCTAAAACGTCCTGGTATACGGCTGCATTGACCTTGGACCTCAGAAAACACAGTGGACCAACACCAGCAGATGACATGGCACCCCAAACCATCACTGACTGTGGAAACTTCACACTGGACCTCAAGCAACGTGGATTGTGTGCCTCTCCTCTCTTCCTCCAGACTCTGGGACCCTGATTGACTTTCATCAGAGAACATAACTTTGGACCACTCGGCAGCAGTCCAGTCCTTTTTGTCTTTAGCCCAGGCGAGACGCTTCTGACGCTGTCTGTTGTTCAAGAGTGGCTTGACACGAGGAATGCGACGGCTGAAACCCATGTCTTGCATATGTCTGTGTGTAGTGGTTCTTGAAGCACTGACTCCAGCTGCAGTCCACTCTTTGTGAGTCTCCCCCGCATTTTTGAATGGGTTTTGTTTCACAATCCTCTCCAGGGTGCGGTTGTCCCTATTGCTTGTACACTTTTTTTCTACCACATCTTTTCCTTCCCTTGGCCTCTCTATTAATGTGCTTGGACACAGAGCTCTGTGAACAGCCAGCCTTTTTTGCAATGACCTTTTGTGTCTTGCCCTCCTTGTGCAAGGTGTCAATGGTCGTCTTTTGGTCAACTGTCAGGTCAGCAGTCTTCCCCATGATTGTGTAGCCTACAGAACTAGACTGAGAGAGCATTTAAAGGCCTTTGCAGGTGTTTTGAGTTCATCAGCTGATTAGAGTGTGGCACCAGGTGTCTTTAATATTCAACCTTTTCACAATATTCTAATTTTCTGAGATACTGAATTTGGGATTTTCCTTAGTTGTCAGTTATAATCATCAAAATTAAAAGAAATAAACGTTTGAAATATATCAGTCTGTGTGTAATGAATTAATATAATATACAAGTTTCACTTTTTGAAATGGAATTAGTGAAATAAATAAACATTTTGATGATATTCTAATTATATGACCAGCACTTGTATATAGTTTATAAATCTAACAAATAATTAATTATAATAACTTTAATAATTAGAATAATAATTCTAAACACTGTATATTCATCCAATTGAAAGTCAGATTAACGTACTGTAGCTGTTTTCGGTCTTGCTGGTATTGTTGCATTTCCAGTCTAATATCTAGTAGTTCTTTGGTGAGATTTTCAGTTTGCTCCATATCCACAACCTCATCTTCTTCATTCTCTTCTTCCTGCTCAGGTAATCTCTCAAGCATACCTACAGCCCGGACAAATTACAAGTGTAAATGGTCTTTAAATGGTCACATAACCTCAGACTAGTGAACTGAAAACATAAACAAGCAAAACTCCCTTCATATTAGAGCTGCACGATTATGAATAAATGGAGATCATGATTCTCCCACAATTCTGAATAGAATAGAGAACTAATCAAAATAACATGTAATTTACTAGAGGTCGATTTAAAAATATTGAATCAATTTGAATATTCAAAGACATCACTTGTTTCATTACTGGATGAATCTGCATGTTTTTGAACAAATCTCTTGAATGATTCAATGACAAACACATTTTATAACAGTCACTTGTCACCACCTACTGGTGTAACAATGTAATTGATACAATCTTTATTTAAATTGTCAAGTTACTTTCACGCTATCCAAACTATAATCTTTCTATATCTATATCTTTCCTTCAGCACTTCTGTGTTAACTTGAATTATTGTAACCAATGGAGATTTGAATGTTCAAATCGTTGTCATTTAGGAGTAAGATTGTGCAGGTGTTTAAATCGAGGTTGTGATCTTTTAATAATTAATCATGCAGCTTGTGGAAGAAATTTGTATTAATATGCTTATTTTATTAATATGCTTATGGAAGGAACATTGTGTTATGTTTGCATGGTTTGTAATGGAATTTCTAATATATTTTAAATATTCATTACATAAGAATAAAAGGGTGTTGGTACCCTACTTCATATTATCAAAGACTAGGTTTTTTACCTTGTTTAGGGAGAAGGTGGGAAGTGAAATGAGTAGAATGCAATAGGGGCTCCTGATTCCTCAAGCTTTTTTGCTGTAAAATAGAAAAAGTTAAACTTGAACTGGCAATTCACATTTAACTACTATTTTTCTACTAGGAGGCAAGATGACGAAACAAAAACAAGAACATGTAACTGAGCCTGTAACTGTCCTAGCCTAAGAAGAACAAACAAGTGTTCTTACAGCATCATGATTACCTTGCCATGTGATACTGAGGCAGTAAATGAAGATGGAGGAAGCAGTACGTCCTGGCCAGCAATATATCCTGGAGGACCAGGTTTGACTGGAAGGATCTTAGGTTGTAGTACCATTGCAGGTGACTCCAGTGGGTTGTGGGTCAAAGGGACTAAGGGTAACGGAGAAGGAAAGGAAGGACTGCTGGAGGAGACTGAAGGAAATGTAGTCTCTCTTACAGACACCTTCTGACTACTGAAGCACCACAGAGAAAGGTAGATGCTCATTAGTATAATGAACAAAATCATTGTGTTTGATTATGTCTCAAAGTTTGTGCGGGTACTACACCTGCTGATCTTGAAGTCATGTGGCAGAGGTTTGGCTGGGGACTGCAGCAGGTCATCTGGTCTTCTAGGTTGCAATCTAGATGCTCGAACTGACCAACTGCCGACAAAACAGGAAGATCAGGTTTACTCGAGACATGTCAATCAGAATTATTTTTAAATAATTACATTTTAATAAAATAAGATAAATTTGAATTAAGATGTTGTATCATAAACTACTTATTCTTTTCCCATGATACCCATTTATTATAGTCGCTGTAGTTACCATAATTACACTATGCGTGCATGTTTCTCCACTGACAGCAATTCAAAAGTAGCTATGTGTTCTAACCAGCGTTATTATAGTTAAATTAAACAATCTAAAAGCATGAAAAGATTTTTGCTGCTTTAAATAAAATAAACGTTAACAGAAATAAAATAAAATATAAAAACTTTTAGTTTAACTATGTACTCAAACAACTAAAACTGAAATTAAAATAAAAAAAACAACATAAATACAACAAAATTAATAAATTTGTAACAAATTAAAATGAAAAAGGATAAAAACCAATTCAAAATATTAATAAACTATAACTGTATCCGATTGATACCAAAATATCGCTGGTTCTGACTAAATACATTTCTAAGATTTTAAGATCAGGATTAACATTTGCAATAAGAATGACTCACAGGTGACTGATGATGGAATCTTTCTGCCTCAGCTCTGCTGCTTGGCTCCTGATTGGAGAGGGGGTTGAAATGGGGGTGTGGTCTTCTGGCAGAAAAAAAGACACGCACTTCTTGGGGTGGCTGACTTTGGACGGCACTGTTTTACCCTTGACAGGCTTGCACAGTGCCCGCTGCTTCCATCGAACGGCACACCGCCTTACCACTTCCTGAAGATGACGACAGCTCTGTATTTGATGAGGATTATTTATATTAATGTAAACAAATACAGACACATATACTCTATAGACTGTAGAATGAATATACAGTAACTATAGAAACAGCACCTGTTCATAGCCGTGCTGGGCAATATTAGTTGAGAAAGCACTCATGTGCGCCGTGTGCGTGAGGATGTGCGTGACACCCTCTCTCAACAGTTCATCTCTGTAAAACTGAGCTGCCTCAGTCAAACGCTTCTGTTTTCTCTGACGTTCTGCGATCCACAGCCGCCACACGCAAAACACCTAAAGCATACAGACTATACTGTATGAGACTATGCAGTTGCAGGAAACGTGAATTGTCAATAAGCAGTACAAGCTCTGGCATTACCTTGGCCTGTAGGTTGAGGGACCAATGCCAAAGGGCAGTCTCAGTTTGCTCCGCCTCTCTTCTTCTGCTCTGCAGCTGTGTGTCATAATCATTCAAACTCAGACATAAAAAAAAAAATACAATATAGAATCTTCAAAGAGACAGTAACAATCAATCATAAGAAGCTTTAGCTCAAAAAAGGAAATAATGCAATGCCAGCAGCTTATACTGTACAGTAGGGCAAGGCTATAAGAAAGCTTTAATATTACAACTACAGCTATATTTAAACAACAGGCTGTACTAAGTGGACATGAAATGGATGTCGTGATCCTCTTTTCTTCCCTGTTGTGATGTATATCTGAGTGAAATGGCTTTTCACTCAGAAAAAAAAAAAAAAAAAAAAAAAAAGGACGAAACGATTTTATTCTTTGGGAATTGATTGGACCACTCATTGTTGATTGCTTATGTCATAACGTTTACTATAACGTGCATTTTAGTGCAGCTGGAATGTTGTATTGACCAATCAACAACTAGGATTGTTTTATAATAGCCTTCAAATATGATTGAACACTTTGCTAAATCAAAACTCACCTGTGTTTTCCAGCAGATAAAAAAGCGCTGATAAATCCTCAACCTGTGAAGCTCAAAGCTTCTTTTCTTCATTACCTAAAAAGCATAAATTTTGTGTGTGTAATATATATATATATATATATA
Source organism: Paracanthobrama guichenoti (assembly GCA_018749465.1). Lineage (NCBI taxonomy): Eukaryota > Metazoa > Chordata > Actinopteri > Cypriniformes > Gobionidae > Paracanthobrama > Paracanthobrama guichenoti. The sequence continues at coordinate 26,690,266 of CM031948.1, forward strand.
TATATATATATATATATATATATATATATATATATATATATATATATATATATATATATATATATATATATATATATATATATATATATATATATATATACACACACACACACATACATATACACACACACACACACACACACAACATATAAATAAAAGTTTATTTACACACATATGTATATATTTAAGAACTTTTTTATATTATATATATATATATACACACACAAAAATACACACACAAATACACACACACACACATAAATATTATATATAAATTCAAATATATATGCATAAACTAATAATTAAGAATAGGACTTGAACTGGCACCTGATATGTTTTGCGATGGTGAATATTGCTGGTCCATGTGTTGAGGGTTCTTTTTCCCAGCGTTCTGCTGTAGTGTCTGTTGGCCCTGTCATTCGCCAGTCTCTCATCCTTTACCTCAGTGCTTCGCTGTCTCCATCTTCTCAAAGTCACCAGCATGCGTACTAACAGCACAAAAACAACACTGAATAATTTCATCATTACACAGACTAATAACAGTGCTCTTTATATAACCGAAGTACATTTCTCCAGGTGTATTTGAGCTCGTTTCAGGGCCTCCTCCTGTTGATGACGATGAAGCTGAGCAGACGCCGTTCTCTGTCGCCATGCCAGAAACACCTATCAAACATAAAATATTTCGTAAAATGACAAAATTGTACTGATAAATTATAGGTTTTAATTTTTTACTTATGTTATATAGCTAATTTTGTAGGGTATATGCACCTGAGATAAAAGGTGCTTTTGAGAAAAACATTTTGCTCTGTTTTCCTTCTCTCTCTCATCCATCAGCTGTGACACATTTATTCTCCATAAACAGAACATTCTCCTGCAGAAACAAATAAAAAAGGATAGAACAGATTACATATCTTTAAATAAACTCTACAAAAATGATAGTAAATATATCATAATAATACCTGACCAGATGTTGCTGATGCTCCTGGTAACAGCACTCCACAGTTTTGTTAATCGATTGAGTCTGCAAATGGTATGACTACATGCATGCATGTAAAAACAATGAGTTTATCATCTTCAGAGCTGCAAACTTTGTATATACCAAATATAAAATACAGTAGTATATTACAGCAAAATGTGTAGATATACTGTATACAGTGTCAAAACAAACAGGAAATTCATACCTTCCAACCTTTCAGAGCATGTTTGAGCAATTTGCTGTGGTGGTGTTTCTCCATTTGTGCAAGTTTCTCTCTTTTCTGTCTTTTGTGATCTACATACTGTTAAACAAGCTCATGTTTAGATGTAATATTTCAAACCAACAACAAAAGTGGATAGATCCAGTTGTGCTACTCGTACCTGATGCCAGTCTGCCATGGCTCTTCTCAGACACCGCTGTCCATCATGACCCTGTGCCTGCTCGAAACGTCTCTGACTGATCAACAAAACACAAAAAAGCTGAAACTTACTCAGTGATTTATTGAGATGTTCTTCCTGATGCTACTTTATCTGATTCACACCTGGTTTGCATGTCAGCAACAACGTTTCTCCATCGGTTAAGGGCCTTCCGTAGAAGAGTGTGTTTGTAAAGTGAGTCGGCTGCTGCTTGTTTGAATCTCTCCTCTCTACACTGTACAGCACTGCAGGACCACTTAGACCAGGCACGGGCACAACACACATGCTCGGCATGCAACACAGCCTACAAGAAATATATAGCCCACTTATTAAGAGACAATGAAAATCTTGCTGACCCAAAACAATTGAACGCCAATGTATATTCATGGTTGTCAGTGTACCGTTCTTTCAGCAAGTCTCTGATCTCTTTGTACCTCCAAGCTTCTCCACCATGTATAAAATGCCCAACTGCAAGTTTGTTGCCTATATAGAAGACAAAAAATGTTTACATTTTCAGTAAAATACAACACAGACATGGATATCTACATGCAGATACTATTCAGCCACAGAAACCCACCTGTAATGTTGTTCAGCTCTTTCTTTCTGCTCTCGTTTCTCTGTGTGTTGGGCTGTGAACTCCATCCAAGTGTTTACACATTGTGGGAAGATATGACGGGCAAAGCAGGCATCAGCGCGTAGTTCCAACTCCTATACATACGTAAATACATACATATACAGAGTGTGTGATCAAATATTAGGCATATTTAAGGCAAAAACTGAAAAAAATGCAATTGCAGGTGACCTATGATAAGATAATGAGAGTGTCAGAAAGTGCGCTGGCTACCTGCATTTGTCTCTGCTCTTTAAGACCTTTACTCCAACGATGAAGGCAAAATCTCAGCACAGAGAATCTATTGATTAATAACAACAGTTTAAAAGTCTCACAGACCAACTCATGTTTATTAATGACCTAAAATACATAAATATATAAACTCAGCAAATACAGTTTCTTTAAATTTTAAAGATCCATCCATCCATCCATCCATTATCTTCCGCTTATCCGGGGCCGGGTCGCCGGATAGGCGGCGATTTTAAAGATAATTTTGTAAAATCCATATAAGCTTTACAGATCTCGATTGGAAAGTGTTTAAACAATGTTTTTCATGTTTGTTCAATGAACCATAAACCATTTTTGCGCACACACCTATCCTTATGACACAAACGGTTTACAGGTGGAAGATGCCCAGGGTCCCTGATCACCTGCCGCAACACGCCACAGACCTGCTGGACTGCAGATGTGGCCAGAGCAATAAACTGCAATGTCTGTAACTTTTTGTGCTCTAGTGGTTAATAAACAGAACTGAATGCGTCTTCCGGAAGAACATTGCAGCCGGATCTACTTCTCTCTGTTTATGTCTATGGGAGTCACGCAGGGACTGTGCTCCTACCAGACCGGTCTGAAATAGTCCCAATATAAACACTTTTTAAGGGTGAAAATGCTAAAAATGCTGTTTTTTGTTAAACACAAAAACACGGTTTGGAAAATTGATTCATGTTGTACATTCTCATTATATATTTTTTGTAAATCTTTAACACAAAAAAAGTTACAGACAGCAGCTTTAATGTAAAACGCCTAAGAATGTGCTACAGGAAGGACAGGTGATCGTCCTTGTCGCGCCAAACCACATATAACCATGTCCCCTCAGACATGGAGCAGACATTGCAAGTGCCATAGTGGAAGAGTGGGGTAACATCTGGCAAATCTGTCTCAATCCATGAAGATGAGATGTACTGTAGGACACACCACAAACTGACTGCTACTTTTGATATTGACCCCCGCTTTGTTCAGGGACTCTTATTCCATTTCTGTTTGTCAAATGTCTTTGAAATTTGTTCCGTTTATGTTTCAGTTGTTGAATCTTTTTATGCTCATACAAATGTTTACACAAGTAATTTGTTGGTTTCTTTTTTTGCTGAGTATATATAGCATGCTTTAAATTAAAGCACAAGCAGAACTGTTGTTTTGTCAACAGTGAAAATATTAAACTAATTTATGTAACTAACTTGTGATGAGTTTGTGCAGCACTCATCTGGGGTTGCAGGCTTCTGTCCTCAGCCTGATCCAAGTGCAACTGCCAGACTTTCCAACACCTTGCCAACAACTGCAAAACATCAGTATCCATTTCTGACAATTAAACTCGGCACAACTGTATGACGAAACATTCATAAGCATTACTGATAGATAGACTAGATATTATGTTTTTAGTACTGAAATTTAGTTTTCATAGCACAATTAACTTTTTGATTAAAAAAATAATAATTAAAGGAAATTTGATTTCCACAAATATGTTAATATAAGGACAGTTCTGTCATGTGTCTAAGTTCTCATTGTTTTGTTCTTACAATGTGATGATGATGTTGGACACTAAGGTTCTTGTGGAGACGTTGAGTTTTACTGTGAGTGACGTTTAGAGCAAAGCCTTTTAAACCCAAACGCTGTGAAGAAATACAAAACCATTACAAATAAACAAGATTTTTTTTTTTTAAGCTAAATAACATTTTAAAACCTCTAAGAACAAGTACACCACTAACCAGAAGATAGAGTTGTCTGTGATGCATGGCAGCCTTTTCTCTTTTAGCCTTCTGTGAGCACATACTGACATCTACATAACAGATCAGGAAAACAACTGCACTACGTACTATCATGCTTTCATTAACATTTTATTTGTTCTCGGAGTATAAAAGTAAATGCCGACTCTCTGTTTGACTGTGTAAGCAAAGATACAGTGTCTCCAGTGGGAGAACGCCAGCCGTTGGGAACCATGCTGGGCCAGTTGGTCTGCTCTCTGTCCTCTGTCTTTCTCAGCATGCCTGGATTGCAGCACATTAAACCACCGACACCAGAACTTCTCCAGCACAGAGACACGCCATACATCCTGAGCAACAGCTGCAACACAGAAGACAAATTAAATGTGATTCAAACTAATGCATAAAACACAAAAAAGAAAAGCATAATTGTGACAAATCAGGATGCCACTGGAACTCAAGTTATAGCAACAAAAATAATCCACATTTAATAAAAGTTTGAGGTTTGTCTCAAGCCAGCATTTATTTGATCAAAAATACAGTACAAATATTAATATTGTGAAATACTATTACAATTTAAAAGAACGGTTTCTATTTTAATATATTTTGAAATGCAATGTATTCCAAAGCTGAATTTTCAGCAGTCATTTGATCCTTCAGAAATCATTTTAATATGCTGATTTGGTGCTCAAGAAACATTTCTTATTATTGTCATCAATGCTGAAAACAGATGTGATGCTTCATATTTTTGTGGAAACTCTGATACATTATTTTTCAATAATCTTTGAGGAATAGAAAGTTTAAAAGAACCTTTTAAAAAGAATCTTTTGTATCGCTGTAAATGTTTTTACTCTCACTTTTGAGCAACGTTTGCCTTTGCTGAATAAAAGCATTAATTTCTTTAAAAAAAAATTCTGACCCCAAACATTTTGAACAGTGGCGTATATAATAAATATAAAAATGAATTCCACCTGTTGTCTTGTTCTTAGCCTGTCTGTTCTCTGTGTGTCTGATCCATCCATGAAGTGTATGTTTTAACAGCTGAAGACAATAGTGACGACAAGCTTTGGACTCCTTCTCTTTCAAAACACAGGCATGTTTCATCCTCTCTCTCCAGTGCAGCCATGCCTGTAAAGAACAGCCATTTTAAAGATCACTCAAACTAGACATGGTACTCTGTTACACACATGCTCATACCTACTTTGCTATGTACAGTATGAGCCCAGTGTTGCAAGGCAAGATCTTCCTGATGGTGCACCACATCCCTGTGCCGTAGCGCCAAGTTCCACACATTCCAAACCCACCTTTAATAACCAACACATGCACAAAATTATTTCACATTATACACATGAATTATATACACACATACATACATATATATATATATATATATATATATATATATATATATATATATACACACACACACATATATATATATATATATATATATATATATATATATATATGTGTGTGTGTGTGTGTGTGTGTGTATATATATATATATATATATATATATACATACACACACACACACTCTTACATACATATATACACATATACATACATATATATATACACATATACATATACACACACACACACACACTATTGTTAAATTTGAGTTTTTTTATACTTTTACTCAGCAAGAATGCATTAAATTAATCAAAATTGACAGTAAATACATTTATAATTTATAATAAGACTTCTATTTCAAAGAAATGCTGTTCTTCCGAACTTTCTATTCAACAAATCTAAAAAAAAAAAAAAATGCATCATGGTTTCTACAAGAAAATTAAGCAGCACAATGGTTTACAACATGAAAAATAAGATTTAAAACACAATATTACTGTCTTTACTTCATTTTTGAACAAATAAAAGAAGCTATAAAAGAGACTAAAGCATAAAACATTAAAAATCTTACAACCTTAAACTTCTTAACTAATCATGTTATTTATTTATTAATACAAGTATTATGTCAACATATTGATTTGTGATCATATACTTACTTTACCCTCAAAAATATAAAATGATGTTGTCATATTCAAGTCTAATTTATGTTACACCCACAAACCTACACCAGGATTGTAACACTGTATATTATGCATCGGTCTGCTTTACTCTTATATATGTAGCTCTGCATTGTTGGTCTAACACCACATGAGAGCAATGCTCACTTCAGTACAGCGAGTCTCTCGTGCTGTACTGCAGCTTCTTGCATCCTGTGTTTCATGTGACACATGTCCAGGTACAGCTCCCAGCCATTCCACACACAACGCAGCTTGTGCTCCGTCTCTGCAGTACAAATATTCAGTTACTACTATGTTGCAACTCAAATATTAATAGAATAGTAGTCTATATACCAAAACTGATTGCAAGTTGCAGTTTCTTCTTTTCTTCTCTCTGGACAGCAACATACTCCTGCCAGGCTTGAAATGTTTTGCTGTACAGCATATACCTACGATGGGCAGAAAAAGGAGAGAAAAAAAAAGAGAATATTAATCATTTTATTCAGCAAAGAGTTAAAGTCTTTAAATATGGATAGATGATGAATAGAAAGTTAAATGAAGAGTGCTTATTTGAAATCTTTCCTGTCATTTTTGATTATTTTAATGCATCTTTTGTCAACGAAATGTCATTGTTCTGCACAGCAGTACAATAGCAGTAAATGTTGTTGACTGTAATGGAAATCACAACATGGGCTCAGGAATACTTCCAGAAAACATTGTCTGTGAACACAATCCACCGTGCCATTCGCCGTTGCCGGCTAAAATTCTATAGGTCAAAAAAGAAGCCATATCTAAACATGATCCAGAAGCGCAGGCGTTTTCTCTGGGCCAAGGCTCATTTAAAATGGACTGTGGCAAAGTGGAAAACTGTTCTGTGGTCAGACGAATCAAAATTTGAAGTTCTTTTTGGAAAACTGGGACGCCATGTCATCCGGACTAAAGAGGACAAGGACAACCCAAGTTGTTCTCAGCGCTCAGTTCAGAAGCCTGCATCTCTGATGGTATGGGGTTGCATGAGTGCGTGTGGCATGGGCAGCTTACACATCTGGAAAGGCACCATCAATGCTGAAAGGTATATCCAAGTTCTAGAACAACACATGCTCCCATCCAGACGCGTCGTCTCTTTCAGGGAAGACCTTGCATTTTCCAACATGACAATGCCAGACCACATACTGCATCAATTACAACATCATGGCTGCGTAGAAGAAGGATCCGGGTACTGAAATGGCCAGCCTGCAGTCCAGATCTTTCACCCATAGAAAACATTTGGCGCATCATAAAGAGGAAGATGCGACAAAGAAGACCTAAGACAGTTGAGCAACTAGAAGCCTGTATTAGACAAGAATGGGACAACATTCCTATTCCTAAACTTGAGCAACTTGTCTCCTCAGTCCCCAGACGTTTGCAGACTGTTATAAAAAGAAGAGGGGATGCCACACAGTGGGAAACATGGCCATGTCCCAACTTTTTTGAGATGTGTTGATGTCATGATATTTAAAAATCAATTTATTTTTCCCTTAAAATTATACATTTTCTCAGTTTAAACATTTGATACGTCATGTTGTATTCTGAATAAAATATTGACATTTGAAACTTCCACATCATTGCATTCTGTTTTTATTCACAGTTTGTACAGTGTCCCAACTTTTTTGGAATCGGGTTTGTATTTCCAAGTGAAAGGGAATACTGAATAGAGGGCAGGGTTTTACTTCAGCGCTCCTCCTCTCCATCTCTCGGCTCATAGCAGACTAACGGTTGGAGGGGAGTGGTTAACCATTTTCAAATCTAAGCCGTCAAACTGCCGTCACCGTTTCCACACCGGAAGTTACTTTTCAGACTGAGATTAAAGATTACCGCAGCAAAAATGTTTTTCTGTGTATTAACTTGCACGGATTAATTGTTCACCCGAAGACCTTTAATATGTGCTAACAAAGTAAATAGGGTCAATTTTGATTTCATGAGGACTTTAAACTAATATATAAAATGTTGAATATAATGTATAATAATTCAATGGGGGAATATTTGAGGGTCCTAATAATGCCTAATGTCTTATGTTACCAGTAAAAAAATAGGCCTACATTGTTTTAAATATAATCTAGTCAGTGACAGAGTGCAAGTATATTCATCAAAAATAATTCAGTATTTTTAGCTTCAGAATCCTGAATATTTTTATTCTGGTGTCACCATTGTACTGTCCATTGGGTATCAAGAATTTTCATGTTTGGTGTGAACTATTCCTTTAAGTACCAAATCAGCATATTAGAATGATTTCTGAAGGATCATGTGACACTGAACACTGGAGAAATGCTTTGCCATCAAAGGAATAAGTTACATTTTAAAACAGAAAACATTTCACAATATTATTACTTTTACTGTATTTTTGATTTAAAAAAACTAAAAAAAAAAAAAAAAAAAAGAAATGCAGCCTTGTGAGCACATAAGACTTAACTTACGTATAATGGCAATCTGCTCTTATATTTAGGGTCCATTCCTTTCTTACATGCCACCACTCATCTTTCCAAGCTCCTAAGGTCTTCCTCAAGACCACTTTACAATAATGAGATCTAAAAAGAAAATACACATTTTATTAAATAAATAAAGACTGACTTTTTAGTGCACTAATTAAACATTACACACACTGGACCTGGCTTGTGATGTTGTTATTCGTCCAAATGTCTTCTGAATCCACAAGTGAAGGAACTTCCGAGCAAGGTGCCTAAACAACCAAATGCATTAGTCACTTATCATGACATTTACAACCTGTAAACGAATGGAGGATGCCATTACGGAGTTATAAAATGATAAATCCGACCTTATCCTCAGCTCTTTAAGTCTACCACCTCGGTTCCAATTATATCCGACCCGGTAAGTGTTTTTACGTATAGGTGGTTTACGTGCCCGGTTCTTTTCAACAGCACAAGACAACAGTTTCCCAGCTTTTGGTCTTGTCGTTTGCATCTTCAATGGTTTATTGGAGCATACATGAATTCAGTAAATCGGCGCACTGTCTAGCAGCCGGTGCTTGAGCTGTAACTGGATGAAATAAAGTGAATAAAGTAGCTTTTAAGGATTTAAAGATTTCACTTAAGGCGTTGAGGTTACTACAGCTCATCAAAAAGCTGACATGAGTGCTAACCAACAACAAACCATAACTGCCGCTCTTCTGTGTTAAATAAATATTCTTCCGGTAAAATAATGTCATAATAAAAGACTTTCTTTTAAAGGGGCACTTTGAATCCTTTAATGATACGGTTATAGTACAAATAATAAATAATAATAATAATAATAATAATAATAATAATAATAATAATAATAATAATAATAATAATAATAATAATAATAATGACTCTTGTCATATTAAAAATAGACAATAGATTACTGTAGCCTTTAGATAGAATAACTGAGTTTTTATGCCTCACGGTACACAGTATTGCGAATTGAAGGGTTGATGTGCATTTTCAATGTCAATCATGCATAAGTCATTACAAGGTTATGGTCGACATATCAGTTTGGGAGATTTCATAAGTGTTTTCTTCTTTTCTTTTTATTGCAATTTAAAAAAACTTAAATTCTACACAAATTAAATTCTTGTTTAAAGATGTTAAAGCGGGGTTTACTTTTTGTGTATTTACATTTGTTGACATAAAACTTACCAATAAATAAAAGATTTATACAAAGACTTGCTTTGATTAGATTCTTGTCATTAATATAAAACCCAAAAAGAATGTGTCCATAAGATAAGGAAAAATCACAAGACACATTTTGGACAATCAAGGTATTAACACTAGCTTACTCCGGAAAGACTGCGTAAAAGTTCTTAAGAGTGAGATCTCCTACTAATGTGTAAGTCAGAACTATGTATTTGGGTTATGTTTATGTTCTGATAACATCACAGAATAGAAAAGTTTTGGGTCTCATACAAGATTCAAGAGTTTTATTTGTCACATACACAGTTATATACAGAATATACAACCGGCAGTGAAATGTAAAGCCTAAAAGTAGATAACCTAGGGCAGGGGTTTTCAAACCTGTCCCGGAAGACCCCCAGGCCTGCACATTGTTTATGCCTCCCATATTTGACACACCCTTGCAGTCTCTAATAATGAGCTCATGAGTTGAATCAGGTGTGTTAGTTGAGGGAGACATACAAAATGTGCAGTGCTGGGGTCCTCCATGACAGGTTTGAAAAACCCTGATATGGGTCTCAACTAGTTTATTAGTGTGGAGGTTTCCATGTAACCTTGACATATATTCAGGAATACACTATCTTTTACCTTGACAGTGTGAGAGTGACCACTTTTACACTCAAATTGTTATGCTGGTAATATCATTTGTACCAAGGGAAATGTTTCTATTTTGCATTTTTCGTATTTAATATATATATATATATATATATATATATATATATATATATATATATATATATATATATATATATATATATAACAAAACGGGTATTTTTTCTTATATATTTTTCAAATACTGTCAGGATGGGAACACCTCACTAACTACGTATTACTTGTGTGACAAATAAACTAAATACCAATTCCACCTTGATTAAACGTATTGATAAATAGCAGTAAAACACTTTTAACATCAGCCAAAATCGTGTAAATAAAAATCACCCAACGCAACACAACGTTTTAAATCCTGTCACGTGACTATAATTTACAATGGGTGGCCACGTTGATTGCCTGAAATGTATTCTTGCTCTAAAATTGTAAAATGACTCTTGTCAACCCTGTTGAATAAAATACACACTTCTAACCACACAGTCTGGTGTTCTGTGTTATTAAATTCGAAATTATAATCAAATGTAAGTGTTGGTTTCTTGAAACTTTAAAGAAGGCGTGATTAGACACTATATAATCCTTGATTGGGGCCTTTCTCAGAACCAGTCAGAGATCTGAAGAAATTCGCCGCTCTGCGACTGAACAGAGACGAAAGAGAGAGCTCAGAGAAAGTACCCCGAGGTACATTGATTGTTGGAGTCGCACTACAAGCTTTAATTAAGTGGTAGAACCCTGATTTCTGCCGGAATTGGTCCTAATATATGTGAGCTTTAGTGCATTGACGCGCTTTTTTGTGCGTCGTGCAGCTTTATGATTGTTAATAAGTTTCCTAGCCTGCTAACCCGACTCACTAGCCTATAAATAAACAAACAAACACGTAATTAAAAAAAAAAAAAAAAAAAAGCATTCGCTCGCACGAAGAATAAGCCAAAGGAGAAATAAGCCAACATTTAAATTAAAAAAACGGAAAAGGTACAACTAGAGCCGTTTGTCCTTAAGACCTGTAGTAAATCCTCTGCGTCGGCTTGAGTTTAGCCAGTTTGCTAATGAAATGCTTCTCTGTGTCAATTAGCTATTAAATCTGGATTGACAAGCGATACCCCAACCTCCTCTCAAGATTGTCAACCGAAAAGCTTTATTTTTAAGCAGGAAGCTTCAACTGCGTCCTGCTTGAAATCTCGACTGATTGCAGCATCTCTTGTAGTTTGGTATAGGACAGGTAGCCAGAAGCTAACTGAGGTATCCAAGCGGGGAGAGTGGAGGTGTTGTGACACCGTTTCAAATATCAGGTGAGTTCATCAATGTACTCAGAAAGCTGCTTGTTTTACTTCCCAAAACAGACTCGTTATTTGTGTGAGAGATTGTATTGTAATGTTACTGCGTTAGGCTGATTAGTAATCTGTAGTTTGTTTGCTGTCTGCTTCGTCATTTGCTAATACAACAGCTACTCCGATTACACGGGAGCCAGACATTTACCTGATAATTTTAAGTCCCCACAACTTTGAATACGCCTTAAAATAGATTCAAGTTAAACTTAATTTGCTGTTCCCTTAGGCTTTACGAGATTTATGTAGTTGCTAAAATGCTTGCAGCCTGTTTGTATATCCACACGTACTCACTGATTTTTATCTGGAGAGCTAGTTTAATGTATTTTTCAGTATTCTAAGACTTAAGGCATCTTCATGTTGCTGAGTTAAGGCTGAAAATTCAGTGTAAGACTCAGTGCCACATAAAAGCCACTAAATTGTTTGTTCTGACCCACTTCTCAGCCCCTACTATGAAAGGATATATACTATAAGTGTAAATGCATTTGTCACCTCTCAGCAGCATTAAACAGTCTATGTGAAGACTCCTAAATGCCTCTTCAGAGGTGCTTCTGTGCCACCTCTTCGGTATAAATTTGGCATCATACAAATAAAGGTACACTACGCTGACATGGCAGTTTGACCAATGCTATAGAATCTCATTCACAGGTGCCCAGTGTGTCTGATTTTGGGGTTTCACTTCTGTGTGACCACCCACCTGAGTCATGGAGAAGGATGAAAATGGTGAAAACATGGTGGACACAATGAAGGACTCAGTAGTGACCTCCGCCTATAGATATACCAAGGTGAGAACAATCCCTTAAGAGACCTCTGAGGAACAAATTTGACACTTTTTTTTATTTTTATAGTGTGATACTTTGACCCCATACTGTAACTTTTAGGGTGTGTTCACACGTGGCATGTTTGGTTCGATTGTCCTGTTAGTGTGGTTCATTTGAATAAGTGTGAGCACTGCCATTCGAACCCTGGTGCACACCAAACAAGCGGACCGTGACCACTGGAAAGATGGGTCTTGGTCCTCTGGTGTGGTTTGAGTGATATGAACGCAACAGACCAAAGATGTAAACAGATCAAAAACAGGAAGATGAGACTAAAAAAGGACAGAATGCTCATGCAAATATACCTAATCTTGTCATGTTTGTGACGTTGCCCATCACAGTTCAGTGCCATTTTGACTCCTTTAAATGTTGTATAAGCTTTTCAAGACTTCTCAGATGGGCAAAATAGCACCATATGTTGGCTATGTACATGCAATGAGTGCATTTATCCCAGCACACAGCATTATTTTTGGATGTTCGGTAAGTGCCTATTTTAAGACTGAAATGCATCATCATAAAAGCAGACCAATCAGGTTGTGAACGTATCCCTATGCCTCTAGATTCAGTGATTTTAAAAATGTTAATCTGAACCCTAAACAGACCAGGACTTTTTTTTTTTTTTTGCTCTGGACCAAAGGTACCAAGCAAACTGAACTACAAGTGTAAACGCATCCTTAGATGTTCTACCATATAATGAAACGAAGCTTTAAAGTCACAAAGAAATGGAAGTAGCGAAAGACATTTACTTCCGTAATGTGGCGTACAGCCCACTGAAACAGATTATCGGAGAAGAGAAAATGTTGGGCGGGTACTTGCTTTTGGATTTTGAGATGTGCCTGTTGCACTTAAAAGTGGAGACAGAGGAATGTGAGCTAACTTGCAGGTGCTGGGTTTAAGCAGACTACATGATTGGAGAAGTCTGGCATACTTCAGAGAGAAGTCTGACATTTTCAGTTTTGCTTAAACTACACAAAGGTCAAATAAAAAGAAAAGGGAGAAATGCATGCATGGATGAATAGTTTTCCAATTTCGAGGGTGCTTTCACACTTGGTTTGAACCCGAGTTCAGGTGCTCCTCCTGCTGTGTTCACACTCGTATGTTTGCAACATTAAAGTAGCAGCTGTTTACCCCCTTTTACGGAATGATGCAGATGGTGGTATCAAATGCACATAGTTGCATTGTTCTGCTTTAGCCATTCATTTAAAAAACAAAAAAAACATTAACAGTATGGACTATTTGTGTCAAACTTGAGACAGAATCCATCTTGACCATATGTATAATATATATGTATATGTATGGAGGAGTTACTTGCTGAAGACAAGCAGAAATGAGCTGTACATTCTCTGCTTTCTGTGCATCAGTCCCGCTGCAGGAAAGTGAGAGAATGAATGGTTGTATAAAATGTTTTTTTGTACTTGTATGGCTTCAATAGGGGTTCACTTCTGTGATTTAGTACAATTGCATGCATATAAGCAGTGAGGCACACTGGGGTTTACATGAAGCGTACCTGAATTTGGAAAACGGCGTTCACATCATCCAATTGAACCAACCTCTGACAAATGAACCCAGGTGTGCACCAGATTTGGCAGTGTGGAAGCACCCTAATTTTTGTTGGGGAAATGTTTTGTCATGCTGATAATCAACTGTCTGTTTTTGCAGGAAGAGCTTATGGAAATCAAAGAATTGCCAATTTCCAATGAGAGGCCAGAGTGTCTTTCAGAGAAATATGACAGGTGAACCTCTTATTTAATTTTGTTTGCAGGTTTGAATAATTTTATGAATGTGGCACCATATTATTTTACAAAAGAAGATCATAGGAAAAGGACATCAGTGGGATTTTTGGCACTTGCTGCATATCCTCCAGTATACCTAAAGGCCTGGGTATTCTTGTTCTGCTCTGTCTCCCGCACAGTCGTGTGACTTGTGTCCGCACAGCTTTTAAAGAATATTCAGCCATTGATGAACGAGTTCGACAGTACTCTACCAATTTTTAATGCTCCACCAGACATCAAAGGGCAGCACCGAGATGTCGTTTACAGGACATTCAAGGATAAAAGAAAACTATTGGATCTGCCGTTGCATGCCAAGTTTAGCACCAGAACCAAAACAAAAAGAGATGGATATGCTATGTTTACTGTTCTTGGCACGGTGTGTTTTTGTAGCGCTCTTTCTGTACTCTTCTTAAACTACTGCATAATGCATCTCAACTGCATATTACCACATAGTGGACTTGTCTCAACATTCTCCTTGAGCATGTGCTGTTGTACGTGCAAAAATTGGGCTGCACGTGTGATCGTCTGCGGACCTTCATGATGACGAAAATTACATGCGCACAGTGCTCAGGCCGTTGCAGAATGTGGGTAGCCAAAGTATACTTTGAGTTTAAACATTTAAGCTTTTCATTGTTTTAGGCATTGGCAACTAGTGTTATGTGTCGTCCTACTTTTGTCAGTGGTTCTTTAGTTGCTTTCCAGTATTAGTTAATTTCCAACTCTCCTTTGTTCGAATGCTCTTAAGCTGTGCTCTTCACACTGTACAATTGATAATAGTCCTTCACAACTGGTGCTTTTCAGGATGAGCGCAATGACTAATTTCATTAACGTTCAAACTGAAATTTTCTGTAGCAAGAGATGCTTTGTGGTGTCTCACTAATTGTCATCAGGTTCTGCATTGTGTGGCTTCTCCTACGACTGCCAGTATTTTGGCTGAGGTTAAATTTGATCGCAACAGTCATTGATTGCTAGTTTGGCAGCCAAATCATGGCCAAAATCGTACAGTGTATGAGCCTGGCTTTGTGACGTTACTGACTTGGTTTTAAACGAGCTTCTATTTAAAACCTAAGCCTTGTATGTGCTAACTGTACTGTCTCCTTCATAGTGATGGCGTCTGGGACCCTGAAAAATGGCATGCCTCACTATATCCCTCTTCAGAAAACAGCTGTCCAGCAGAAGGATACAAGAAAGACTATGCAGACGATAGAGTTCCGCTAAAACGCAGAATTGCAGGTAATTGGACAAGACTGTTTTTTTTTTTTTTTTTGTTATTTATCTAAACCCTTTTATTTTTCCCATGACTAAATTAACTTTGCCTTCCACAGATCCTCGGGAACGTGTAAAAGATGATGATCTGGAGGTGGTTCTTAGTCCTCAGCGTCGTAGTTTTGGCGGTGGTTGTCAAGTGGCACCCACTGCCCTCCCTCGCCGCCCCATCAGCCCTCTGGAGAACAAAGAGAATGAGTCACTCCGTTTGGGGGGAGCACGTCGCATAGGGAGTGGCCGCATCATGGCCTCACGTGTATTTGAGAGGGATGCACGAGTTGACAAGGAGAGGGAGCGAGACAGAGAACGTGACTTTAAGGACAAAAGATTTAGGGTATTGTGCTATGGGCTAGATTAAAAAGAATTGTTTGCTGTTATTGTTTTGTTCAAAGATTAAAACAGTTTTGTGTTCTACTACAGAGAGACTTTGGGGACAAAAGAGTGTTCAGTGAGAGAAGAAGAAATGACTCATATGCAGAAGAGGAGCCAGAGTGGTTCTCTGGTGGACCCACTAGTCAGTCTGAGACCATTGAGCTCATTGGCTTTGATGACAAGATCTTGGAGGATGACAAACGGAGGACCAAACGTTCCAGGAAGAAGCCAGAGTCTTTTAAAGAAGGCATGTACAGTAAATTGTGACCGCAAATGCTTAAGAAATGCTTCTGTGCATCTATTAGTGTGCTAATTTGTTTTTCAATCTTCCACACCTACAGTTGAGTGTAATGGCGGTCTCTCTGAGGACCCTGGAGTAGTTCAAGAGTCACGAGCTGATCAAGAGGTTCCACATGCTGAGGTTCTTCCTGAGCAAACCCCTGGAGAATTTGACTTCAATGAGTTCTTCAATCTTGAAAAGACCATGCCTGGTCTGGCTTCGGTAAGATATGGGGAGCACTGCATGCTTCTAAGGGTGATGGACACAAAATAGCTGGCTTGTCTTAAAGGGATAGACAGCAAATCACACAAGGTTTTTGTGGGGTTTTGAGAAATGTTTGGTCCATCAGATGATGTGGCTAAGTACTTTCTGGGCACTTTTTATGCTATACTCTGTACTTAATCTAAGCCTTTTTACTCTGCTCTGCTCTGTACTGTGCTTTTTTACAATTATATCTCTTTAGTAGTAGTCGTTTTCTAGCCAGATTTGTATTGCAGCACTTTTGATGTCTCCTAATATGATTTTTTTATTTATTTTTTTTGTATACAAGGAATCAATTATGAATCTCTCCTCACTTGTCAGTAACTTTGGATTAAAGCATCTGCTACATGAGTTAATGTAGCATTTTATGTGGTTATTTGGCGATTGCAGAATGGTTCAGCACGAGGTTCATATGTTGCTGTTGACGTTGTGAAATTGCTTTTTGCGGTTGTGTGGCGTCAAACTATTTGTTGGATATACAGAAAGCTCAATGAAATGCAAATTTATGCCCATCTTACTTGTAAGGATTATATTGATAGTGTTGAGTGGGAGGTGGGGGATTGGCTGTACATCTTGGTTGTGCCAATTTTTTGGGGGGGGATCTTGTAAATGAAACGGTGCTCCACAATGTCCATTTTTCACCCCATTGCGCTAAGCAGTCTGCAGACACTCTTCACGTAAGTGTCATCCAGTCCCCATGGCTGTTTCTTGATTCTATTCTATAACACAGCTTAAACAAGTGCTCCTCTTTCTTTCCTATAGATGATTGAAGATGTTCTTGCTGAGGGTCCGGTCATGGCCAGTCGTTTCAGCCGCTGGTTCTCCAGTAACCGGAGTCCATCTGGCAGCCGCTCCAGCAGTCTACGTTCCACACCGCACGAGGAGTTGGAGAGACTAGCGGGTAACTCTTTCCTGTTCCGTTTCATTCTTGCTGTGAATTAATGCACCATCATGGAAATTTCAGCGTTAAACAGTTGTACTGCTTAGTAATTTTTATTTTAATTTTTTTTTATAGAAAGTGCAGAAGTTTTGATCCATTTAATGCATCTTTGCGGAGTAAATATTTAAATTGTTAAATTGAATTATAGTGTAAATGCTAATTCTGAAAATGAATATGTATAAAAAAAAAAGTAAAACATTGGTGGCTTATGCATCAATCCGTCTTTACTGGGATATTTTGTTTACAATTGTTTTGTGTGTTAGGTCTCGATCCTCATACAGGATCTCTGAATCAGGGTACATCTTTGTACTTCACCCCCATTTCTTCAGTGGAACGCAAGGAGAAGGTTGACATACTGGAGCTGCTGCATAAAGCCAATATTGACCTGAAACCTTTACTGTCCAGCCTGAATGTCAACAAGGCTCACCTGAAGGAGAGCAGTGAGTAGCATTCTGTAACACTTGCAATTTTTGCTAGAATTTTGCATAGATTTATTTTATTTTTTAATAACACAGTGGTTTAATACATAAACGGTGTCTGTGGCCTGCTGTCCATTTAATGCAGAATGTCAAATTTCCCCTCATAGAAAAAAGCTTTAAGAATAATTTGTCTGCCTGCTTATAGCAAACTCAGGGGTGGTGTTGTCTCTGGAGGAGGTGGAGGTGGGTCTGAAGGGACTGAAGGTGCAGCCTGAACCTGCTCCATTACCTCAAAGGCAGTCCAGTGGAGGTGGTGGAACTCCCTTCATGGCGGAGCACTTGGAAGAGGCTCTCACGGGAGGAACCGGGGCTTCGTCACGGCCACGAGACCCTGACATGTCTGCGTTTAATAAGTTAGTGAGCACCATGAAGGCAAGTGGAACCCTGCCCACTCACCCCAAAGCCAGTGGAAGCAATGTAAGTATGCAGCCGTCAGTTATGTTTGCATGGTTTTGTAAGTGCTTGCTGCATGCTTTCCAGCTTCAGGTAAAGCTGCATGTGAGACTGAAATGCACGCGTTGGTCGCCCGCTTGTTACACAAGTATTAGTGTGCATGTAACTCAAGCCAGTGCTGTTTACTTGCTAGTTGGTCTGGGATAGTAAATGAGTGTTTGTTTGACTAGTGATGGGCATAAATTTGTGTTTGGCAGTTGTGGCTAACTAGTCAGTGAACTTTTGCATGAATGTCTTGGCGTATCCTGCTCTGATAGTGAATTTTTACATGCTCTGTTTTTAACACTTTGTGCTCAAGCCGTCGCTGGTATGATGTAGATGCCATCAGTGTTTGTGATCTTAGTGAACAAAACATGATGGACCAAATGGCATGCATCCTATCGATCTCTGTTTTTGTCTGGTTCAGACTGCAACTTGCTGTTAACACTTGCCCTGCTTTTCAGCAGTCAGTGGATCCTGCTCTTGTGTCCTTATCAGAGGCACAGGTCCCAGCCTCTCAGCAGAAAAACATCTTTCAGGTGATCAGTCTAAACCCTTTTCATTGTTGAAAACATTCTTTTTTCAGTACAAGCTCTTAGCTAATTTATACTTGTCATGACATCAGTAAGCCTAGTAATGATGTTGACTGTCTGTAAACTACTACGCTACTGATAACAAATGACGTAAACTGTTGCCAGTAATTCATAACCAGAAGTTCATGCGCACAAATCAGTTTCTTTTTAAAAGCTGAGGGACCACTCAATTTTCTCTTAATTGACCTCCTATTCTGTACTGTTGAGGCAAAATGAAGCAATGTCAGCTTTCACTAATGGCAGATTTATACTTCTGTCGACCCTACACCTGTAGGCTGTGTGTAGCATGCGTAGCCTGATGTGTACCTTTCCCAAAAAGTAACCGCATCAATTCTACGCGGACTGTAAAAAAAAAATTCAGAGGAGATTGGCATTTTAATTTCTACTTGCATAACGGTTTTTCACACCGGTATAATGAGTTGTTCTGCAGTAATCTGTACTAACGGATTCTGCGGGAGTGTGGGTGGTGCCTTGATACCTTGGCTCCACTTCAAGCTCTGCTCCCAAATTAGTGCAAGAGATCAGCACCATATTGGGACATTGGCTGGTTCACTTTTCTACAATGGAGGAGCGTGACTGTGCGTCATCCTTTTTTTTTTTTTTTTTTTTTGATTTTTACGGGTAACACCGTCAACATGCCTGTGGACACTGCATACTAGCGGTCTGCATGTGTAATTGCACGTCGCTGTTGACAACGACGCAGAGGTAAAAATGAAAACCGACACACAGCCTACAGTGTAGGTCTGACAGGATTATAAATCAGCCTTACTGGTGGAGCTGTAGTAGGTTACTTTGCTTCTGCAATAGGAGCAACATAAAAATGTTATTAAAACACTGTTCTAGTAAAGTTGTGGGTGTTGACACCGAATGCAAGATGATGTGCTTTTGTGCTTTAGGAATTGCTGGTTGCTCCTCACGGCCCTATTCCTGCACCTGTGCCTGGCCTCATACACCATCGCGCTTCTCCCCCACTGTTCTCACAGAGAACCCCTATACAGGACTTTTTCCCAGGCATGCCACCAGCAGCAGGTGAGAGGAGTTAAATGTTACTGATTTTAATACAACATAAGGATGTTGAATGTGAAACATGGCATAACATTTAAACAACAAATGACATTCATGCCCCTCACCTATTTATTTGTTTGTTTATTTGTTTGTTTGTTTGTTTGTTTGTTTGTTTTGTTGAATCTCAGGATTTCCTGCTGGTCCACACACCATGTTAGATCAAATTCCAGACTTGCATCGGGCCAGAAATGCACAGCAGGTACAATTCAAATACTAATGGCAGATATAAAAAAAAAAGTTGCCTGTTAAAATTCAAAAAGTCTGTAAGTAGGGGTGTAACGATGCGCTCGTGTCACAATTCGATACAAATCGTGATACTGAACTCAAGATACTATACGTATTGTGACTATTTTAAGCCAAAATAACGAGCACAGACTCTCCTGGTGCTCGCTATTTTCTCTTCTCCCACTATTAATGCACTGCACATATAAGAATAAAGTTTCAAACGCTTTGAATAATCATACTACTAAAACTAAATGTGAAATGGTGATTTAAATGTTTGTAATTTCACTTGACAGTGCAATTCCAGCACGTGCACTTCAGGGGCCATATTCACAAAACATTGGCACTAAGATTTCTCCTAAATGGTAGTAAAAGTTCTTAAGAGGTTTAAAAAAAAAAAAAAGAGAAAAAAAATCAATATTCACAAAGCTGCTGAGACCAACTTTTACTAAAGAACAGCTAGAGAAGTCTTAAGCTAAGAGTAAGGGTGGGGTTGACCTCGTTGCTATGGATGTCATCACGCTTCCTAACTATGACCACAGTGATTGGCTGAAAGGGGAGGGGTCTCTGTCAATTATTTAATCATAGAAATGTTGTGGAATGAGGCATCATGTTACCATATTCAAAGGTTTTAAAATAAGAATGTTGTGTTGCCATTCAAATAGAGATTTTAAAAAGTAGGCGAAGTGTCACTAATTAATGCATGTCTTCATCTCGAGAGATTGCAGGATTCAAGTGACCAAATGATGTTTTATAAATAAAGTTTCTAATCAGCTTGAGTATATTATACACAGCCATCTCGCCTATGCCTTGCCAGTTTTCTGCATTCCTCCGCCACCCCGACGACTCACTCTCGGCCTAGCCTGGGATTCGGGGGAAAATTCTGGGTTTGGCCTAAATTCTGAGCCCTCGGACAGCATGCCAAATAGGCTTGTTTTACTCTATTCGATCATTTGGAAGTATAATTCATACGGAATTATACCGTATAAATACAGTAAGCCAAGTCTTGGGTCATATCATTACATCAACGATGCGAATAGTCGCATTTTTATTAGGGCTGGGCGATATGCCTGAACCTGTATCATGATATAAGTGCTTCATATCGGTCGATTAGATTGATTTATTGATATTTTTATATGACCCATTTAAAGTAAGGACCAGGAGAAATGTATTACATTTTAAACATTTAACATTCCTCTGATTATCCCCTCAGTTATAAAAGCAGAAATGTCAACACAGCCATGGAAAACACTCAAATAATTAAAATGTAAATGTTTATACTCGACGCGTCTGTACGAGCGTGCACACGGCAAAAATGACGTCAACGCAGAGTGGATGGTCGTGCGCGTTGAGTGCGAGACCCCATTTCGATTGCCGGTGAACTTTCCGCACGGCTCCGCAACCGAAGATGTACGAGTTTGAAGCGATTCTGGCCGAGCATGACGTCTCATCACACCGGCACGATTTACAAATTGAGGGAACAATAGCAGAAATAAGTCATTTTAATGAAAATAAAGATTCATGTTTAATACAAATGTGCATAAAGATAATTGAAAACGTTTGGAGAAATTAGAAAATGTTTGATCATTTAGTTGTGTACATGTTCTCCCATTCATATATTCTCTTCTAACGCCTCAAGTAATACTGGGTTTTACATGATTGCGTATGTAGTGTTTTCTGATGGTTTATAGAACAATTACTCAGTTGCCCTCCTGTCTTTTCAAAGAATATTACAATGGCGAGTGCGTTGAGTATAAACACTACCCCAAATGCACGAGGCGTGAGCGCAGTCAGCAGAGGCTTGTGTTGTGGAGCCAGACGAAAGGCTTAAGGTGGTAAAACAAGTCTGTGGTATTGCCAGTCTTGGTGGGGACGACAGTCTTGCATTTATTTGCAGACGACATTGGTCTGACTATGGTCAGACTTATAAATTCCCAAAAAACTTCCATGCTGGCGAGCTGACTTGTTTTCCTGATTTATCAACAATTTCCTCGATCGCTGCAACACACATTGTCCACGTATCACTCCACACCGGTTCTGTTACTGAACCAAACTTGATACTGTTACATGATTGGCTGTTAGTGTGTCACTCCCTACGTTGCTAGGTTACCAGAGAGTGAGTGCCTTTGTTCATGTAACCAAACTTGCTTCGCAACCTCTGGTTTCTTCCGACGAAGAAGAATTATCTGACATTTTTATCGAATGCATTTTTTTTATTGATATCGATTGCGTGTCTATCGTGACACATTATCACTATTGTTTTATCGCCCAGCCCTGATTTTTATATTGCGATATCTCAACATTGTATCGTTACACCCCTATCTATAATTAATTTTGGGGTTTCCTGGGATTACTTTGAGAGTAAAGGCTGGTAACATGGGATGACAAGAAAATGTCATAGTCTGTCCTTGGTTTTGCACGATTTGTTCATTTGAGATTAATTCCTTCTTTTTAGATGAGAGCTTTGCAAATGGGAGTGGACCAGGCCAATCTAGAAGCTTTATTTCAGCAGGATCTGGCAGTTCTTAATCGCTCACAGTACCAACAAGCCTACAACAAACAGGCTAACGATAAGGTGTTTCGCAACAGGTAATTTCAATTATGAGACCATAGCAGGTCACAGGCTGGTTGTACCAAAGCAAGGAACAATAATGCTTTCAACTTGAATCACTGAGATGTATTTTAGTACTTATCATTCTTATCTTAGTTTCAGACTGTCTTGATTTTGTGGTTTTAAGAACTGTCAAAAAAAACCCTGATACCATACCCAGATATGCATCCTGCTTTAATGCATTTATTAACATAAACAACTGTGAAACTACTCCATCCAAATGAATGGCATAATGAATCTGTATCCTGTTTTGTAGACAAACCAGGATGAACCGTTCACCTGGGCCTCACCTTCCTGGCCGGACCTCACCTGGCAATACAGTTACTAGTGTGGTCAGTCAAATTTATGACATTAATTTAACTGTCATGGAGGCATTTGAGCATACATCTGATGTATTTATTTCAACTGATGGCTTTATAGAGCCATTTAATGTTATGAATGCTTTAAATGTACCTCTTTTGACCAAATAACCACTGAACATAAACCAAACAGTCATTTTAATTTTTTTTTCTCTCTGCTGCAGTTGTCTCCATCCTTCACGCCCACGTCTGTGATCAAAAAAATGTACGAGTCAAAAGAGAAAAGTCGAGATGATCCTGGAAGTAGACCAGGAAGCAAGGAGGAGACTGTGAACTCTCATAACTCACAGGAGGGTATGAAACGATGTAAATACACCAAGCGACCAGAGCAGGGTGGTAAAAAATAGGGGTGCATGACATTGGAAAAATTTCACCAGATAAATGGCTTTATTTAGAAAGCATTAATCATTCTAGAATGTTTGGGGTGATTTCATAGGGGAGTGCATCTGCATAGAAAAGCAAATTAAAAGCATAGATAAATGCAATGGAACAAAGCTAAAAATTAAATGGCTTTAGCCTGTTTTTCAGGTAAGTCCAACCATATTTTTTTTACATAACTCGGATAGCAGCAGGTATATCAGGCTGCTGTCACTTTAAGACCAAATGTATGGATCCAGTATAACGATACACATCCGTTGTCTTTCTCAATAGTTTACATTTCACGTAAGCCATAAGTGACTGTTTACGGGGATACTTGCCAAGACAGGCATTTTGACAATTTTTGTGTATGTGTCCGTTCATGCACATATGCGCTAGAGAACAGAATTCCGTGTTTGTGGCTCAGAAAATGCCGTACGAGTTCTGCATTGAGTTCGTTCTTGTGTCTGGTGTGCTCAAATGGTTTAAAATCGCTTAAGTTTAAACTGACAGGACCTAAAACGTGCAAATGATAAACTTTCACTTTATGATGGTTAAACTTTGTAATCAATCTGACGGTGCCTGGTCCGTATGGATCTCACATCAACTATACGATCCCTACTTGACATCGATCGCAAATGCAGACTTTGTGATATCAATGCTAAAACGTTATGTAAAATGCAAAATTTATCCTGTAACTCTAGGGAAAAAAAGGTAGCTGTCATGTTGTGGTGGTGTGTGGTTTTTTTTTTTTTTTTTTTTTTTTTTCTTTGGGCTTGCTTTTCCCTTCTTCCCTTTCCTAAAACCATATGCTTCCTTTTTTTTTTTTTTTTTTTTTTTATAGATGGGCCTCCATCCCCCAGTTCCTTTCTGGAAGATGTGGACACTAGTGGTCCTCAGACTGGTGGGGTAAAGGCATGCTCCACCCCCGTTCCAGCTCAGACTCGTCATAATAAAGACTCAGACCGACCCAGGCCTCCTTCAACTGGCCACCACACTCCCACCATGTTATCCCCAGGGCCCTCTTCTCCCTTCCCCAGACCCCAGATGTATCCAGTCCCTCTGCTTCCCCACGTCCCGTTGGTCAGACCTCCTCCCCAGCTTCACCCCGGTGTGATGCAGAGGATGCTGGCTCAAGGTATCCAGCCTCAACAGCTTGGACCCACATTATTACAAACAGGTTGGTTTGTGTGACTTCAGTAGATCTCTAAAAGGCCTAGAAAATCAAAACGAGGAATTGCACCATTTTTAGGCATGAACAAAGAAAAACCATGAACTTTTGTTCTCTCTCTGCATGAACAGGCATGTTCCCTCAGGCGGTAGACCTATCTCAGCTTCAGGGTCTACCCCCAGCCCTCTTAGGGCAGCCTCTGTATCCCCTTGGTCCTGCAGGACATCCGCTTATGGCCCCTAGAGCCGCAGGAACACACATGCAGTTAGCAGTCATGCAGCAACAGCTTCAACAACAGCAGAGACCCAGTAAGTACAGCACCAGTGTTTTAGACTGACTGTTAAACCCTATTCTGATAGTAATTTTCTCACGTAAAATAAATAAATTTGCATGGCACTTCAGTAACTTGTGTATTTGGATGGTGATTTATTCACAGTGGAGTGAGTTTTGTAATCCCATCAACCCGGTAATGTGCTACTCACGTGGTCCGTCACATGATTGTCTGCTGTAAATGTCATTTGCTTGGAACAAGTTAATATTAAAATTAAATAGGAAAATTATATCTTAATTATTTTGATTTAACTCTCCTGATTAAATATAGGAAGCTGGATGCATGATGAATGTTTATTTATTTTTATATAAAGGTAGAAATTAGTGGAATTTTTACGCGGGTGGTGGGAGGAAAAATGAGAACCAACTAGCGTTGAAAATGCCTTACGACCCCCATGAGAAACTTACCGTCCCACTAAGGCGTCTGTATAAACACTACTGTTTAAATGTTTGAGATTTGTTTTTTGTTTTTGTTATATTAATCTTTTCAATGCTCACCAATATTTCCCAAAGCTGAATTTTCAGCAGCCATTACTCCAGTCTTCAGTGTCACATGCTCACACATTTACGGTCAATCTTAAACCGTTGTGCTGCTTAATATTTTTGTGGATACGATAGTTGGATGGTTAGATGTTGATTTTTGAAATCGAATAGCATTTGTAATCTTTACTCGTGCGTGTGTGTGTATACACATACAACTTTTTAGTTTTTCATGAAATTGATACTTCAGTCTAGAGATTAGGTTGGCCACTGGCTGATAATGCAACTTAAGTCTGTTTGGAACAGAATGAGATTTACACAATTGCTGAAACCATTATTTATTTACATTTTGGTTATCAGCCAGTTCCGATGATCTCGATTCTAAATATCAGCCAGAAGCAAATTGTATAATTTTACTTTCTTCACAGATCTGCATGTGGCTCCATCAGGAGGCCTCCAGTCACAGAGCCACGGTCCCCATCGGACAAACCATTCCCAGCGAAGAGGTGGTAGCCCTCCTCTGGGCCTGGCCAAATGGTTTGGTTCTGACGTGCTGCAGCAGCCCCTCCCTTCCATGCCTTCTACTAAAGTGATCAGTGTTGACGAGCTTGAGTTCCACCAGTGATGACATCCTGTGACTAGCAGGAGCAAAGCAAGACATCCCTTCCCCACTACCCTCTAGATGGAGAGATTTGAACTTTGATTTCTACCATTATGTACAGATGGCAGAGCCCTGTCTATTTTTCTGCGCTCTGTCTGAAACCCTTGCAGTTGCTGAATTTTTTTAATTTTTTGGGAAAAGGCCTGAAGTTGAGAGCAAAAAAGGGAAAAGACGTTTTTTTTTTCTGTTGCGTTTGTCACAAAGTAATGTAGTTTCTCATAGTTTGTTTTGAATTCAGTTTTTTGCAGTAAAGTAAATAATGTATAGGCCTGAATTGTACAGATTATGGGAATTGATTTTTCTTTTTCCTCCTTGTACATAGATTTTTTTTTTTCTCACTTTGTGGGGAAGGTTATCCTGCTGTTGAGGAACCAAAAAGTTGCTTTTCTTTGTTCAGTCACAATGTCTGCACAATATTCCATGTTTCCCATCGAAGGTTGATCCGTTGGGAAAGGGCGGCACTGCTGATGGCTGCTCTGTTGGAAAGATGTCCACGTCTGTAGCGATTTAATGCATCCCTGATTCGGAGATCCATGCCCTTGAAACTTTTGCTGGAATATTTAAGCCAGAATGTTCTGCAAGTGGGGACACACTTCCACCCCAAGAAGTGAATGCTAGTTGTGCCTTTGTTATTTTTTTTTTTCTTTTTTAAAGAAAACCCTCCCATCCTTCCTCTAGCCGGTCATCTTAGTCAGTGTATGAGAAGCACTGCTTTGAATCACATTTGTTTTAGGGTGGCAGGGGTTGGCAATTAAGTAATGTGCTATTAATTTAAGAAGCACAAATAGTTAATAAATATAAAAAATAAATAAAAAAAAATCATTCACATAATGCATTTCTGACTCATTGATTTCAAGGTATTATATCGTCTTTTGTTGTTGCTCCAGTTCACAACCCAAGGATGTTGGATGATGCATGAACCGAAACAAGATCACCAAGAACAAAATGCATACCATAGAGCATAAACTACAGTTGAGAAAAATATTGCAATTGTGAGGTAGAGCATGTTTATTCAGTTATACTATTTTCTTTTTTTAATTTAGAGGAAGTCTGGATTTACCACCCAAGGAGGAAAGCTCTGAGATCTGAAACTAAATATTGTAGTGTGAAACCTGGCTTATAAGTTATATGCTTTTATGTACAAAAATGTAGAGCTGTTTTTTTTTTTTTTTATGTAATGGATTTGTAAATTGGTTGAAAGACACAGAGCAATGCCAGTGTACAGTCCACAATTGCCTTTCTCTATTGTGTCTTTGTGCTTGATCTGTACATTTACTAGTTCAGGAGAGCAGCTCCCTAGGGCTAGTGTCCGTTCAAAATAGTTTTCCCGGTTCACTTGAATGTCGTTCATGTTTACAGAGTGGGCTATATTTTTTCTGAGTGGTTACAATGTCTAAAAGGGAAAAAGAGGCAGTCTGCTGTCATGTATTCAGTGTCTGGCGTACATTTGGGGGAGGGGGCTCACTGGAAAACAAGGATGTGAATTCATAACGCCGCGAACCAGGAAGACGGACAACATGCATCCAGTAAACTTCAGTTTCGGTGTGTGAACAGTATCTGCGCTTTCTCTTTGAATTAATGCAATGGATTAAACTGTTAAAACCGAAAATATTAAACGCGAACGACACCCCCCCTCCCTTTAAACAAAGGTCAAAGTTCACAGGAAGCTGGGGGGCTGCCATTTTTCCCCCTGCTAACATGTTAGATGCTAAAAAGGCGAGGAGTGGTGGTCGCTGCTGAATGCTTCTGTTTATTGGGTGTTTGCCATCCGTTTGTGTTCGTCTACCTCTTCCGTCGTATGCGTTAGGCTCGGTTGTTGAATGAAGGCGGCATGGAGAAGACAGAACAGCCGTGGAATTCCTCCTACACGTACCAGGTGAGCAAACACAGCGCCGAGATGCTACACAACCTCAACAGCCAGAGAAAAGATGGAGGCAGGTTTTGTGATGTTATCTTGCGCGTCGGAGAGGAAAGCTTCCCCGCGCACAAGGCGGTGTTGGCGGCGTGCAGCGAGTATTTCGAGTCGGTGTTCAGCTGTCAGACGGAAGACGACGGCCAAGGCAAGGAGCTGGAGATGCACACGATCAGCCCCAAAGTTTTCCGAGACATCCTGGACTTCGCGTACACCTCCAAGATCGTGGTGCGCCTGGAGTGCTTCCCAGAGCTGATGACCGCGGCTAAGTTTCTGCTCATGCGATCTGTCATCGAGATCTGTCAGGAGGTCATCAAACAATCCAACGTGCAGATCCTCGTGCCTCCGTCTCGAGGAGGCGAGCACAGCCTGTTCAGGGCCGCTGAGCAGCTGTCATACCCCCTGCCCGTGGACATGTCAAACGGGAGCGTATCCAACGGCGCCGTGTTTACCGACAACAATGACAGCGACAGTGCCGATCCGACGCAGCCGGCCGCTCCCGGAGCACAAGCGGCCGATCGCTTAGCGGTTTCCCCGTTGGAGTTTCCCAGCAGCCACCTCAACAGCGACAGCTCCAAGCGAAGCAGAGGGAGACCCAAAAAAGAGCCCACAACAGAGCCGATCTCCTACAGTAATAGCACTGCTCAAAACGAAGACGAGGGCCTTTTCTCGTGCGGGGTGTGTGGCAAGAATTTCCCCGACGACGTGCAGTTGAGAAACCACGAGACTCAGCACGGGACGTTCAGCGGCAGTGTGAGTACCAGTGCGGAGCTGGTCGCAGTGGACGGCCCGACGATGATCACTCATTCCCAGTCGAGGTTTCAGGAGAACGGACTGCCGGCGGACAACCGCAAGCGCGAG
Organism: Paracanthobrama guichenoti; assembly: GCA_018749465.1. Taxonomy (NCBI): domain Eukaryota; kingdom Metazoa; phylum Chordata; class Actinopteri; order Cypriniformes; family Gobionidae; genus Paracanthobrama; species Paracanthobrama guichenoti. The sequence goes on from CM031948.1 coordinate 26,719,112, forward strand.
AGGACGAGACGACACGTCGCATGTGATCTATGCGGGAAGGTCTTCCGAGACGTCTACCACCTGAACCGGCACAAGCTGTCACATTCGGGCGAAAAACCGTATGCGTGCCCGGTGTGCGGGCTGCGCTTCAAACGCAAGGATAGGATGTCTTACCATGTGCGGTCTCACGACGGCTCGGTGGGTAAGCCGTATGTCTGTCAAAGCTGCGGGAAGGGTTTCTCCAGGTGAGTACAGTCATTTATTACATCATTCGTTTATGTATTTGTCATCATAAATGGTTTGTGTGACTTTTTGCAGGCCAGACCACCTGAATGGACATATTAAACAGGTGCACACCACAGAGCGACCTCACAAGTGTCAGGTGAGAAATACTGAGCTTTATTATTTTCTCATTCTCATGTTGTTCTGAATCTGTAAGGCTTCGTTTCATCCATGGAACACAACAGGTGAATTTCTGAATCATATTCCAGCCACTCTTTTCCATATAACAAATGGCAGAGGACTGTGGCTGTCAAGCTCCAAAACGACAAAAAGCAGCATAAACCATCCTAAATGTGGTCAGTACAATTTATGAAGCCAGAAAGGAGAAATGTGTGCGAGGAAAAAGACCAAAATTTGAATATTCACTTAAAATCTTAAAGGGATAGTTCACCCAAAAATGAAAATTAGCACACAATTTACTCACCCTTAAGTCATCCTAGGTGTATATGATATTCTTCTTTCGGACGAATACAATTGGAGTTGTATTTAAAATGTCCTGGCTCTTCCAAGCTTTATAATGGCAGTGACTGTTGGGTCATTTTTGAAGTCCATAAAGGTGCATCTATCCATTATATAACTGCTCCACAGGGCTCCGGGGGGTTAATAAAGGACTTCTGAAGCGAAGTGGCGCGTTTGTGTAAGACAAATATCCATATTTAAAACTTAATAGACTAAAATAACTTAAGGCGTCAGCAGTGCGCCAGTAGACTTGTGCTAAAAGAGTAACCCCCAATGCTACGTTTTGTTTTGCTTTATCCTCTGCGCTTCTGTGTTCGTCAATACGCATGCGGCAAGGGTCAAGGTTACTCTTTCGCCATAAATCAATGCGTACGGCAATCCGCCGGAAGTTAGTTATTTTAGTCTATAAAGTTTTAAAACAGAGCAGTTATATGATGGATAGATGCACTTTTATGGACTTACATAAACGAGGCAACACTTCACTGCCATTATAAGGCTTGCATTAGCCAGGACTTTTGTAATATAACTCTGATTTTATTCGCCTGAAAGAAGAATGTCATATACACCTAGGATGACTTGAGTAAATCATGGGCTAATTTTCATTTTGGGTGAACTAACCCTTTAACATTTGCCCTAGCTTGCTTTGGTACGCGAACGTATGAACGTATATTTTTTTTTGAGTCAGATCATTTCAGTTAATCAGTTGATCCAGTTCACAAATCTGGTCTGTTATTCATTCACAAATTTGATTCTTCAGGTTCCCAAGTTCATTTAACTTTTATAATCAGTCTTTTTGGAGCATATGCACAGCGGCGAGGTAAATTGTAAACCGATTAACATGCCGGACGAAGCTTGCTGTTTCGCAAAAACATGTCTGGAATGATTTCAGTCTGACTAACTGCATGACAATTGAAGAAACAAATTATTGCTTTTGTTTAGTCTGACTGAAATACTTTTGTTAATGGGTTAGTTCACCAAAAATGAACATTCTGTCTTCATTTACCTCGTGCTGTTCCAAACCCGTAAGACCTTTATTCATCTTCAAAACACAAATGAAGATGTTTTAATGAAATCTGAGAGATTTCTGTCCCTCCATTTGACAGTTCACGCAACTACCACTTTGACGCTTTAAAAAGTTCATAAAGAGATCTTAAAACTAATCCATATGAATTGAGCGGTTTAGTCCAGATTTTCTGGAGACACGATCGCATTATATGATAAACAGATTGAATTGAGGCTTTTATTCACATATAAACATTGTTCAGCAAACATAAACACCCGTACTTCCTTGACGCATAAGAACAAAGCTCATTGGTTCTTGCCGAAGCTCAAATGTGCTGCGTAACACGAGAATGAACCTCATTGGTTTCCACATTTCAAGCAAGTATGATTGAGCTTCCATTTACCATAATTGATATGTGCATGGATTCAAGTTTATATATGAATAAAAGCCTAAATTAAATCTGTTCAGCGTATAAAGCAATTGCGTATTTAGAAAATTTGGACTAAACCACTCGATTCATATTGACTGTCAGTAGAGGGACTGAAGTCTCACTGATTTCATTAAAATATCTTCAGTTGTCTTCTGAAGATGAACAAAAGACTTACAGGTTTGGAACGACATGAGGATGAGTAAATGATGACAGAATTTTCATTTTTGGATGAACTAACCCTCCCTTTAAAGTGCATATAAACACACTGATGGGCACAGTGGTTAGCAACTTGTTGCAGAGGAGGATAATCAGTGAATAATGACCTGAAGTCGACATGAAACAGAAATTGCAATCATCTTTTCTATCTATAGTGAAATGACTTCTCGAACGAGGAAGAAAATGGAGGGTGGGACTTGATTTTTGTCCACTGAACATTGATTGATTGGATTTTTTTGTCATTTGCAAATTGCTGTAATCTTATGTAAGTGATGGATTATTGGCCAGTCCTTGTGCCGGTCCACATAATCAGAGTAGAGATGCCGTTGCAAGGGGGAATGGAAGTCAATTTTTTTTTTTTTTGGGATAAATCATTTATAATAAACACTGCAATGTTCCATAAAAAAATAAATAAAAGAAAAATGTCAATTTTTATTTCATGGTGACTATAAATAGTTTTTCTTTCTTCATTCAAAGCTGTAATCTAATCAAAATACTCGTTTTGGAACTTGACAGCCAAGGTCTCATAATCTTTAAAAAAAATCAACCTTCTGTGTAATGCAACAAAGAAAGTCAGGTTTAGAATGACATGGTCGTAAGTAAATGATGGCCTTCCTATAAATCAACCTCATGTTTGCAATAACACTTTTACACCATTATCTCTTGGAAAATGCTTATAAACCATATCTTGAAATCTCTCAGATTTGCAATGCATCCTTCGCAACACGAGATCGCCTGAGGTCGCACCTGGCATGTCATGAAGATAAGATACCATGTCAAGTGTGTGGGAAATTTCTCCGGGCTGCCTACATGACCGACCACTTGAAAAAACACAGTGAAGGACCTCATAACTACTGTGGAATATGCAACAAAGGTACTGGTCAAACATGCATTGATAATAAACACATTTTATAAAGACGTTGTTTGGGAAACTTATGTGTACAAAATACCCAGCTAATGATCCATTTTTATTGCCTGACATCATACTTAGTAAGTTAGTTTAGGCTCTCAAAAGCTGATTGGCTTATTTATAAATACAGAAAAATGGGGGAAAAGCTCAAGTTTTACATAGTAGTACTGAAAAGGTTTGTGGCTTATACTTTATATTTTTCTTCAAAAAATCTGATTAATCAGACTGAGTATTGTTCTGTGTTTTTTTTATATTTTTTTAAATTTTTTTTTTTATTGTTTTTATTTGTTTTTCCTACTTGTTCTTCCGATGGTCGCAGGTTTTTCTACCGCCTCCTACTTAAAGGTGCACGTAAAAACGCACCACAGCTCGTCCATGCTCCCTTCCTCTGCAGCACATCAGTTCCCTGAACCACGCACCAACAGACCACAGATGCACAACGGCGCCCCCTACCACTCAGGACGCCAGTGCGCAGTGGAAGGCAAGCTAGCCTCTCCCCACAGCGTCAAATTCTTGCTCGCTCACTTGCTGTCTCTTTCACTGCTGCTTATCAGATGCTGCATCTGCTTGCATAAAAACTCACCTGCAAACACAGATTGTAGCGCTGTGCAACTTTCATCTTAATTACTTCGTAGCGAATCAGGGATATGTTGTTCAAAAATTTGGCCCTTCTGATTTATATTGCACCATCTTTCAGGACTTTTCTCTCTGTGGATAAGAGAGGATGTTTGTTGCTGAAAGTATGGGTTGTGCTTCACTTTTTATGAGGGAAGTTAACGAGTTTTGTAAAACGGCAACCGAAATGCACAAATGTAATGATACCTGATGGAGTAATGCATATGAATGCAGTCCTTGTAGTTTTGCTGACGTCAGAGTTTTTGATAAGCGTCGTCTTAAAAACAATGCCCCGGTTTCACAGACAGGGTTTAAATCTAATCCTAGACTAAAATGCATGTTTGAGCTGTTTTAACTGAAAGCAACCTACATATCTTAAAATATGTGCCATTGTTTTGTCTCAAGTTGCACACCAGTAATGTTTTTTTCTAAGGCATGTTTATAAAAGTTACTTAAATGTCCTTGTTGAACTAAGGCCTAATCCTAGCTTAATCTAAGCCCTGTCTGTGAAACCAGGCCAATATTTGATTTACAGGCAAGATATGAAAAGGAAACTAAAAAGATTTACTTGAAGTTTCTGCAGTAGTATGTATAAATAAACTGCATTTAGAGATATAGTTGATTTAGGGCATACATTAAATAATAATTGCAGCCCTATCAATCAGATTGGTCTGCTAGTCACTTACATTGCTGCTGACCAATTTAGCATGGCCACATGTCCCATTCTGTGTGTCGCTTACTATCATCTCCATCAAGTGCTGGCATAATGCAAGCGTTATTTGAGCCTTCATTCATGCATGTCCACATATAAGTGCACATGTACACACTGTGCATTGTTTCTTATGGACCTTTTTCAAACATTTATTGCCATAAAATCCAGCAGCTTGTGATTGGGGAATATCCTTATTAGACATGATGGGGAACAAAATGGTGTCAGCATTTTTTTTTAAGGACTAAGTGTCCTAAAATCTTCTACATGATTCCCAGGTAATGTATTGGTGATGACAAGAATTCTAAAAATTCCCCAAAAATTCTTGTTTCAAGTGGGTTATAGATGCTATTTACTATGTAGATTCACTAGAATAGGAAGGAAGAACATTTATTTTGATCTTGTAATACAAGCTTTAAGGTTTTGGCAGTTATATAGATATGCGAAAAGTAATGCAGAAATACACCAGAAAGGCATCATTAACTTTACATCAGTACAGAATTGTCATTACAATATCACTCCAACAGTATAATTGAGCTGCTGGCTTGGCATGTAATGAAAGAAAAAGATTCATTCAAATTTATTTAGTCATTTTAGCTTTGAACAAACAATTTTCTTAATTTCTGAACTGATGTGAAGCTAGTGGTCATCTGACTGTATTGACTACGAATTGTCCCCCTTGGCCTCTCTGTCTTTTCCTCTACCTCTTGGGGCGGTTACTGGCGGTATAGACCTTTGCACCAGTCGCCGACTCCTGGTTACCTTTCCTGAGACAGAGGGGTCTTTTCGGGGGCTAACTGGGCCAGTTCTACCCCAGCCTGTGCCTCCGGCCCTGGGCCTGCAGCCTGAGCTGCTCCTGGGCAAGCCAGGTCCAAATCCCTATTTCTGGGAGTGCCGCTCTTCTGGAGCACCAGGGTTTCCACTTCATGGACCTCTTACAGGTCAGTACAAGCTGTTAGGAGGGTGGCAGTGTGGTGAGCCAAAGAACTGGGGATGTCTGGATGTTTTAACTGATAAGCCTGGTGCAAATATCTGCAAAGCACCGTTGACTTTGTTAGTAAAATATTGGTCTGATTTTATTTCTTGCCTAATAATTGGCTTGGTCTGTATTTTGCTCATGCTTTTTGACTGGTGGTCCTCAGTGCTGCTTGATTTTCATCCGGTTGCCTTGACAGCACCCACGTCTGACCTCTTTTGTCTATACTTTATACTTTCGAAGATCTGGACTGCATTTAATCTAAGTATTCAGTGTTCGTAAAATGTACTGTATTTGACTAGAATTTGAAAAGTCAAAATAGTGGAGTGGAGTTAAAGAGACTGCAACTCTAGAGCCTTGGTACTCAACTTGTTGCTCAAACTTTTTAATGACAGTGTTTTTGGTCAAGGTCTCATGCTCTGAAGTGTCACTTTAGCCGCATTTCCACCGCAGGAACTTTCCCCAGAAACTAGGGACTTCGGGGGTGGTACTCCGTGTGTTTTGACCACAGTGGCCAGGGTCTAAATGAAGTTAAGGGTAAAAATTTCCCCCTTAGAAAGTCCCTTCTCGCGAGGTAGTACTTGGTTTTTTTTTTTTTTTTTTTTTTTTTTTTTTTTTTTTTTTCTTTCTTTTCCTCCCCAGGAACTTCTCTGGTGGGACTTGGGTGTTGAACATGCTGATTGAGTCCACACAGCATTTCATTTCAACCACCATTTTTAAAAGTCTGTTGCGGTGCGTGCAGTAAGAGTTGTTTGCTATTTGAATCAACAATGGAGTTTAAAAAAATACAACAGTGGACCGATGGCGATGTTCAGGCTTTATCAAGCTTATATGCCGAGGGCGAAATCCAGTGGGAACTGGAAAGTCGTGCGCAGTCCTACATCCCTGGACTAATTTGCCTATTCTTCATGGTAATTTAGACTGCGATTGAAACGCAGACAGCAACAGGTCTGGGGGAAAAAAGTTCCTGGGACAAATTGTTCTGGATAATTTTGGTGGAAACGTGGCTTCTGTTGTTAGTAGCATGGAAAACTACTTAGTTAGCTAGTTCAGGCTAAATTTCATAACATGCATGTGGAAAAAGCTGAGCACCGATCATTCAGAGCTGAGTAGACAGTTGGGATTACATTTTTCATAGTTGTTGATTGGAATGGGGAAAATGTGAATATCAAATCTGAAAAGAAGTGATGAAATGAAGGCTCACAATTTTTAAAGGGGTAGTTCACCCAAAAAAGATTGTGTCAGTATATACTCACCCTCACGCTGTTCCAAACTGTATGACTTTCTTTCTTTTGTGGAACACAATAGAAGATATTTTTGAGAAATGTTTCAGTGTTTTTCTTGTCCATACAGTGGAGGTCAATGAGCTCTAATGTTGTTTGGTTCCCAGAGTTTTGCAAAATATCTTCTTTTGTGCTTCACAGAAAAAAGAAATTCATACAGGTTTGGAATGACATGTTGTCAGCAAATGATGACATCATTTTCATTTTGGGGTTAACTATCCATTTAAGATCAATTTAAATTGATACTATGCATTTAGATTGCGTTTTTAAAGGTGCTGTATGTAAGTTTTTGACTGTAATAAAGCATACAAATACCATTATATGTTTGCAGATATTTAGGAAACATGCTCATTTCTCTGAAAAACAATGCTATAGCCAGTTATTCTACTTTTAAAATGTGCGTTCTGTGTCAGAATGTCTGTTTTTGTTTTGGTTTGTGATACCGTATGTTACCAGTTTACCCAATAGTATTTCAACATCACATGCCAGTTTTGCACCACACCGCGTATTGCTGCCATGGAAGCCAGCAAACAAACTGGATCTGAGATCGCAGATTCTACCCGACCTAAAAAGCCTCGGCATCAATCTAAAAATCTCTGTGAACGGGAGCATATTAAAACGTGGATAAATCAACTCATCATCTTAGAGTGTGTAAGTCTCCTCGCCTTCCACTGTCAATTGCATTTGTTCCTGTTGCGTGTTCTTAAACTGCCAACCTGCGTGAGCGTGGAGTTTGAGGAGGAGGGGGCGGGGCAAACTATATTTTTAATTTGGACTGCAGTACCCATTTCAACCACTAGCTATCATTCCTGCATACAGCACCTTTAATATTTGCATCTTGGAGGGGGGAATTTGTCCTTTTTGCTGTTAAACTGAAGTTTTGTGCCACTGCTCTAGAGGTACTCGGTGGACTGAATAATCTGAAATTTTAAGATATTATTGTACAAAATATAATTTCCCTTAGAAAGTATAAGCACAAAACTGCAATAGATGGCCAACTGATATCCAAGTTCTCACAAGTAGTTGTTGTGGTCATGAAGGTTCAAGTATAAAGGAAATATTTTTATTTTTAGACATGTTGCTTAATGTGAGGCTCCTTCTCTCTTCCTATATTTCTCTCTGTCCCCCTCCTTCCCTGATATCCCCTTCCCCACTCTGTGTTTACTTCAGACGGACAGGAGAATGCTGGGAAATGCCCCCATCAGGATTCTGATGGATCGGACCCAGTTTTCGGTGACCTTTCCAACGGAACGGACCTCAAGGCTGAACACAAAGTTGAGGGAGAAGAAATGGAGGTGACATCTTTCATTTTCAACGGCCAACCTGAAGACGCGGTGACCTCGCCGGGGGGATCCAAAGACATTCAAAAAACAGACCACGAAAAGAAGTTTGCCTGCGGTGAATGCGGCCAGACCTTCCGCACAAAGTCTTACCTCAACAAGCACCATCACCGGGTTCATAAGAAACGCGCTGCGGCTGGCTCTGGTCTCGGTGATCTCGGCTCACCCTTTTCCCCCCAACAGAATATGTCACTTCTTGAATCCTTTGGCTTTCAGATCGTCCAGTCAGCCTTTGCCTCTTCACTAGTTGACTCTGAGATGGGCAGCAGTGGAATGGGTTTAGGGGAGAAATGACCCCTTTGAAATATAAAAATTTCTTATAACCTTATTGGACAACCAAACTTTTGATAACTGCGAGTTTAGTCTGTTTCATTCTCCTTGACGCCATATGTAGACTACTTTTTTTTGCGTTTCTTATTATGTTTGTTAGTGTTTTGACTTTGCCATCATGGATGCCATTTTCGATTCCATCTTGGTGTGAAGCAGCTAATCAGTTTATTCCACTTTTGACAAATCCTCAATTTCATAGGTCTATCCTGAAAAAAAATCATCTTACTTTTGACATGTATGTTTATCACGTGTCTTTCTACTTCCAGATTGGTGGACTGAGGATGATGTTTGCTTTAAAAGACAAACCGAATCCCTAAACATTTTCAGAATGTACTTCTAGGTTATTCATGTCCAGACTTACACAGTGAGCATTACAATTTCAAAATAATTTTAACAAAACAAAGTTTTTACAATCAGAAAACATTGAGATTGAGTCATTTGCGCAACTGTTCTAGTCCAATGACAGAAAACCTACAGCAACTAGTTATAAAACTTAAATGTTTTAATCTTTTCCTCTATGAATTACGTTGACAAATATTTAAATGAATTTAAATCTTTTAATGTTTTAGTCTTTTCCTCTATGAATTACGTTGACAAATATTTAAATCCTTCAAAACTTCAGGCCAATAATGGCTGATATCTCAGTAATGTTTTTGTGGTTTGTTTCTTTGTTTGTCATTTATAGTTCTGAGACTGATTGTTTTGGGTCACAAAAAGTATGTCAGTTTTTAATGTCCAACAGGGACCAATTTCAGGTTTCACTGTAAGATATAGCAAGAAGCAAAGAATATATTTTATTAACTTATTGATACCGGTGTCCAAGTCTCCTTTACGAAAAGGTATATATTGAGTTTTGTTGCAACGTGCTATTTTCTTCTTGAATCATGCAGCCGACAGGAGAGCGTGAGAGTGATGACGTATGTGTGAGTGCACGTGTGAATGCTGCAGTCTCTCCAATGTCCTTTATCTCTAGAATGTAATATAAACAGAGGGCTTTCTAATCTTTTTTTTTAATATATCAGAGTTTTTCTAGGTTGTTCAGTACATTCCTGCTAAACTTAAAGTCACTATACATGTAACATTCATATATATATACAAATATGTGTATATGTATGGCAAATTATGTTAGTTTATGTGAACATGATCCTTGTATATAGGCATTTTCCTTGGCCTTGTAGAACGAGTGGACTTTTTCTTTACTTTTTTGGAAGAGTATGTTTTAAGAGAATTGTTTTAAGTCGATACTGACAAATCCATGCTTTTGTTGTGTCTTTATTATTATGCAAGTATTTGGGTGTGTGTGTTTGCTTGTTCCTCATACTCTAAATGCAGTGTTAATGCTGGTTACCTTTCCTTTTATTTTACCCTGCAGGTTATTAATATGATGTACCGTGAACTTTTTTTGGAGTATTTGGAATGGAAGTATGTATAATGTTGCAGAGGTGTTGCAAGCGGTCACTCATGATTTATGCTATCAGTGACAATGTACACAAAATTAACTTTTTTTTTTGCAAAACAAGTGCGTATTTTATTACCATGTGTATTTGTTTGACTTAATGCTTTTATGTGCAACTGTAAAATCTGATGCAGACTGATCTGAGCAGAACCTGTAGGTCCTTGCAGCTCATATTTGACTGATCATTGCTAATATCAGATCATAACATCTGTTAATTGATTGGAATTTTACATTTCTAATAGTAACAATCATTGTCTGCTCAATAAGTGTGATCTGAATATTTGCAGCCCTTATTTATTTCAGTAGGGAATTGTTCAGTTATTTTATTGTTGTTATTTGTTCGTCTTGTATGGTGTTCTGGCTTATTACATCACTGGAAACATTTTTTGTTTGTTTTCTTGCTTGTGTATTTGTATATTTGTATGTTGCAAAGTGCCTTCCCAGTACTGATTGTGAACAGCGATGGGTAGGAAAAATCTCTCATTTAAAGGACCTATCTTATAAAAACCATATACAAACAGAGTTGCATCGACACTTTTGTATAAAGACATGCACATAGAAAAGTGTACATTTGTACATGTTTGGTATTCTACCCTTTTGTTTTCTGACAAATTGTTCTTTCTCTGCAATTTATGTCACAACGTTGATCAATTTTTGAACATTTGGATATAAGCATACTTTTCTATTGATGTTTGTTTTTGTACACTGTTTTTGTGTCTCTGTCTATTTGGTACAGAGATGGGTATAAAATAAAATTGTATTTGAGAATTTTCTTTCTTGTAATGAGCACTTCAGAACACATCGTTTAATTGGCAACCTGGTGTAAAACAATAGTTTTTTTTTTTTTTTCTCCCATTATTTAATACTTTAATGGTTATGGTTAAATTGATCCAATCATAACATGATATACATTATATGTAGGTCAAAAATGTAATGGAAAAGCCTTTACAGCAAGCATGCATATTTGCATAGACATGACTGCTATCATGATGAGGATTCCAAAGCTAATCTGTTTCTTACTGCTTGTCAAAATCTTTAAAAACAATTCATTGGCGCCAATTCAAATAAAGGGGTAGTTCATTATTTTGAGCAACTGAATGAACAAAGAATAAAGCATTGATCCAGGGTTTAAGGCTTCAGTTAATATGGCAATTTCTATGCTTCTTGAGTGAACAATCTATTTAAGCATTCTACAATTGATACAGGCTGCATATAAAGCCACATGTCCCTCAGATCAATTATCCACAGCATTTTATTCATGTGTAATACGGCATAACGCAGTGCAGTGCTTCTTATTTTGTATTGATTAACTGCTAAACAGCCGTTTATAGAAAATGCATAAAGTCACACTTAGTGAGAAGGTGGAAATTTTAACTTGTAAGAGCAACAGGGTAGACCAAGTTCAGTAGATTAATAAAATAATTTAAATGAATAATTAAACTTGTATATAAAATACATTGTATAAAATCCACATGAAATTATAGATTAATCTCTCACCCTCAGCACCGCAATCAAAGTCCAAACAACTTGGAGGACAAGGGTAAATATTAGCAATGAGAATGAGTACTTACAGATGATACCTTACTAGCTGTTAAAGGGGTCATGAACTGGTTTATGTATGTATGTGTGTGTGTATTTTTTACATTCAAAAACATAATGAATAAGTAATAGGCTATTTTCTACCCTGGTTTTGAGCCTACCTCTTGAAACGCTCAGTTTTTATGGGCGTGCCGCATTGAAGACTTATGATTGGATAACAGTTTTGCATATTATAATGAGCTTCAGCTCCAGTCATTACACGTGAGGAATTGTTTTGACAACTTCCAATGTGGAAAAAACGGCAACCAGAATGATTCTCTCACAGGGCTCGTAAAATGTCTTTATCAAACAAACACAATGATTTATCTCATCCACCCGCAATTAATTGCAATGTTATTTTTTATTACTTGGGCGGTCCGATCAGTGGATACGCAAACCATGCATAACTAACACACATTTCACCTCAGACAAATCAGCATGTTCAAAACTTCCACGATTGTATTTTTCCTTCAAATCACCAGTCAAGAGAGTCAACAACGCACATCAAGAAAGAAATGTTATTTCACTATTTAAGATAATGCGAGCCCTGGCCCATACCTACATGTTTGAGTCTGATCCCGAATCGCAGGACAATGAACCAACAACTCCTCAAATACAATATATACTCCAGCCTGTGACAGTGTGGTAAGTTATGTTTAGTTAGACATAATCAGTAGACATCAAACATAACAATGCAATACTGTCACATATAAAATAAAAAAATAATAATTTTTATTCACATAATTGTGTTGCATCATTCCTGTCAGATCCAGAAGCCACAGCATAATTTTTTAAAAATCTCATCCTGTCCGAAACATGCCATAAGCTTTATTGCTTGGAAGTTCGATCCGATTTAGCTCCACGTAGGCCTATGTTATTTATCTAACATGTCAGGACAGGCACGAGTCGGTGGGCGGGGCTACAGAATGAGGCACTCGTCTTGAGGCGGCGTTTCACTGCTCTCTGACGTCACAGTTAAGCACATTTGCAGATGGATCGTTTGCTGAGCCAGCTGTCAAAAAAAGCCTTTTTTTGACAAACAAGAAAGTTTTCAGCTCTGAAACTTCAAGGATATTCTTATATTAAGATGACCTTTTATACATCAAAAGCTCAAGGGAAAGTTGATTTCTCAATTCATGAGTCCTTTAAACCAAAACCTATCCAACACAAAACTACTTGGGTTAGAGCCAGTGTAAAGTTTACAAGTTTGCATTATCCTGCTGGAAGTAGCCATCAGAGAATGGGTACATGGTGGTCATAAAGGGATGGACATGGTCAGAAACTCTACCATCTGAATGTCTCAACAGAATTCAAGACTCATCAGACCAGGCAACATTTTTCCAGTCTTCAACTGTCCAATTTTGGTGAGCTTGTGCAAATTGTAGCCTCTTTTTCCTATTTGTAGTGGAGATGAGTGGTACCCGGTGGGGTCTTCTGCTGTTGTAGCCCATCCGCCTCAAGGTTGTGCTTGTTGTGGCTTCACAAATGCTTTGCTGCATACCTCGGTTGTAACGAGTGGTTATTTCAGTCAAAGTTGCTCTTCTATCAGCTTGAATCAGTCGGCCCATTCTCCTCTGACCTCTAGCATCAACAAGGCATTTTCACCCACAGGACTGCCGCATACTGGATGTTTTTCCCTTTTCACACCATTCTTTGTAAACCCTAGAAATGGTTGTGCGTGAAAATCCCAGTAACTGAGCAGAGTGTGAAATACTCAGACCGGCCCGTTTGGCACCAACAACCATGCCACCCTCAAAATTGCTTAAATCACCTTTTTTTCCCATTCTGACATTCAGTTTGGAGTTCAGGAGATTGTCTTGACCAGGACCACACCCCTGATGCATTGAAGCAACTGCCATATGATTGGTTGATTAGATAATTGCATTAATGAGAAATTGAACAGGTGTTCCTAATAATCCTTTAGGTGAGTGTATGTAACAATAGATTTAGTGGAATTTGCAAGATTATTTATTTTATTCTAAAAAAATATGTGTTTTCACTTACCATAACACGATAGCTAAAATGGGACTCCTATTTAATAAAAGCTAATAGAGTACTAAATGTGTTTTTTTTTCCCCTCTCTCTCTCCCAGAAGACACAGGGAAAAGAAAAAATAAGAAAACATGTAAGCCAAACAGAAGAGAGGGGTAGAGGTGTTGGTTCCAAAACCTTTAAAAAAGGAACCCAGAGCTGAGCATGAGAAAGCCTGAAGCCCCAAACAACTCTGCTCACACCCATACATGCACACACATGCAATGAAGTACATAGTTGGATAAAAACACTTGAACACACACACAAGCAGGCACATCATAGATTAAATTGTGTCATGTGTACAACATATAGTACATTGCACTTCTCTTAAAGTGTTTAAGTTATTTAAATGTTTGCCCTTCTGTTGAAGTGTTTCAATTCTTTAAATGTTTATTCTTTCGTTGAATGTTTTACTTCCTTAAATTTGTACTTCCGTTGAAGTCTTTTAATAATGTAAATGCTAAAAGTGTTAAGGCTATGAATTCACACTCAGTAGCACAATCCACTAGTATGCATCTTTTATATTTTTAAAAATGTTTATTAAAAATGTAATTGCAGTGTCCTAAGTGATCTGAAAAAAAACAACATAAAGAATATTGGTACTCATCATTTTTTAAAACATTTGTTTAAAAACATAGTTGGAGATACAGGAAACCATTTGTTTAAAACATTAATACTGTAGGTAACCCACCCCCTGCTATTTTCGTCTTCCAGGGGTGTAAAATCAACATTGTGATGTGGCAATACACTATAATACTTCGATGATGCGTCTGTGTCTCATAATTATTCATTACAACCCTTATCCTATGAGAAGATACTGTCTCTTAATTATTCATGACAGCACGTGGTGATCTCCTATGACAGACGTGTCAAACTGTGAGATCACGTAGTACATGAGAGAGACGTTCATGTTTATTTCCGTGGTGTGAAAGGTGTTTCAGGTGTGTTACTGTTACTGCCAGGGCTAGACTGTTTGAAGAACACTAGAAACCATTTCAAAGAGGGGGGTTTCATGGCCCTTTAATAGCTAATCTATTTCTCAGTATCCAAAAATCTTTGGCAGAGTCTGACCTCAAAAGGTCTGATGTATGAGTATTATAAAAAGTATTTTTATATACGGCCTGCATTTCCCTTCATCTAACCACCTAACCACACACACCTGAATCTCATCTAGACCTCATTTACCAGCACTATATAGAGCTCACCTTCAGTCATAATAAAAATAATAATGCATTTTATTTATAAAAGCGCAACAGTAAAATAAAACAAAAAGGACAAGGACAAATTGAAGTCTTAATCAATTTTTAAAGTGTCCCAACTTTTGTGCATTTCTGATGGTAAGAGGAAGCACATTCCATAGTTTGGGGGCTTTGAATGAAAAAGCTCTTTCCCTCATGGTCTTGAGTTTACATGAAGGCTGATGAAGTAAAAGAGAGTGAGCAGAACGGAGAGAGCGTGATGGAGTATAAGAACTAATAAGATCACAAAGATACTCTGGTGCAGTCCCATGTAGTGCTTTTTATGTTAAAATTAGGATTTTAAAATCAATTAATTTATGGGAAGTCAGTACAACTGTGAAACCACTGGTGTGATGTGTTCCCGAGGAGAAATATGAGTAAGCACACGAGCAGCAGAATTTTGAATATACTGTAGCCTGCTTAGAGATTTAGCTGGAAGACCAGAGAACAAGGCATTACAACAGTTATAATGAAGGCATCTATAAGCCTTTCTGTGTCAGCAAAAAAGATAAAAGGTCTAAGTCGAGCAATGTTTCTCAGATGGTAAAAAGCAATTTTATCATGGTTCTGACCTCGTCTGATGCTACTGACTACTTACCTTGTGACTTACCTACTTAATCTTGTTACTGCTGTTACCTCATACAATTTGATCTCCAGTCATCACGTCCTCTTCCAGTCATCCCTCATCTCAGTGTAGTTCCCTTGTGTGTGTGTGTGCTCCAACGGTTCTGTAAGACAAAGACTCAAAGTTAACAATACAAGCCTATCTCATTTGCATTGTATGCATTGTGTTCCCAACCAGAATAATATCTACACAGCTTTGTCCAGAGTCAGACATGATCATTGTATCAGATTCTACCGAGCAATTGATCTTGCTGGAGCTCACTGTTCCTTGTGAAGAGTGCAAGGATGAGGCTAATGAGAGGAAGCACATCAAGTACTAGGAGCTAGTGGAAGAGTGTAGGAGGCAGGGCTGGCAAATGCACTGTGAGACTCTGGAGGTAGGCTGCAGAGGAATTGCAGGGTGATCACTCTGCAAAGTGTTCACACTATTAGGTATCACTTGGGAGGCAAAGAGGAAGGCGATAAGATACGCAACTGAAGCCGTAGAGAAAGCCACTAGGTGGCTTTGGATTAAGAGGGCAGAACTGTGGACAAATGCTGCTGGGACACAGGCCGGGGTCTGATCAACTCCGGCTGGGTCGCCTGGGCTAGGGTGTCTGATGTTGAGACACCCAATGACCCCAGGATATGTCACTGATGATGTGTCTTTTACCTGTTCCTGCCATATCTGCAAATAAACCTACCCGTTTGAGTTTTACCTCAGTTCTGGTCAGAGTCCAGCGTGACACCTTCAAAGTAGGCAAGCAGGACTTTAAATATATTTGCCCATTTGTGCAGATAATCTTGCAGAAATAAGCAACAGTAGATTTAGCAGAATAGTCCTGTTAATCTGTTCTAAACACCAGCAAGAATCATGTGTTTACTATGAACTAAAGCTCTCTGTTGCCATAGAAAAGCATCAGGGGTTCGCCGTAAGGGTGTTGCTGAGTCACACTGACCTTAAGGAGAAACATTCTGCAGAATTGTTACTGTATAACTGCACACCCTCAATGACGCTGCCAAAGTCAACTTCCCTAAGTGTAATCTGAATTCATCTCCTGTATCAAATGTGCTAACAAAGCAACAAAAAAAGGTTTAGCTTTTCTTCCCTGATGGGAATCATGATAGGGAACATCTTTTCTTCATTTCTGAGCAGGTAGGTCTATGGTTGGCAATATTTAAAACTTCAAATAACGTGAAACTGTAACGCATGATTAATGGATGAATCAAATAAGTAAAGCAAGCCGGTCTAGTGATGAAGAAAATATTTAATCAGCAAGTAATGCACATAAAAAGGAACATGTCAAGATGTAAACTCATTGTGGGATGAATTAACTATTCAGGCATCATTTTAAAGATATTTTTCTAAAAATGTGTAACACATTATAAGGCAGTGGAGTGAATGACTTCCCCTAGTTGGTACTGGGCTTGTGTTACTTCTGGATCCATTTTGACGTGTCCATGGTAGTTGAGTCTGTGAAACTCTTTGGTGATCATCGCTAGGGTCTTTCCCTTGGTTTCAGGTAGAACCATCTGAATAAATGAAGCAGTCAGGAGGCATACAGCCCCAAATGGCACAAAGCAATACTGTCCTAAACCACTCTGCAAAAACACACACAAACACACACACACACACACACACACACACACACACACACACACACACACACACACAGAGGGCATTCATCAGAAGAAATCCTATTCCTAACAGGTATTTTGTCTAATTTCCCAGTTAAAATATCTAAAAGTCCTTGAAACACGATACATTTACTTTAGCAACACTACAATAGATATTATAGAGAGAAAATTCTCTCATCATTTACTCACCCTCATGCCAGCCCCGATGTATATGACTTTCTTTCTTCAGATAAACACAAAAACAAAGATTTTTAAACGATAGGTGTGTGTGTGTAAGAAAAATACTAATATTTTGAACTTGTTTTAACTATAAATCAATGCTTCACGTCTACTGTCATACAAGCGATCACAGGAGGGACGTTGTGATGTGATGTAAGTGCATTGTCTTATTTCACGTGTCACGAAGGTTTATAGTTAAAAAAGTTCAAAATCTTGGTATTTTTCTCATACACACTTCAGAAGACATTGATTCATCCATTTGGGTTGTATGGATTAACGTCACAATCGCTGGGTGTGGTTTTTCAAGCGTCAACCAAGCAGCACCCATTCAATGACATTATATGGACTCACAGAGAGTGATTATTTTTCTAAAAATCTTTGTTTGTGTTCATCTGAAGAAAGAAAGTCATATACACTCACCTAAAGGATTATTAGGAACACCTGTTCAATTTCTCAGTAATGCAATTATCTAATCAACCAATCACATGGCAGTTGCTTCAATGCATTTAGGGGTGTGGTCCTGGTCAAGACAATCTCCTGAACTCCAAACTGAATGTCAGAATGGGAAAGAAAGGTGATTTAAGCAATTTTGAGCGTGGCATGGTTGTTGGTGCCAGACGGGCCGGTCTGAGTATTTCACAATCTGCTCAGTTATTGGGATTTTCACGCACAACCATTTCTAGGGTTTACAAAGAATGGTGTGAAAAGGGAAGAACATCCAGTATGCGGCAGTCCTGTGGGCGAAAATGCCTTGTTGATGCTAGAGGTCAGAGGAGAATGGGCCGACTGATTCAAGCTGATAGAAGAGCAACTTTGACTGAAATAACCACTCGTCACAACCAAGGTATTCAGCAAAGCATTTGTGAAGCCACAACACGCACAACCTTGAGGCGAATGCGCTACAACAGCAGAAGACCCCACCGGGTACCACTCATCTCCACTACAAATAGGAAAAAGAGGCTACAATTTGCACGAGCTCACCAAAACTGGACAGTTGAAGACTGGAAAAATGTTGCCTGGTCTGATGAGTCTCGGTTTCTGTTGAGACATTCAGATGGTAGAGTCAGAATTTGGCATAAACAGAATGAGAACATGGATCCATCATGCCTTGTTACCACTGTGCAGGCTGGTGGTGGTGGTGTAATGGTGTGGGGGATGTTTTCTTGGCACACTTTAGGCCCCATTTAAATGCCACGGCCTACCTGAGCATTGTTTCTGACCATGTCCATCCCTTTATGACCACCATGTACCCATTCTCTGATGGCTACTTCCAGCAGGATAATGCACCATGTCACAAAGCTCAAATCATTTCAAATTGGTTTCTTGAACATGACAATGAGTTCACTGTACTAAAATGGCCCCCACAGTCACCAGATCTCAACCCAATAGAGCATCTTTGGGATGTGGTGGAACGGGAGCTTCGTGCCCTGGATGTGCATCCCACAAATCTCCATCAACTGCAAGATGCTATCCTATCAGTATAGGCCAACATTTCTAAAGAATGCTTTCAGCACCTTGTTGAATCAATGCCACGTAGAATTAAGGCAGTTCTGAAGGTGAAAGGGGGTCAAACACAGTATTAGTATGGTGTTCCTAATAATCCTTTAGGTGAGTGTACATTGGAGATGGCTTGAGGGTGAGTAAATGATGAGAGAATATGAATTTTAGGGGGAACTATCCCTTTAAGACTTTTCAAAGAATGTGTCGTTTTTTTTTTAAACTTATTTTTAACTATACTTAAAATGAGTGAAAAATATAAATATTAATAACTAATTAAAAACTCATTAAAGGGTCATTTTTGCTGTGAACCAGTATAATTCTTCAATAAATGAGCCTGTTATTCTCTCACCACAAGGAAAGGGAAGATCATCCCGATAATGAAGAGGTTCAGCCACATTAAAGATCCAGCAGTCATATAGGCAGCAGGGCGTGCAGTCTGGTTAAAAATCTCTGTTGGAAGGATTCCAGTCACCCCAGCTACCATATGAAGAAAATAAACACATCGTATGAAATACCACTATGGAATTGGCTACATTATATAAACATTATGCTGTATGCCAGGATGTTGTGATTCACCTGGTCCCATGCCAAAGCTGAGAATGTAGGTGAAGATGCAGGTCATGCTCAGGTAAGGCATCCAAGTAACACTATTCTATTTGGAGGAAGGTCAAATCAAAACATAACTGTTATTTGTTCTATACTTACACTAGAGTATAGAAGTATTTATGGTTGCTGAAAAGACTTACTTTTTTAAAGTAACTGACTTTAAATTGTAATAATATTTCACAATATGAATGGTTATTAAAACAAAGATAGAAAATACAGTCTTGGTGAGCATAAGATACTTCTTTTAACATTTCTTGCTGATCAAAAACTTTTGAATGATACTGTAAACAATATGAAAAGTAGCCAATCATACTTAGCCGATGATGACATGACGTCCATTCAGTTGAACAGATTACAGAAGTTGGACATTATGTGTCCACTTTGAGGTTAGACATTATATGAGGACTCTCAAAGGTCAACTTCAGGAGCATACACTATACAAATGTAATTTATAGTTGCATACATGCCTACACCAAACAGTGGTTTGGGGGGAGGGGGAGGGGTTGTGCAACGGGAAAAGGGGTCATGCAACATTTAATAATACACACCTCAAGTGAAAGAGCCACAGTGAAGACTACAGCCCATCCTGCCATGAGAACATAGCCACCCATCAACATCAGCTTTCTACCCAACTTCTCTATCAATAGGTTCTAAACAAACACACATACAAATACACATACACAGATTCATAATTCTCAAAGGATTGCCTCTTTTGTTCTGGGACAGTTACATAATTGATAACAGATTAAATGAATACTTACACACATAATGCAAGCTGTGAATTCACACATCCCAGTGCCAATGGTCACATATGGGATCTGTCCTGCAGATATTCCCGCTTCTTGGAACACATATGATGCATAGAAGTAAATCTGAGGAATGCAAGAAAAAGGCCCTTAATCTTTTAAATTTCTGAGTGTGCAAAAAACACAAAACCCAAACACACTTGAAATCCTTCTGAAATAATTTCTAGTTATGTAAGTAGATGTGTTGGCCACAGGAGAGATTTTACAAAAGCTGTATGCAAGGCAGGTCAATCAGTCATTTGCTTATTCAGTTCCTCAGTGAATTTACAGAAAAAGATTCAAATGTGCTTTTCAAATGTTGGATAACTGAAGTGCATTCTCTGGTTATTTTTTTTCATTAAATGTCTTACATTTCTTTTATCACAACATCTGAATTGAACATATAATAATCTATAATGATTTTGAAAAGTTTTTGAAAAGTCTCTTATGCTCACCAAGGCTGCATTTTATTTTAATATATTTTTGAATGCAGTTTATTCCTGTGATTGAATTTTCAGCAGTCTTAGGTGTCACTAGCCTGACAAGCCAAATCCACATCAAGATGTTGGGTCTGGGAACTCACCATTGGCAGAGCTCAATCCGAGGGGCGGGATAAACAGTTGTCTTTCAAATTCCTTCTGCACGCAATAGGATAGCGCTACAACCAACCAGAGCAACGAAGAAGGTGAAGCCGAGCTAGTTGATAGATTAAACTTTCGCCGTATCCGGACAGCAGAAAAGTTTAACAACACGTCTCCCAGAGTCGCGGCCAAAGCCGATTCGAAAGACCGCTGTTCGCCAGCTTCTTTGTTTTTAAGTAGCACGCGGAACCTCGGCAACTCTGCCGTCATTATGTTAAGCCCGCCCACAGACTCTATACACAATGTGATTGGCCTGAGCAGAGTTTGGTTTTTCCAGCTCACAGGTCTACCGAGAGTTGCTAGACTACACTCGTGGTAAATTAGATTTGCTGCCGCTAGGGTGCGTCTAGATTTCTAGGCTAAGGTGTCACATGATCCTTCAGAAATCATTCTAATATGCTGATTTGCTGCTCATGTAACATTTCTTATTATCAATGTTGAAAACAGTTGTGCTGCCTAATATTTTTATGGAAACCATAATACACCTTTTTCAGGATTCTTTGATAAATAGAAAGTTCAAATGAAAAGCAAAAGAACAGTTTTTTTTTTTTTTTTTAATAATGCAAAGGTCTTTACTGTCAATTTTGATTGCTGAATAAATAATTTATTTAAAAAAAAAATAAACCCTTACTGTCCCCAAACTTTTGAACGGTGAAAAAAGGAAGATTGATATTTTATATAATATCAAGACAAATATGATGGGGACATGCATTTGCATGCATTTTTACCCCATAGAAGCATGAAGACTCTGTACATATTCTTTCAAATTCTTTCATTTAACATTAAGCCTGCAACAAGCATTCATCATTTTAATAAACTGCTAGGTGTGTTTTCTGTGGTTAACATTCAGTTTATGAAGCAATGCACTGGTAATCCAGTAACACTTGAACTAAGAGGCAAAGATATAACAGCACATTATTGGACAGAGGCAGGGTCTTACTGAGTCATTACCGCACAGTTGCATGGCACAGCTCAAGACTGCCACAGAGATGAGCTGCCAGCGAACGCTGCGGTCAGTGAAGAGCTCCCATGGCTGTTTGGCACGTTCTCCCTTGGTTTCATTCTGTTCCTGCAGAATCTCATCCAGCTCTTCTCTCTGCACCTCACAGCCACGCAGACGCCGCAGTGCTGTGGAACAAGCATGATTAATGTACGTAATCAAGTAATCAAGTGTAAGAATTACATATCAGAACATTTTGTCAGCATTTACTCGACCTTAAATGTCTGAGTTACTTTTTTCAAATAAGTAACAGGTTACTTTGTTTTCCCATTATTGACTGACAGCTCTCCTGTCCCCATGTTGAGATGAATCGTGAGTAAGTGCAGAGGTGTTGTGTGTGCTGTGTAAACATGATGGATATTATAGTTCTAGACTAAATGTGAGTGAGTATGCATTTACTCATCTCACTTGCACAAAAACAGATTCAGTATTCCTCAAAATGAATAAAAACAGGAAATTCAAACTCAGAAAATTATACAAACCTGCAATAATTAAATATGTAAAAAACAAAACAAAAACAAAAACAAAAAAACCCCACACAAATATACTTTATGTATTTAATTATTTTAAATGTATTTAATTACTTTATTAACCAATGTCTTTGCGGCTGACCTGTCATGAACCAGTTCAACCACACTAAGTTTCTTCTTTTTTTTGTATGTAAGAGTGTTGAACTTTCTTCTCTTGCATCATATTTTTCTGCAGACCAGAATGGCAGCAGTCCAGGTGAGAAAAAGTAACATTGTAACACAATACTGTTACGCATTATTTTTTAAAACTTTACCCAACACGAAACAACACACCCTCATGTCGTACCAAACCATTATGACCTTTCTAACATAAACTATATTGCCAAAAGTTTTGGGACACCTGCCTTTACATGCACATGAACTTTAATGACATCCCATTCTTAATCTGTAGGGTTTAATATGGAGTTGGCCCACACTTTGCTTCAACTTCAACAACTTCAACTCTTCTGGGAAGGCTTTCCACAAGGTTTAGGAGTGTGTTTATGGGAATGTCAACCATTCTAGAAGCACATTTGTGAGGTCAGGCACTAATGTTGGACGAGAAGGCCTGGCTCGCAGTCTCAGCTCTAATTCATCCCAAAGATGTTCTATCGGTTGAGGTCAGGATTCTGAGCAGGCCAGTCAAGTTCCTCCACACCAAACTCCATGTCTTTATGGACCTTGCTTTGGGCACTGGTGCGCAGTCATGTTGTAATAGGAATGGGCCATCCCCAAACTGTTCCCACAAAGTTGGGAGCATGAAATTGTCCAAAATGTCTTGGTATGTTGGAGCATTAAGAGTTCCTTTCACTGGAACTAAGGGGCCAAGCCCAACCCCTGAAAAACAACCCCACACCATAATCTCCCCTCCACCAAACTTTACACTTGGCACAATTCAGTCAGGCAAGTACCGGTGCGTTCCTAGCAACCGCTAAAACCAGACTTGTATTGCCAGACAGAGAAGTGTGATTCATCACTCCAGAGAAAACATCTCCACTGCTCTAGAGTCCAGTGACGGCATGCTTTATACCACAGCATCCAATGTTTTGCATTGCACTTGGTGATGTAAGGCTTGGCTGCAGCTGCTTGGCCATGGAAACCCATTCCACGAAGCTCTCTACGCACTGTTCTTGAGCTAATCTGAAGGCCACACAAAGTTTGGAGGTCTGTAGATATTGACTCTGCAGAAAGTTGGCGACTTCTGCACACTGTGCACCTCAGCATGCGCTGAACTCGCTCTGTGATTTTTTGTGTCCTACCACTTCGTGGCTGAGTTGCTGTTGTTCCCAATTGCTTCCACTTTGTTATAATACCATTAACAGTTGACCGTGGAATATTTAGTAGTGAGGAAATTTCATGAATCGACTTATTGCAAAGGTGGCAACCTATCACAGTACCACGCTTGAATTCACTGAGCTCCTGAGAGCGACCCATTCTTACACAAATGTTTGTAGAAGCAGTCTGCATGCCTAGGTACTTGATTTTATACACATTTGGCCATGGAAGTGAGGACAGGGGTGTCCTAGTACTTTTGGCAGTATAGTGTATTTTACTGCTTTTTTCTAAACAATGGAAGCTCTTTAAAGTGGGAGTACTTTATTAGAGTAAAGTACATGTATTGTTTATTACGTAGGGTTTAGTGAGGCTATCGTAGTCTGTATGGCAAAGCATATTAAAATATACAACTGCACCAATGCTTAAGACTCATACCTATTAGGCAGGCCTCTTTGTCTCCACAGTCAATGAGGAGGTAACGGGGACTTTCTGGAAACCAGGGCAAGGTGAGGAGTTGGATGAAGCCTGGGATAGCATTACTGGCCAATAAGTACTGCCAAAATGGCTCACTACCTAACACCTCACTGAATAAAAATAAGCATTTTAAAATCAGTCATTTCGATAATCTATTTAATTTGGGCATAACAAAATAACTATTTTAAATGCACCTCATTAAATAATTTACTTTACATCACACAAGGAAATGGTAATCACTCTCGCGAACTGCTTAAATCAAATATGCAACATACCTCAGACTGACCACCTGTCCCAACACCAGTCCAAATGAAGTGAAGACAGCTGAGGACAGAGACACAGCTCCTCGTAAGTGCTTCGGTGCACTTTCACCAAAATACATGGGCTGTACATTCATACTGATGCCTAAATATAAATAGAGAAGATGGTTTATAATGATACAAGGAAGAAACTAGCCATCTCAATCTCAAAACATAAAAGGCACGTTAATGATAATCACATTTACAGGTAAATATATACATACACAGTACCTGCATTTATGCCAACCAAAAATCTAGAGATGATAATCATTTCAAATGACTTTGCTTTTCGGCTCAGCAGTGCAAGCAGTGAACTTGATAACAGAAACACATTGTTCAGCAACATAGTCTTCTTCCTTGGAAAGAACATAGACAGGTCAAACTATAAAGAATTATTTCTTGCTTAAAGTTCACTACATTTTTTAAATATGAATTAAATAAAACAATTGGCAAGAAACATTAACTTTAACATGTAAACAATACAACAGGATAGAGACATAAGTGATTGTACCTCCCGTAACGGACAGACATTGGCCCTGCTATCAGGGCCCCAATAAAGCCACCCAATGAGAAAATAGAGACTATAATGGTCCATATCAGTGTGACCTCATAACCCTCCAACTGTATTCCCCATCGCTCCTGAAATGTCTCATTGACAAACTTTTGAATGAACTGCAGGAAGGAACACAGAACAGAAAACTTGTGATTAGCTTTAACAGATACACACAGACAACTAATATGGCAAAAATAAATGCAACAATTTTTTACTCTTTCATACACACAAACCCAATGAAACACTGTTCCTTACAACAGTCGGTGCATTCATTATAGCCAGGTTGTATCCATATTGTAGTGTTCCCCCAATCGCTGCAGAGGTCACCATTAATGCCAAAGTGTACATATGACCCTGATTAGAAAAAATGACTATGATGTTACATTAACGCACATCTAGGCAACAAAACACACACATATCAACTTAAATTACTAAATTAAATGAAATTACAATTACAAAAAAATATCTAAATGTGTTATCATATGATGTTACGTATTACTATTTATAGGATTTTAAATATGCTCCACAAATTTATTATCTTTAAATAATATATATGTATGTGTGTGTGTGTATATATATATATATATATATATATATATATATATATATATATATATATATATATATATATATATATATATATATAATAAAATGTCAATAAAGTGAGTTACACATGACTTTAAAACTTATTTAGTTATTATTATTATTATTATTATTATTATTTTAAATATGACAAATGGAAAAGAACTCCAGTAATAGGACATAAACATTTTTACCTTATTTTCCCTTGTAGTCATGTCTTCTTTAGTGTGTGTTAATGATTTGCCTTGAGAAAAAGGTTAAAATCCAAGAATAGAGAAGGCAGCTGTCAGTTTATTCTGTGCTCGCCATTAAATGACACATCGATGCTCCGAGAAAGGTGCGTAGAAAGAGACTGACACGCGTCTTCAAATGTTACAGCAAATAGGCTAAGTAACTTCTAGATCCTCACAATTTATATAGTTTAACTAACCTCCCTCTTAACTAGATAAAATAATGATTTTCGAATTCCCTTGAGAACTTCTGTTGAATTAAACGCACCTGCTCCTTACAAACAGGCTGGCGGTGTGTCCGTGTAAAAGTCCATTTAAAAGAAAATGAGATCATTTAAACTGTAGTTCAACTCCACCTATCGGAATGTATATATAACTGTAGGTACTGTAGAACTGAATATTTACTTCGCCTATTAATGTTATTATTATCATTTTTTATACATAAAAATAGTTTTGAGCTTGTTTTACATTCAGTCAGGCCTACCTATGGAATATTAATGGAATCGAAGCATGTAATGGCAAGATTTGAAATAATATTGAGCTTATTCATTTATTCCACTAGAGGGCAACATAACATTATTATAATTTTGCACGCTTGACGTTTGCACTTATGTGGAATTTTTACGATAAAGTTTTAAGGTGCCTGTAAAGACTTGCTTTTTGGTTGACCTATGAAATAAGTGAGCATATTTTGGATCAACTTTTAGCTCAAGTAACACAAATAAATGCTTAACTGACCCAAAACCTGGGCAAAAATTCCTCTCCTTAAAAAAAGATATCAATCCACAATTGGGTGAATTAGAATTATGCGCAAAAACTTCATAACAAAAACAAAGAGGTTTTCAAATTAATTTATTTAAAAAATAACCATATTTTTGTGAGTGTCCCAGTAGCCATTTACTTTACTACAGTTATGTGTTGTCTTAACTAATTTTGGCCTTCAGTGTAATCTAATCTTGAGGAAATATATTTAACCAGGTAAAGAAATAGCCTACCTGTGTGGGAGTGGATTGGAAAACAACCACGCCACATCTCACATGTAAAGTTAAACTTGACAATAAGAAGATACAGAGATAAGAGGTAGCCAGGTCAGTCCCAGTTAACAATTTTTGGTTCCCAGAATGTTTGTTCTGGGAACCACTAACGTTCCCAGAACAAACATTCTAATGTTCCCTGTTGGTTAGCCAGGAAAGTTTTCTTTGTGCAAAATAGAACATTCCCTTTAGGTTAGGGGGAACGTTTTGGGAACGTTCTCTTTGGGTTACGAAAATAAAGGTTATTTTATAAAATTTAGGTTATAAAAATAAACCCCAAAACAACCTGCAGGGAACGTTCTGGGAACGTTGTCTTTAGGTTATAAAAATAAAACCCCAAAACAACCTGCAGGGAACGTTCTGGGAATGTTCTTTTTAGGTTATTAAAATAAACCCCAAAAATAACACACAGGGAACGTTGTCTTTAGGTTATAAAAATAAACCTCAAAATAACCTACAGGGAACGTTCTCTTTAGGTTATAAAAATAAAACCCAAAAATAACATACAGGGAACGTTCTGGGAACGTTGTCTTTAGGTTATAAAAAAATAAAACCCAAAAACAACCTGCAGGGAACGTTCTGGGAACGTTGTCTTTAGGTTATAAAAATAAAACCAATAGAGAACGTTCTCATAACGTTCTTATTTGGTTCCCCAAAAATAACCAAACGGGAACCCCATGGGAACGTTAGGGGAATGTTCTGTGTTTACTGTGTAACCAATAAAAACGGTATAGGCCTTCAAACACATTTTAACAATAAACTTAAAACTTCCTTCACTATGAAGCATAGAACAATCAAATCAATCCACAATACAATATGCGTGCTTAGAAAATGAAAGCTGAGTAATTATTACAAACGAGTAAATAGACGTTTAAAAAAAAGTGTTACAACACTCCCCGCTTTCCAGCAACGCACTAGCCAATTCTCTTTAGTTCACGCGCGCGCGCACACGCACACGCACGCACAACAGAAGGATGTCAAGGGTGTGGAGAGGGTCCTGCGATATGAGTAATTTGTAAAGTAATTCTGTAGTAAACAATGTTTTACGACTGATCTGTATCATCATAGTGAATTAGAAAAAAAGGTTATCGTTTCATATCAGCAGGCGTTTGACGTCAAGTTCAGAATACCTGGATTGACGCATGGCGTCTTGTGTCGTGTAGGCTGAAACTATGAAGAAAGACGAAAGCAGTTTTACTATGGAAGTCAGAGTTCTGACCACTGTGACGGACTATCAATCATATTAGCCATCTCAGGAATACGTGCGTGCATTCATCTATGTTGGCAAAGATAAATGTTTTAATATAAGAGACGACGGCTCGACTCCTTCACCAAAAAGTCACATAAACGCCTTATAATGATGTATCGTGCTTTTTGGGATACAATATTTCTTCTCACCGGTGAGTACATGTATTTGATGTTGTGTTCATTCGATTTAATGGAATTATTTTTATTAAATAACTTTGAAATCTAAATAAAATGTTAGAGTAACTAAGAGTAAAATAATTTGAAATCTTGTCCTTTACATGAAAAGTATTAGAGGACGTTGCCACATTTTAAATGATTTTAAGCCTAAATAAACCCACATGCCTCAAGTGGATTTAAGCTTAGTCAAACTATCAGAATCTTGTTGTGAGCTATGAATGAAGCTTTACAAATTATTTTCTGATGTACATTGTGCATGTGATTCCAGTAGTGTTTTATATACATCATAGTTTTATCATGATTTAGCAATACTCTATTCATCAATATAAAACACATTATGAGGGGTCCTCTTTTATCTGTTCAGTCACATCATCAGTAGTGAAGAACTTGGGTATCCAACATATAATTATTCTGCTTTGCTGTGCAACCTTTCAGCTTGATAGAATGTAAAATGTGCTGTCAGTGTTTAGCAAGGCATGGAAGAAGCAGTGGTCTTTTTTTGTCCAGCAGCTTCTTTGGCTCAGTAGTCTTGCTCCTGTCATTAACAAGGTTAACAAAGCTTAGTTTAAATATAGAGCCATTCTTTAGTGTCCATCCTTTATGGCTTTGTCCCTACGACGAAGGCACGTTCTTAACTCGGCAAGCAGTTTCAGTGAGAGAAAGTCAGTCAAGTTTCATGAGAGAACTTTTTTTTTTTTTTTTTTTAATCTGTGGGACATCATTTGTGTTTTTGCTTTCTGTGTTTTAAATAGTAAGCAAATATTTTTATGTAGTACATCATGGCTGTAAACCTGCCTGATGCCCCATAAAGTAACTACTTTTATTGACTGAGTGATTGTACTGGTAGAAGCTGTTTTATTCTTTGAAGACATATATGAGGTCCCATTATCTCAGTAATTGATTTTTGTAAGTTTAGAAGGGAATGCCCTTAGGAATACCTTTGCAATGATAACAAAGGGTTTTCTTAACTTAAATACCTAATTTAAATTCTGTCATTATTTACCTACCCTCATGTCTGTAAGACTTTCTGACATCTGTGGAACATAAAAGTCTATAATTTAAGAAATTTCTCGGGGTTCTTTTGTACATATGAGTGAAGTCATTGGTCACCAAAACTTCAAAATATCTTCCTCGGAAGAAAGAAATGTCACAGTCAGGAATTCCACATTTTTTTAAATTTATTTTTTTCTTTACATGCAGGTAATATGTCCAAAGCAACATGGCTCTGGCAAGAGTTTAATTTAGTACATTTATTAATGTATTTTGTGCACCACCTCCAGCTTTCTGATTTTCATATGTTTTAAATGTTAACTTGGCATGAGATATTAACACTAAAGCATTATTGTAACCAGAAGAGCTTTTCTGAGGAGTTATCCAGTTCAATGAAACATGCCCTCTCATTTAACAAGGATTTTCATCCCAAGTCCCTGTGCACACAGAATAAGAACATGCCTTGAGGTCCCAGACTCTCTTCCAAGCCATTTTAGTGGCACAACAATGAACATTAGACATGCTGTTCAAATCCGGACACTTTGGAATTTGTATAAAACAGATGTAGATGGCCTGTGAATCAGTATGCATGGTCTTTACTTAAAGGAATTGTTCACCCAAAAATGAAAATTCTGTCATCATTTACTCACCCTCAAGTTGTTCCAAACCTGTATGAATTTCTTTCTTCTGCTGAACACAAAAGACGATATTTTGAAGAATGTTGGTTTCAAACACTTGATGGGCCCCATTAACTTCCATAGTATAGAGAAAAAAAAAATGGAAGTCAGTGGGGCCCATCAACTGTTTGGAACAGACATTCTTCAAAATATCGTCTTTTGTGTTCAGCAAAAGCAAAATTTCTGCAATAATCATAATTAATCACATGAATTATTATGAATGAATAGCATGTAACATAGAATCGATCCAGAGGCCTTGGTAATTGTATTTAAAAAAAAAAACTTTTTAAACCCACATTAACATGTTAAATTGACATTAGTGTTAAAATAGATTTTCATCCAAATATGACTATGCTGCCCCTACCGTGCTGCCTCCTAACTGTCATGGAACCTTATACGTTACCAATTTGAAATGCACTGTAAAGACAGCTCCACACAAATAGCTCTCTACAAGGGTTGCTTGACTAATTGTTTTTAGTAGTTTGGTGTTAACATGTTGCTAAGCTAATGGACAGTACTCTAATAAGCACTGAATTAAATAAGTTTATTTATAATCAACACTTTCTTGACTCAACTGCCATATTGGGATTTGTTTTTGACTCTCATCGTAATGCAGTTCTATGCACCTATGATGCCTTAACTTTCTCACAAGGGAACTTTAAAACAGAGCGATAAATTATGGGATTTTTGGTGATTCTGCCCTTTTCTGTAAATATAAGAGTGCATACACGCCATAACAAAGATTCCTTTGGCAGCATCTTAAGGCATGCACATACAACACAACTTTTGGTATCGCGGCCAATGTAGTGCCCGTTGTGGTCGCCAATGCTCGTTAAGTATGAGCATGTCAGCGTCACAGACAACCACGATATTTTTACACCTGTTTGATTTTATCGCCGTGCAGTTAGCATCACACTTGTTCCCTCGACAAAAACCCAATAGGCTTTTGGATTATCGCAAAAAGATAAGCTCTGTGATCAACAAATGTTTATGATACTTAACTTTTGTCCATCAAGATAATAATTACAGATAAACACAACTTTTATGAATTTTGAAACCTAAATGCAGTCCCCAGAAGTAAAAAGCCTGAAGGTAGGCTATAAACAAACTACACCACGATCCCACTACTTCAAAATCACCACCACTAATCTTCTGACAACTCTTTCTGTTTTTATCTAAAAACTTCTTTCCAGTAAGTTTGAGTTAGAATAGTTTATAAGAGCACAATTATAAGCATAACGAGGCTGTAAATCTCCCGACTTCCTCTGTAGTCCCTTTTAGCCACTTGTTAGCAGCCGCCTTTTTCAGTTTCAAAAAAATGTGTCTTGAGATTGTGTTCACCACAGACTTTATTTCAGCCATTTAAAGGTGCACTGTGTAAATTTTAGCGGCATCTAGTGGTGAGGTTGCAAATTGCAACCGGCCACCACTCAACCCCCCTTTCGAAGCATTAATACCCCTTTTCCACCAAGGCAGTGCTGGTGCTGGTTCAGAGCCAAAGTCTAGTTTCAAATCAGTTCTTTGTCTTTCCACACCCAAAGCACCAGCTCCGAACCAGGAAAAGTGGTTCTTAAGTAGCACCAAATCATTGCTGGTCTAGAAGTAAGAACCGCTTGCGTCAGCAGCTGGGGGCAGGGTTACCGGGACCAGCAAGACGAACACAAACTTGTGACCGCCATTTATGAATTAGCAGCTAATCTAGCTAATAGCTCCTTGATTGTAATCTCCATCTATACAAATCACGGTGAGCTACACGAATGCGTTGGATTCGCTGTGTTTTGATGCCGATGTAGGATCGTAAAGCCATGTGCATCAATAGTAATGCAACTTTCGCCATTGTTGATGCATTGGCGCTGTGCAGACCAATCGCTGTATGACATCAAAGTACAACGAGAGCATTCGACTCCTTATGCTTTTGAATCGCTCATGCGGTATTTTGATATCATACGCTGATCAGTCTGCGCAGCGCTGATGCATCTCTGAACAAGCCTCGCTAGAGTTAAAGATGAGACGTATACAGTGAAGTAAGACCTGGCTCTGTGGTGGCTCTCTAGCCCGTGGAATGGCAAACCGGTTCTTAGAAGGCTCATCAGTTGAACCATCTCCGAACTGGTACTAGCACCTGGTTCATTCTGGTGGAAAAGGGGTAATAGAGAAGCTATGGTGGCCGACACAGGACAAAGATGTTGTCATCTGAGACAGCAGAGAGTAGCTAGCAGTTTGTCCGTTTAGAGCTACTGTAGAAACATGGCGGCACAAAATGGTGACTTTACTGTAAGGGGACCCGTTGTGTATGTAGATAGAAATGGCTAAGAAACCTTGTTGTGTAGTGTGAGCACCACAGCAATTCAGGTAGTCTTACAGTCCTGTAGTGTGAACTGGTGCTTATCTTTTTATGCGGAGAGATCCGCATCACAAATCCACTTTAATTTATCTTAACCCAGTCTTTCCTTGTAGCTGTTCTTAAAATAGTCTGAAGATCAGAAGTCAGAAACTCCCACTGTTGTTCCAGGGTATTTTAAGTGAGCCTGAATTAAGTGGCTATTTCTCATTTGTGCTAGATGCCACTCAAGACCTTTTCTGTGTGTGTGATGCTGTTGGTCCGGTGTTTTCTCATTGCTGTAACGGTTATGATGAGTCTGGCATTTTTTGACTTTGTTGGATCCTCATTTTCACATTTGGGTAAGAGGTTTACAAAACTAGATTTTAGTCAGTATAAGTAATATTTAGAATTTTTTTTAACACCTCGTCCTAATCTAAACAGTAGCTGTCCTCAACAATGCTAGTGTTTCATTGTAGTGCTATTGATTTTTAATATGTGCATGTTGTATTTGATTTGTAGGCTCCCTTTTCACATATGGGCAGGTACAAGAGAATTCTACCTCAACGACGACCATTGCAACCACCACAACAACAACTACCACCTCTACCACAACAACCATCAGCAGCACGACGACAACCACTACTACTACACGTGTCAGAAGTATGCTCTGTCTGCTCTTTCCTTCATGCTCTGCTCATTTTGGGCTTCATATGGCTGAAATATAAATGCCTGAATAAGAAGGCATATATTCCTTGATTATGGTACACTTTGAAATCATATGACTTTTTAAAGTGTTAGAGGCACATGTTTATTATTGTGTTTGATAAGGTATTATGCAACACAAAATAAACATTGTATGAAAAGGAGCTAGTCTACAGCATGACAATTATTTTTACACCAAATAATCTTTAAACTATTTAGACATATTTTGTAACGGCTAATAAAATAAAAAGAAAACAATATTTAGCCTTGTATAATATTTAGTTTGACCTCTAGAGGTTGGCATTTACCTTACAGTGCATCTTTTTATAAATTAATGTTATAGAGCTTATTGCGAATGATTCATCCATGATTTTTTCTTTCTTTCTCTTATTATGCTTTTTTTTGGATATTACCTTTCATGTAGTGTGTAATCTAGCTGTTTGTGATTTGTAAAAGGTCTGGAAAGTTTCAAAGTTTATGTTTAATGGAGTTATTGTCTCCCTAAAGAAAGAACCGACTGTGAACTGCCTGAAACGAGTCGTCAGTAAATCCAGTCTTACTTCCTGCTCGAACCTACGTAGGTTTGTAACAAATCCACATAATGCCAGCCTATGGTCTTCATTGGCTGCCTGTGAAAAACTTCTACTTTTACCCGCCCTCAAACTGTGGTTATAGCTGAAGCCTGGAAGAGTTTGTTTTGTGTTGTCAACATGTCGAGAAGATGCTGTTTTGTTTTCTGCACTGAGAAGGCAAATCCACTTTGCACGCTTTGTCTTTGAATCATTCATTCGAGACTCAAAAAAATGCTGATTTATTCAGTAATTAAACAAGTGAAGTATTTTGAGTGAGTCATTGAATCATTCATTCAAACCAATTAAAATTTAAAATTAAATTAATATAAAAATTTTAAATAGACTGCAGCAATTAACATTTTATCAGAATCTAGTAAATTACATTATTTTATTTAGTTGTCTAATAGTGGGGAATAATCTAATTTAAAAAAAAAAATCATAATTCTTAATTTATCCAGAATCGTGCTGCTCTGCTTTGTATCAATTTCTGAGGAAGCCCCCAGAGCTGAAATTCAGATATGGCCATGGGCTTTTAATTTCTGGCACGTGCTGTAAGTGGTAGACCAATCAAACAGACAGTGCCATCTGAGCAATCAGAGCAGAGTGGGCTCTCAGAAAGGAGGGGTTTAAAAAGACTGAATCCTTTATTGAACTGTTTCAGACACTGTGAGAAAAGAGGTGATGCTGCAGTGTATATTATGAGAAAGTGTATATTATTAAGAAGTGTTGTAAAAATGAGCAAGAGTAAGGATTTGAGCGAGTTTGACAAGGGCCAAATTGTGATGGTAAAACTTGGTCTGATAAATCACGGTTTCTTTTACATCACGTGGATGGCCGGGTACATGTGCGTCGCTTAACTGGGGAACACATGGCACCAGGATACACTATGGAAAGAAGGCAAGCCAGAAGAGGCAGTGTGATGCTTTGAACAATGTTCTGCTGGGAAACCTTGGGTCCTGCCATCCATGTGGATGTTACTTTGACACGTACCATCTACCTAAACATTGCTGCAGACCATGTACACCCTTTCATGGAAACTGTGTTCACTGGTGGCTGTGGCCTCTTTCAGCAGGACAATGCGCCCTGCCACAAAGCAAAAATGGTTCAGGAATGGTTTGAGGAGTTTGAGCTTGTTGACTTGGCCTCCAAATTCCTCAGATCTCAATCCAGTCGAGTATCTGTGGGATGTGCAAACAAGTCCGATCCATGGAGGCCCCACCTCGCAACTTATGGGACTTAAAGGATCTGCTGCTAACATCTTGGTGCCAGATACCACAGCACACCTTCAGAGGTCTAGTGTAGTCCCTGCCTTGATGGGTCAGGGCTGTTTTGTCAGCAAAAGGGGGACCAACACAATATCAGTTATGTTAATGTTATATTAGTTATATTAATGTTATGCCTGATCGGTGTATGCTGGACTTCAACAGCCAACGGATAGAACCATAGAACCTGTTTTCTTTTTCAATAATCTGTTATACTCGGATACACATCACAAAACGGACACACATATCTGTTGCTGCTTCCATTTCATTGCGACTCTAACCGCTTCCTTTCACTGACTATTAAAAAAGAAAGAAAAAAGTTTAGACCCAATTTGTACCCAATTCATGGAGTTCCAGTAGTGGACACTATGAAAATGACACCTTGTTTTATCATACTTTTTCTCACAATGGAATCACAAATGGTAATGGTACCCTACTAATACAAAGACAGCAGGTCTTTGTCAATCCATTGTCAATTTCAGTTAGCTTTTTTATTTGTTATACAGCAGACAGTTTTCATCCAATGTAAATACCTTCTGTAGACAAGGCTCACAATGATTAGAAAAGGAAATTTGAAGGTTTCAAGAAAGGACCTAAGATCTTGACCGGTAGTCCTCGCTAAGTCTTGCTCTTTCTTGTCTTACACCATGTCTCCTTTTGTACTCTCTTAAGATCAAATGTGTGCCTTGGGGAGGATAGATTCTGAGAAACTGGCAGGTCTTGAAATATTAGAATCTCTAAAGGGCTATGATCTTCCAGATATTATCAAATACTCTAATTCTGACTTGTAACCTGGCTGAGAACTTAAAATTTATTTTTTTCCTTCCACTTCTGTTTCCACCAGTGCCTTCCGTGAAATCACTAATTTGGCTCTAGCTTTGATGATAACAAAGGCTGGAAATGTAATTGACGTAGATAATTTTGTTTGTGTTAAAGTGGTAAAGTAATCTTGTAGGTTGTAGACAAATTTATGATCATCAGGCAAAATATTTGCAAATACATTTTTAAGAAATTCTTGCCAAGATCTTGTTTTTTTTTTTTTTTTTTTTTTTTGATTAAACAAGATATTGTCATTAATGTCATCATTAATTCCAGGTTCTCTTTGTTTTCTTGAAGAATTTATAGCAGCTGCTGTCCACTCTCACTTCGATGACTGCCCTGACTCCCACAGCCACTTCTGTTTTCATGGCACATGCCGCTTTCTCATTCTGGAGGAAACTCCTGCATGTGTGTAAGTCCCAGTCTTTTTTTCAGACTTTGCTGTTTTTAATTGCTGTTTAACAGCTTTGGTTATACATGCACTTACACTGTTAACAATCCTCACAATCACACTACAGTTTTTTTCAAATTTGATAATTAAAACAGTCTGAGCAGTCCAAGTTCAAGCAGTCTTATCATTTTCTGCCACATATTCATCAGTTGCTATAGTGGTGGCTTTGTTCTACAACAGCTGTAAACAACTTGTTGTCAGAAGGTCATAAATTTGTCAGTGTATACCAAGACATCGAGCCAGAGTGCTCAGAGTGTAGAGACTGGATAAGGGTGGTGTGCTGTTTTATTAAGTGCCATCACCACCAGCATCGCTATGGCACTTTGTATATGAAATCAAATGCTGTGCATCTTGATCTTTGAAAAAAAAAGGGACGGATTCCATAAATCCTAAAACTGCGATTGTGGTTTGGGTTGGATTTATTATTAAAAATGGGATGTGTATTTTGTTGTTGGTGGTTTTTGTTTTGCTCCACCAACATATATTTTTATGTAATAAAAATAGGATTAGAATCAGAAATACAAAAAATTTGTATTTGATCTATTTGAGATTTGATCTGCCAGTATGAAGAAGCCTAAACGGACTGACATGCTGACTCACTTGAATAAATTCTTGCTGACAGCATGATCATTGAGCTGTCCATGTGTAGACAAGCATGTTTTGTCCTTTGGTAAATTGCTTTTCCGTGTATAAATTTGGCACAATAGCAGAATTCAAATCTGTGTTGGTGCTTGTGTCTGAGTTGGTATGAATCCTCCTGTTGTCAGGGAATTTATTGTTCTCTCCATGTCCACATTTGTATGTAGTAGTTCACCACAAAATGTCAAATAACTTTTTAGTTAATTTGATTGATTTTATGTACATGATACTGTCAGATTCCTCATTTTGGAATGAAATGCTTTTGCTGACATCTATTGAATATTCTCATCTTTTGCTGAGCATGTTTTCATACTGGGCTTTGGTTTTTAAAAGCTCTCTTTTCAATTATAATCACTTGTTTGTGTAGATGTCATCCTGGCTTTGTGGGTATGCGCTGTGAACATGCAGACCTCTTGGCAGTGGTGGCGTCTAACCACAGGCAGCAGACTGTGGCCACCATGCTGGTGTTATGTGTGGTGGGCAGTGTCCTACTCATGCTGCTCTGCACTTTACTAAAGTGAGTATTGTACATTTATTTATTATTTTTGATTTATTTATCAGGAAGATCCCATTGAGATAAAAATAAATCTCTTCGTCCAGGGAGTCCTGGCCAAGATGCCCATATTAAAGTTCAAAACACATTATAAATGGCCAAAAGTAACCATAAGTAAACCAAAAGTAAACAGTAACCATAAATCCACAAATTAATTAAAACAACCACATGCTTCAATCAATACACATTTTAGTACGTTTTTAAAAATATTTAAAGAAGGAATTGTTTCCAAAGGAGTAATGTGTACCCTCAGTGTACCCCAGGAACCTTTAATTCAGCAGAAATTAGCACACATTATAATTGATTCATTTTATAAATGTTTTTGTACGGTCAAAAATTTAGAATAATTATGATGTAGTAAAATATTAAAATGTTTAAACATTAAAATGTATACAATTTAAAAGAATTGTTTTCTATTGTATATTTTAAAACATAATTTATTCTTGTGATTCTTTTTTTTACCTGGCTGAGGCTCGATCTTCCAGGCCTTGCAGGTGTTTTTTTACTGTGCACTTTACTGCACTTTAATTTTTTAATTTAAAAAAAAAAATGTTTTTATTGTGCACTGCAAGTATTTTACTCAGTATTGCATTCAACAACATAGCCTATATATCATACACCTTCATTTTCTTTTAAAAACAAATTTAGAATATTATTATATTCTGACTGATATTTCCTGACATTACAGGTAGAGTTCGAAGATAATTGGTTTTTACAGACACACTATATTGGCAAAAGTTTTGGGACGTCTGCCTTTACATGCACATGAACTTTAATGACATCCCATTCTTAATCCGTAGGGTTTAATATGGAGTTTTATTAAGAGTTCCTTTCACTGGAACTAAGGGGCCAAGCCCAACCCCTGAAAAACAACCACACCATAATCCCCCCTCCACCAAACTTTACACTTGGCGCAGTGCAGTCAGGCAAGTACTATTCTCTTGGCAACCGGCAAACCCAGACTCGTCCATCGGATTGCCAGACAGAGAAGCGTGATTCGTCACTCCAGAGAACACGCCTCCACTGCTCTAGAGTCCAGTGGTGGCATGCTTTACACCACTGCAACCAATGTTTTGCATTGCACTTAGTGATGTAAGGCTTGGCTGCAGCTGCTTGGCCATGGAAACCCATTCCATGAAGCTCTCTACGCACTGTTCTTGAGCTAATCTGAAGGCCACACAAAGTTTGGAGGTCTATAGATATTGACTCTGCAGAAAGTTGGTGACTTCTGTGCTCCTCAGCATGCGCTGACCCTGCTCTGATTTTTTATTTTATTTATTTATTTATACATTTTTATGTGTCCTACCACTTCGTGGCTGAGCTCTTGAGAGCGACAAATTCTTACACAAATGTTTGTAGAAGCAGTTTGCATGCCTAGGTGCTTGATTTTATACACCAGGTGTTCCAATCATATTCATGGCCACAGAATTCAATGATTTGGAGGGGTGTCACACAACTTTTGCCAATATAGTATATTTTTTCTGATATTTAAACATATTTCTATAATCAGATATCAGTTTTGTAATATCGGATTGACCGATAAATGGCGGCATCATGTGGGCGCCAACAATGGCCTTCACAGATAAAGTAACATTACTTTGCTTTGATTAATAAACTTTAAGATAACTTTAATGCACAAATGAGATGTTACATAAATGTTTGATAGGACTATGTATTTAAACTTGCTAAAAATTGAGACGTCATGTAATCTGCCAATTCATGTCACAATAAAGTAATTTTTCATTAATTAAATAAAACAGCCATGAAAAAGTGCATGTTGGAAAAAAAACAGCTGAATTTAGTTCTCGTTCTCTGTTGTCTATGCTCATCATTAGTTCGTCACATTCATATCTCACTGGGTTGATGCTCAGGAATGCTTCAGCATGCAAAGCGTTTGTATCTTTTAACAAGATCGACTCATTTAAAACTGTAAATTATATTAACATTTACTATATAACCTTTATTTCCACACATGCGCAAGTGACTGTTATGGAGAAGAACTTTAATACAGTAGTTTACTCTTTTTTTTTTTTTTTTTATTTATTTTATTTTTTTATTAATTAAACTGAAAAGTAATGTGCATTACTTTTTATTTATTTATATTTAAAGTGTACATTTATAAAACAATGCATTACTTTACCCGTTACATCAAAAAAGTAATCTGATTACGTAATTCACATTACTTGTAATGCATTACACCCAACACTGATCATTCTAATATCTAATACATATACTGTATCTTCTTTTCCCCAGTGCAAATTATTTGTTTGGATTTATTCTATTGATCTATCTTTGCTGAATAAACTGTACTCTACAAAATTTGAAAGGTCATTTTTTTTTTTTCTAGAATATGAAAGAGGTCATTTGTAGACTTTCACACATTGTCTTTCTAGTTGTTGGTGGAGACGGGGGGGTTGTGGGCGAGGTAACACCATTTCGTGTTGGGCGGAGAAGCCTAGGAGTATTCTGACGAGTGGGACATCCTGCTGTCACTCAGAAACAGGTATTTTAGTGCTATATTTCCATTTTTACTAAATTTTGTGCTGAGTTGTAGGGTGATGTGTTATGTGTCATGCGGTGTCTAATTATGATCATCAATAGGGGGTGTTCGCATACTGAGACCAGCATATGTGCGAGGCCTTTAACTTTTAATGGCATATGATTTGTCTTTGCTCAAGGGTTTAAGCTGTTAGTTTAGCCATCTGTTGTCACTCTGTCCTAAGACTGGCAATGAACATGAGACCAATGAGAGTGTAGTAAATGGTAACTTCAGTTGGTTAGGATGAAACATCTTAAAAGGTTCAAAAGAACAGCATTAATTTAGAATATTTGAAAAATCTTTTATAAAAATTTTAAATGTTACTGTCAATTTTAATCAATTTAATGTAACCTTGTGGAATAAAATTATTAAAAGGATAGTTTACCCAAAAAT
Organism: Paracanthobrama guichenoti; assembly: GCA_018749465.1. Classification (NCBI taxonomy): domain Eukaryota; kingdom Metazoa; phylum Chordata; class Actinopteri; order Cypriniformes; family Gobionidae; genus Paracanthobrama; species Paracanthobrama guichenoti. The sequence continues at coordinate 26,759,240 of CM031948.1, forward strand.
TAAAATTGTCATTAATTACTTGCCCTCATGTCGTTCCAGACTTTTGTTCATCTTTGGAACACAAATGAAGATCTTTTTGATGAAATCTGAGAGCTTTCTGTCCCTCTATTGACAGCTACACAACTGACACTTTGATGCTTCAAAACATTCATAAAGAGATCATAAAACTAGCAGTTTAGTCCAAATTTTTGGAAGAGACTCGAATGCTTTATATGATGAACAGATTTAATTTAGGCTTTTATTCAGTCACTTATAAACATTGATCAGCGAACATAAACCTAAGCTTAACAGAACCTGCTTCACACACATGAACAAACCTCATTGGTTCTTGCCGAACCTCAAACGTGCTGCGTAACACGAGAATGAACCTCATTGGTTCTTGCCGAAGCTCAAACGTGCTGCCTAACACGAGAATGAACCTCATTGGTTTTCGAATATTCATGAACTCATGAGTTGATGAATGTTTATGTGAATAAAAGCCTAAACCACTCCATTTATATGGATTAGTTTTACAATCTCTTTATGAACTTTTTGAAGCGTCAAAGTATCAGTTGCGTAGCTGTCAATAGAAGAACAGAAAGCTCTCAGATTTCATCAAAAAGATCTTAATTTGTGTTCTGAAGATGAACCAAAGTCTTACGGGTTAGGAATGACATGAGGGTGAGTAAAAGATGGCAGAATTTCAGACACCCATTTTTGGGTAAACTATCCCTTCAATTTTTTTGAAAAAAAATCGTAATGACCCCAAACTTTTGAAAGTTAATTAAAACATAACATATTGTAGTATTAGTTACGAAAATCATATGTAGAAATAATTTGTGTACAGATTTAAAACTTTAAAAACGATTCAGGCAAGTGTGTCAACTTTAGTCTAGTAACATATTTTCATGTTATTTTGTGACTTGTGAGTATATGTTCTATGTCTTAGTGGGCAGATTATGTGTGATCACTGGAGGTACTACATATCCCCAGACATAATTATGCAATTAGAAATGGAATTGTTGGAATTTTGTCCATACAAATACCCTGTTATCACTGCCAGTCTACTCACAGTGCAGCTTGTTGACAGAGTATTGCAAACCTTTAATTAGATTTGTCAACAGGACGTTGTCACATACTTTGTCAGCATCGTCAGGCATTTCTAATTGTTTGGTAGAACTGTGGCAGTGTTTCCACAGTAACATTTCAATACATTTGCATGTCATCAGGTTGAAGTAAAATATTGTGTCATGTTTGTCTTACATATGTGTATTTTGTCAATTTTCTCTGCCACTTCCATCATGTCTTCTCATCTCATCAGAAAATGTTCCTTATGCACAAGGTACTATTTTGTGAAGCGTCTTAGTGTAGTTGGATCAATCCCGTCTGTTTTTTCTTCCCCATGAGTCTTATTATGTGGAAAAGTGCACAATTGCACAAAGTGCAATGACTTAATCCTTCTGTTTTTCATTTCTGTCTTTTCCCTTTCAGTGGTTTGACATGCATTATCTGGAGCTCACTTAGGTGCTCTCATAAAAATGAGACCCCAAAATCCTCCACCGTACTCCTGGACTTCACTATGATTGCGTTTCTCAAGCTACAGACTCACACAGCTGGTAAGCGCAACGCATATTGAGAGCATTCCAATGTGGTCAGTGGGAGATTCCAATCAAACGTGGAACTTTTACATTCAGACAGACTGAGTCGTTTCAAAAAGGATATTTTTGGAACAACAACAGCAATGACAAGAGTTAAAGATGAAACTCAAAAACTGAGACACTCTGAAAGAGCTACTCAGAACAAGCTACATGGAAATCAACTGCAGGATCCAGTGATATAGAGACAGGGCCATTTTGAAAAACATAAGGATCAATGGCCAGAAACAACTGATCTGGAAGTGAAGAACGATGAGAGGTTTTAGAGAAGCCATTCTTACTAACAGAGCTTATCTTAAAGCTATAAATATCCTTATAGATGACATATAAGACAACATTCTCCCAGTTCTGGTCTTTTAAAATTCCGTTATTATGAAAACGTATAATATGCCGTTAATGGGATAGTTTAAGAACTTTTAACAAAGACATATCACGTTATTTTCTGTATCATGTTATGGATAAAGAACGGGAGATGGGTTTTGTTTCCATTTAAGTCAGTCAATTAGCATGCAATATTAGAGCTACGACAGCCAATTTATTTTAACTTGATCTCCTTATGATAACAAATCATGGAGTAAAAGCAAACGTGAGAGACTATAGCCGGCTCTGAGGGACAAATATTATCTCTTACACATTATAACACTTTTACCCCAGTGGAAATCAAATTTTATGTAGTTCTTTTAATCAAAAAATTGGAAATGTATGGTGAAAAACTCACAATTATGACATGTAACTTCATAAGTTATGCATAGATTCACAAGTCCCACTCAAAATTTTCTTCATGCACAGAAAGTGCTTGTTTACATAATGTGCTATCAAAAATCTGTAAGGTAAATGGAGCCTCAGCATGTGCACTATTTTCAGCAGCGGTGTGAAGTCACACGACATCTGCATGTTCACATTGGGATGATTGGATGCATGCATGTCTGATCACATAATTGCACGTATTTCACTGTGCACTTTTGCAGTGTACATTTCAGACACCGTTAATACAATCATCTTTAAATCTGCACAGTTTTCATGATGGATGTTGGTGATGGCTATTCACGCACTGATAACTCACTTGAGAATAAAACACTTCATTTGGGCACTCATATGCATGCCGAGGCTCAAATCCATGGTACTAGCAATAATAATTGATATTATTCTGTTTGATGCACATTATCCTTATAACTTATTATGCAAGATTTATGGAAGCTTTTACACTGAAAAATTTTAAACCATGTGTTATGTTCTCATTATCTTGTCCCCAAGCTTTGCCAATAATCTCATGTTATTAAAAAAATGTTGATTGACTCCTTTGGAACAAATTTCCAGAGATATTTATAGATCTTTATATTGCTATGTTAAAATGTGGTACTGGTCCAAATATAAAATGTGCCATTGATAAAGCGCATAAAAAGGAGGAGAAAAAAAAGAAAGAAAACATCCTGATCAGCTTAGAGTTGGCGTGTTCTGGTATCAAATCATGGAAGCAATTGCTGAAGTCTGATCAATGTGTGGATAATCATAAGAATTTGATATAAAATGATCCCAGAAGCCCTTGTAAGTTGGAGGGGATTCATCCAAGTGACAAATTAAACACTTAAACATTTTTGAGTTATGGTCTTTGTGAATGATCAGTCTGAAAGATTCAAGATGGTTTATCAATTGATCTATTTGAATGCTACTTAATTAAAAACATTTGATTTATAGCTTATGTAAATGTGATTGTATGGATTGAGTATTAAATTTAATGTTAAAAAATGTTTAAGTTCAAGGAATAAAAAGAAAATGTGCGTATTTGTGTTTAACTTTGGATTGATCCATATTTTTTTTCTTTTTGAGAGGACTTTTGGGTAAAATGCTAAAGGAATATTGGGTATTTCAGACTGAACAGTTTTGTAACATGCAGTGATTGCATAATTTCCGGATGTGGAATTGCAGTCAGCCGTGATGATGATGTCATACTCGTAGAATAACGGATGCTCTGAATTGGCCTTTGCACCAAAGATGATGCTCAGTGTTGCATCTCTTGCTTTCTTCCAGTTAAATCTCATTTAAACCTGGTTAGCTGCGTATTGACTGATGTTTATGTATGATATATTGTAAACACCATTCGTCTTTCTCTTTAAAATACTGTCTTGTTTCATGTTTGGGAAAAATACTTTGTAAATAGTGCGTGGGAATATTATTTTTGTTGTACTGTATATGGAGAATAAGGTGTTTTCGTGACTGTCACTGATCATCAGTTAAGCATGAAGGTAAGAGGTAAATGATTCCAATGACTTTCACCTGCTTGGCTGACATTTTGTTAAGTGTTTTTGATCTCTTTGTCTAAGTTTGCATATTTTTTTCAAATAACACAAACTGCTGCAAATTTTGGACTCAACCTGATTCTTTCTTGCCTATAATTTCTCATTTCATCAAACATTTTATGAAACACATTCTTGCCAAGCTATCCTCCTCTCTTTAAACCACTCCTTCCATTTACATCCTCCATCATCTGAATATTTTAAAAGGGTCAAATGGAAATGCATACAGAAAAACCTCAGGCACAGCTCAACAAAAAGCCTGCTGCCAGAGTGCTCTTTTTACTGAGGGAAAAGCTCAGTTCTTTTATTTACTTGCTCGCCAATTTATTTATTTGTTTGTTTGGCTAAACCTTTTGTGAGATGAGGGGAAGGGCTCTGGAGATCATGGCCGAGAGGAGTTTAGCTTGCGCATGAATGACCACATGATGTAAAGTGCCTGCGTTACGGACATTTTGTGAGTATTTTTTTTAATTCATTTGTGGTAATTTGTTGTTCGCTTTTTGTGCTCATAGCCTCAATTCTCTCCACTTATTTTATTTAGAGTGGATAGTTATTTCTTCAAGTGCCCCAGGAAAGAATCTTTCCTTACTAAATAATGTTTTTTTATTTTTTTTTACTAGCATCTATGATTCCATTAAGAACCTTTAAAGGCACAATATGTAAGATTTTTGGATTAAAATATCCAAAAACACTAGAACAGTATTATATATTTTTTGTTGACTTATGTACTTACATTATCCCAAATGTTTCCAAGAATGTATAAATTCAGAGAAATAAGCCTTCTTTTCACCAGGACATGGTCCGTGTCTGTGCGTCGCCCATCAGTGACATCATACCTGCTTACCCTCGATTTCTGGAGTTTTATTTTGTAGAAACCATGGAAACACCAAAGATGCCTTAATATGTTTTATTAGACAAGGGAACAACTGTTTGGAGACATTAATAGACAGAAAACTAATTATATAGTGATACAGCATTTTCTCCGTCATACAATGTTTTAAAATGAATTGCATGCCATTTAGCAATGCAAGCTATCCAGCATTTATTAATATGACATTCTAATATCGATCTAGCTTACTGTAGTGTGCAACAAATGTCTCATAGCAGCCATGGAGCGAAAGCACAGAGTAACTTTATAACATTTTCAACACACTCAATGTATCTGATAAAATAGCGCTGCGTTACCCCACATACTCTTGACCAGAAGAAGAGGAAGCAGTGACTATGGCAAAATAAAGGTTCCGCTGCTGTCGAGCCGTGTCACACTCGTCTGTCATCAGCAATCGCCTCAGCGACCTGGTTCAGCTCCCACAGCACTCTGCCCTGCTCTGTTTCATACTACAGTAACGTTAATGATCTCATCCATGAACATGATTTCTTTCCTGATTCCGTGCTCAATCTCGGCATCATCAAGCTATGCCTTTATTCTGAATAGGCAACCTCTAGCGGCGAAAAAACTACACAGTGTGCCTTTAATATCCATGAAAAAGTGGCTCTTTTAAGAACTGTTCACTGATGGGTTCTTTGGGGAAACTCTTAAAAATTAGATTACAAAACTGGGTTTTCACAGTGATGGACCATTTTCTTCTGTGGCATCACTGTGAAACCCCCTTTTTGGAACCTTTATTTTTAAGAGTATAATGTATTTCTTCCCATCTTTTTTTAGCATATTTCATCTTAACTGCTCTTAACCTCGATCTCCTCTCCCTTTCTTCTCCTGTCACGATCCTCTGTTGATGGGTTTGCCAATCCCATTAAGTTTTTCAATTGGATTGCAGCACAGCCCCTCATAGCCGACTGGCTGAGCCTCTAAGCCAGCTTTGTTTTAAGCGCTCGGCTGAGGGAACTCCCGTAAGATACACACTTACGGAGCAGGGAGATATAAACACAAAAGAAAGGATATATTCCAGTTGTATTTTGCGTGAACATCACCTGGGTTAATACTCCGAGAACAACGCTTCTGTTCCTTACGTGGAAGTGGACAGTTGATGTCCTGCTGGGTTTTGCCTTCAATCTTCTGATAGTAGGCTTATAGCCTAATTAAAACTACACAATAATTGAAGAGCAGTTTCTTCTTCTTTTTGTCATCTAGACGTCCATTTGGGACGTTTTTCGTCCAAACTGTTATTCTTTTAATGTTCATCCATAACTGGTAGGCCTATCTGTGCCGGGGCAGATGGGGAGGAATAAGAGTATTTGGGTATTAGGGTTAAGTGATCTCCCTCTCCATCGTGTGCCAGGCAGCATCGGCGGTGAAACAATGATATCAGCGCTCTGCAGAAACTACTTCTATTGTCCTTAGAAATTAGAAGAATTTCTATTCTGATTCATTCGGACAATGACGTGAAAACAAATTATATAAACGCCTTTGTTTGTTCTGGATTATTTAGTAGATGTTGTCCGACAATGAAAATTGATATGGTTACATTTGGTTCCCATCAGTCGCCGCACAAAACTTACATTAATAACGTCGATTTAGAGGCTACTACAGCGCCATCTGTTGACCAGTATTTGTTTTTAACTTTATTTTGAACAAAATGTATTGTGCTCCAGGGAAATAGGCCAAATGAATAAAGATTTCTTATTTTAGATATATTTTGCAATTAATTTTTGTTATGAGTGCTGTGAAATAACAGGGAAAAGCAATGTATGATTTCTAATTCTGAAATAGAATTGGTTATCTCAATCTCATTGTATTTATAAAGCACAATTAAAAACAACCACAGTTGACCAATGTGCTGTACAATATTCTGAAAAGAGCGTTTATTCTGAAGAAAGCACTATATGAACTGACAGTCAAAATGACTAATTACTTTTGTATTTGGGTACTGAGCAGTATTTGACCAGAAACCACTGTGGATAACAATCAGACAGTTGTCAAATAAAATGTAATTTATTGGCAGAACAATAAAGTACAATTTCGTTTTATAATTAAATCTAAAGTGGTATAACTGTTTTCCAGTGCCCACATTCTGACAATCAGGCTTACCACTTATGTTTCATCATACAAAACGGGCAACTGCAAAAAATATGGTCGATTTAAAAATTAGTTAAATCCTGCGACAGCATTATATAATCATCAGATGCACTCAGTCTGTATCCTGTTGCAATCGAGCTGGTAATTCATCTAGGCTCTGTAGCCTATGTTGTGTGGGAACATCAAGGTGCCCATGACCATCTTGTCTGTCAAGCAGGTAACCTCGAATACCCAATGAGCGTGAGGTCATGTAGTCGTTCACATAATGGTCCCCAACATAGACTACACTGGAGGCTTGCACACCACATCGCACCAGCGCCTGGGTAAAAATGTCAGGGTCTGGTTTAGCAATCCCAGCTTCTTCTGAGGTCAGAAGAAATGAGAAGTGAGTGAGAAGGCCACATCCCCTCAGGATCCCTTCCAAACGCTTGTCAAAGTTGGAAACAACTCCTTGCTTCAGTCCCAAAGCAGTGCAGAACTTCAGGGTGCTATTAGAATCAGGAAACACCTGATGACGACACAATCTGAGATGATGAAAAACAATCTTCCTCGTTTTAAAATCAATGTAAGATACATGAGAGCATGAACATAAGAGCACGTACTTGCATACATTCAAGCTATTTCAGTGTCATTTCACAGGGTAAGAATGAAATAACTAGCATAAGTTTTGTCTAACTTATTATGACAAAAAGATATAGAAAAGTCATGTTTTTATGTTAAATCTAATATTACTACATGCACAGATGTAAATGATGTTAAAGGATTCACAATCTCTAACATTTCAAGGCTGACAAGAAGATTTAGGCTATTTTGTAAATAATTTAATTCTATTAATTTAATTTTAATTTTTGAGTACACACATATACCCTTTCTCATTAATGTGTACTTTCTTTAATATCTTTGCTATGAATGTTATCCTTAACGTTCATCTTATGATACCTGATGTTTATGCATTATATGTGAAACGTGTATCATCTGAAATGTTACATGTATATTTTTGGAAATGGCCATGGTGATGTGTATCAAACAGGCGCCCCCTATAGGGGAGTTCTGGAATTACTAATACGCTGAAAATGCCAAAACAATGCTAGTTAGAGGAAACCAAATAGCTAGCCTATTTCATATCTAAGCAGTAAAATACCCCTTACCTCCCAGTTTTCTGGTCCACAAAAGTTGTAATAGAGGTTGTTGGCTAGTCTATCTAGTAGAGCAGGGTCATCTACCCCACACTGGGCAAAAGTACCTCTCACTAGTCCAGTCCACCAGACCTGGCTGTCCATTCCCTGAGCTCTGCCATAGTTGGGAAATATGCGCGATTGCTGTCGGTAAGCTTGCCTGAAAGCAGTTTCTATTTGTGCAGCTGGCAGCTTTAGTCCTGCTCGCTCTGCTTCGCTGCAGTACTGCTCCCCGACCGAGCGCCGGACCTTCAACAGCGTGTCCTTCACATCCCATAATACCCAACGCACTGGCACTCGCATCACCAAACTGACACGTCTGACAACGCTTTGATCATAGAAAGTACACACATAACCTACAGAAGGTACGTAGTGCTAGAAAGCAATGTAACAAAAGGTAAACAGACGGTTTACTATGATGTAAAAAGTGTTTCCCTCTAGGGGGCGCTTGGTGACTCAAAAAGCCAGATCCCCCATTGGGCCGAATGTAAATGCCAGGGAGATTTTTGTGGTGCTGGGGACATTTGCACCTTTTGCAAAATTAACCTTTTGAAATATAACAATTTAAAGAATTTGATTCTGACAATAAATAAATAAATTCGCAACAACAATTAAATAAAAATGAACGACAGAAATTCCGTAATTAGTAAGCAGTAACCACTGTGGTTGATCCATCCGGAAAAGCGCTGAGTAAAGTAACAAGTACCACGCGAGTATGCTCTAATTCAGCAACGGTCATTAACAATTATTTTCCACCCGAGTAATGATATTTAATAACAGCCGAATCAAAAATACATTTTTGAAGAGATAACAAGCCTAATCATATCCGTCCAATCCGTTTGAACCCAACCCGTTTCATCCTAATAGCCTTTCTACCCACCCTTTCTATTGAACGGTGAACGAGTTCGTCAAAACAAATGTCCGTAAGGCTACATGATTTGAACAGGCGATCAAAGGTTCCACATTTAAAACTGTTCGACTATATTTAGAAAACGCGTTGTGTTCCTGTACAGAAAATACTTACACATTAAGTGTACATGATTTTACAACAGTTGATTAAAACTATAAAATATCTATCATGAGATATGTCTCTCTGTCCATTTATAACACACATTTATCAATGAGAACATAAATACATTTTTTAATGATGCACAAAAACAGTATAACAAATTCATAAATATAGTGAAAAGGTAAATACTAGTCAGAGCTCAGAAATCAAATCATCCTAATTGAGGAAGTTGTTGACTCATTTCACTTAATGTTTTGTTCTCCCCTCACCCAGGTGTATCTCTGCCCACAATCATATCAGAAGGGCTTGAGTGTTCAACATGCTCTTCTTGACTTGTTTGCTCAGACTGTCCGGTTTGACTTCTAAGTTGCTCTTGGATCTTTGCGCTCGAGTTTGACTGGTCAGCAGTCTGCCTGTACACTTCAGATTTCCTGATTTTGCGGGTAGTCTTGTGAAAGTGAGCAATAGCTTGTATAATGCTGTCAGCAGTCCAGTGTTGTCGGGTGAGTGCATGCTCTACTCTGAAGGGACCGTCTCGTGTGCGACGCACTCCAGAACAGACCGCAGAAGTCCGCAGCTCTAGTCCTACCTCATGAATCAGTTTACGTAGATACTTCTGAGTCTCATTCACACACTGGACCTCTTTTTTTTTAAGGGTAGAAAAGAAGAAATTTGTGGTTACTACTGGCCTTACAAGTAAAGCAACATATACTTATGAACTGAATATATAATTCGATGTACTAACCCAATGTGAAATGTGGCGGATTGAAATGTATGCATCGCAGACCAGTCAGAATAGGTGGACTTTTACCATGAGGATACAATAAACCCCTCACTGCAAGCTCATAAGCCTCTTGAGTGCGCAGATCCACCTGAGAATACCTGCATAGAAACATAATAACAAACTCAGAAACACACTATGGATTAACCAAATGTATACACATAGTTTGACAGTATGAAATGTAATATGTAAAATAATATTCTTATAGTGACTCACGTGATTAAGGCTTTCTGATTGGCCCCCTGTATCATGGCAAGAACTCTCTCTAGCTTATCCTGGGTAACATGGTCTAAAAGACGTGACAGTAAAGACAAAGTTTACTACAAATTGTTAGTCTGTAAGCAGATTCTTGATATTAAAGTCACCATGAAACCAAAATGGACAATTCTTGTTTTTTTTTTTTTAATGGACTATTAAGTATTTATTGTAAATAATTTATCTGTGCACATTATTATTATTATTATTATTATATTTTTAATGTCTTCATAATCTTTAATCAAAATAACTTCAAAATCAAGTCCCACTCTACATTTTGTTTAGTTTGAGAAGACATTTCACTCAGATTTACGTCACAATAGGGACGAAAAGGCCATCACAACTTCCATTTCATGCAGAGTTTAAGGTTATGATAATTATTGTAGTGTACAAATTACCATATGTGGTTTCTCTATGACTCGGCTTGTGTGAGAGAAATCATCGGTGGCTTTTCCAAACTCCCCTCAATCGTGTAGTCCTTCAGATATAAAACAAACACAAAAGTCTGCATACAACTGTCATTAATACAACTAATGCATGTTCTGATTTGATCATCACTTATTATTAATTCAAAATCAATTTGTGGGAAAAAGATAGACAGGCAAATATAAAATAAAGCAAAATAGTATTGCATTCAAATGTGAGATGAACATGAAATAAAATAAACATAGGCAGAGCCTAAACTTTACCCTGGTTACATGTGATCTGCACAGATGCTCCAGCACTCCATTTCCTTTCCCAACCCCTAAAACTGAGATAGAAACATGAGAGAATTGAGCACAGATCATAATCACACATTAAATCACTTTAGAATTCAGGGTTTCAATTGTCTGTCACCTAACACTCCAGAGGAAAAAGCATCCAAGCGATGACCAACTCCAACATGAACCTTGTGAAACTGCGGCCCTGTCACTACGAAAGAGGATAAGTAAATATAAAAAAATATATACATAATGGTATTTGTTGCACTGCCTTTAATGTATGATAAAAACAATTTGTAATAAAATAATTCTTAAAGCGTCATGAAACCCCAAAATATATTTTTTTGAGACGTGAACATATGTACAGGCTGCACAAAAAGCACTCATAAATTAGATCAATAAGCGGAAATGTAAATTTTTTGCGAGGACAATTTTTGAGGAGTTCTTTTGGGTTGAAAAGCAGTCGAAGCAACATCACGGAATCTGACGTAGAACTGTTGATCCAGAGTGTGCCGGTGAATTCGGTCTCCATTAGGACCCCAAGCGATCCCATTGGCTCAAATCACTTTTAATAGGCACTCTCTTTAGCGCCCGTTTACAATTCCTACAAAATCATGCTATGATAAATGCAGTTAGAACTACGTTACAATGGCCACTATTTTTCTTACACAAACCCATCGATTCGCTTTAGAAGGCCTGTATTAACCCATGTGGATTACTTCTATAATGGATGGATGCACTTTTTTGGGGCTTCAAATTTTGGGTTCCCATTCACTGCCATTATAAAGCTTGGATTAGCCAGGACATTTTTAAATATAACTCCAATTATATTCATCTGAAAGAAGAATGTCATGCACCTAGGATGACTTGAGGGTGAGTAAAATATGGGATGATTTTCATTTTTTGGTGAACTATCCCTTTAATTGGCTATTATAATTGTTGTTTATTAATTAACTTACTGTTTATCAAGTTAAATAAACTTTCAATGTGTTTAATTATGCACTATACAGAAGGCTATACATATTTTAAATTAATATCGTTTGTATGTACTTAAATCATTAACCGATCCATCATGGCACTGAGGCTGGAGAGAACGATTCTATATTCTGATTATTATGAAAATAATGCAACGCAAAAATATGAATGGGCCTAACTTAGGTACCTAACTTTTCCTTATGATTTCGGGGTGACCTGGAAAGGTTTTTGTAAGGTCTACCCATAGACTAACCTAGAGGATGGTCTGCCAGTGTGGGAAGCATGGAGGGTGACAATATAAGATCTTTGGAGCCGTTGTTCTCTCCGCTGGACAGAAGCTGGAACTTCACTTCAAGCCGAGGAGCTGGTGGAGGACAGGAGTTCAGCTCTGTAGAGAAAGATGCAGATTTCAGTTGCATTGATGATCATGTATAACAATTAGATTAAATCATTATTTATCACAAGGAAAGTTTCGTTGTTATCTACTATACGCATTTATTTACGCAAGTGACACAGACACTACCTTTCAGTAAATTGGACTCAATGGTGTCACGAACAAGTTTCCAGTGAACTCCTTGCGGTTTGTACACAGCAAACAGACCATCCATTCTACGAAAAAGACGTGTAGCCTGCATGGTCATTTTCGTCCAGAAATAAATGATACAAGCATCAGTCAAATATAAACAAGAAGAAAATGACTGATTCACATGCTGCTGCCGTCTTCTTCTTCTGGCGTTACAGCGTCACAGTCCCAGTAGCGCCCTCTACTGGATGAGATACTTCAGTTCAACGTGAACGCCATGCTGCTAAGGTATTGACCGGTAATTGTTGAAAGTATGCGTAACATAAAATTGTCGTCTTCCCATCATACGTTTGTTTAATATACGGGGATCCTGGGCTAGTTTTCAAACGGGGAAAAAGGTGTCACAAGGTCTATCTCTCACAAGGTCATAGCATTTTTATCTAGCAATGCTTTTGTAAATGTTCTCATCATATGTGTGTGTAGCCGAGGTTTTTTGTATAAGAGAAAACAATAAAACCACACTAACATAGTGAGCCTGGTCGTTATTGAACTGAAAGGTGAAAACGTGTCAACAATCAAATGACAAGAATACATCTCAGATTGTGGCAGTCTTTTACGTGTTTTATTGTACAATATTTTTCGGACGAAAACAACGGTTTGATCATTTGTACTATACAAAAATGTTTTGTGAGCTAATCAATTTAGCCTATAGGTTTCCCCCCCATATCTTCAATATCACTTGTCATTCATTTTTAACAAGCATAAAGGAACAGACATCCCTTTTAGTGAGAAAACAGCACAACAAATGTTTAGTACGTTTTTGCAATGGATTTCATGATCTTAATTAATGTGACATTTTGTGTTTTTATTAGTTGATTTATCTCATAATGGTTAGACATTCAGTCTATCTAGGGTGACCAAACTTCCTGGTTTCAAATATGTCAAATATATCAAAATATGGTCACCCTAAGTCTATCAAATTATTATATCAACATTTCAAAAGATGGTTAAATGTACTAACATTATCACGTTTATTGCTTTAACTATGATATTTTGTTAGAAATGTAAAATATACAAATGTTTATTTTTTCAGCCGCCTAATTCAAAGTCAAAATCCAAAATTAGGACAGTTTTGTGAATTCTATTCATACTAAAATGCTAGTGTAAAATAAGTCTTATTATATTTGAGTGGTTTGGGGAATGGTGGGCGTAATAAAACCACACTGATATAAACACAAATCAGCTGATGAGATTGAAGATATTGTAAAAGATTTGTCTGTGATGACATTTGTTACACCAATGCCAACACCTATTGATAGAGCAGGTGTGGTTCACATTACAATTAGGCTACACAAAATTTGGAAGATTAAATATTATACAGTTTACACAATATGTGCAGTGATCCCAAAACATATATTGCGGTTGTTGTAATAAAATAGTTTAAGCAGGTAAACAAAGTAAATGTTTAAACAAATAACACAAAGTGCATTCACCGAGCCTGACTGTGTACATTTGCCATGGAGTAGGTCTATTGCAAAGAGCCTTCTCCGTTGTGAAAAACGAAAGCTAAGCATAAAATGAAGCTTTGACTTTGACTTTTGTTACAATTATTTATTGTATCATTTTACAGTCAGTTAGTCTCAGTTAACCCTTTAAATACAACAAAATGCTGGTATCTATGTCTATAATACATCATCTTATTATAAAAACACATTTCAATGGTTTACACGGCTTAATCTTAAAGTCATAAACACAATGAATAATCTGACAAAGTGATGATAGAGATGTGTAACAGGGTAACAAGCAGAAATATAGGTGTGGCTCAAAAGTTTATGACCTGTTCAGTAAAAGAGCTTAGTTTATTATATGCATGTATAGCTTATTATGCGTAATTGCTATAAGATGTCTTTATAATTGATTTATGCTCACTAATGGAATCAAATCAAATCTACACACAGATGGACCACACTTGTCCTTAAAACTACAGGATATTACTGATACAATATTTGAAACCATTAATATTTAAACAATGGTATACATTCTGGTACATTTATTTGGGCCATGAAAAATCCTCATATAAAACCACAAGCCATTTAAAAAGAGGAAGGAGTTTAATATTTCCAAATAATGTGTAATTACAGTTGCAAATATAAATATGCCCTTTGCACCGCACATCAATAATCTGTCACAGTCATGGATCATGGGGCAGACTAATGAACTGATAAATTGAATAATGTCTGTTAGATTAGGATGGACTCAAGCTAAAAGATGAATTCATCTAATTGCATTTGCAAAAATATCAGAAAACAGAAAATAACTGCATACAAAAACAAAAAGAAAAGAGACTTTGCAATGATTTAAGTATACAAATTTAAATAGTACATTACATAGAGAAAAATATAACAGTTTCTGTGAAAGGACTAATAATAATATTAACAGTACACTGGAAAAAAACATACATAATCTACATGATCTGTTGTAATTGACAGTATATGATGCTCAATGCTCAAAAGTACTATGAACTATGTAAAGTTTTTTTTTTCATTTTTTTTTTTCATACAAAATAAAAGTATATATTTATGTGCCCTCTGTAACCCTAGCAATCCTGTAGTTTTCCTCTGAGGAAAATGATTCGTTAAAAGCATTCAAACAAATGTATGGAATTAAATGAAAATGAAGCTTTGAACTTTTGTTTAGCTGAAATGGAAAATGGAAATGTATTTAAATATGTTCCTGCTAGATGATAAAGTTTCTTCCTCATCCTACCTCATCCTAGTATGTATTTTGAAAGCGCTATACAAATAAAACCGCATTGAATTTGTTGAATTGAAAATAAATATACTCTATGTCGTATGACGTAATACTTTGTACACATACACCCATTTAACCTTTTCTTAATGTCTCACCAAACAGAGAACACATGAGCACATGTATCACAAGAAACGGTTTCAAAATTCCTTTTTACAGTTGATTGTACATTGGCACGAATTCTAGAGCACAAAAAAGAGGTACGTCATTGTTTTCTCCCCATTTTTTGGGGCATCATTTAAGTTACATAACTAAGCTGTCACCAGCCAAAACCACAAGGATATGACAGAGTATAATGACCTTTGATCTAATAATTCCCTTTATTTGCTTAGAATCACCGCATATTATGTTAGGGTGGAGAAGTATTTTTCAGGCCAAATCAGTAACACTGCTGAATGTTTAAAAAAATCTTTTGTCATAGATGATTTTGCTTCTCAAAGTGTAGTGAGTCTTAAACCTGTTTTAAGACAATGTCATGGTCCCCACAGGATTATCGAACAGATTTTTTATGTACCTGCCATTTACTGCTATTACTTATCTCTATTGTACAGGCTCAAATGTTCAAAACATGAACATCTGAACATAAGGGAGTGAACAACAGGTGTGATTGCGTGATTGAGAACAACAGCTTATGACAGCAGAAGGTATTCATACAAGATTTAAGCGGTGATTTACGATACGTCCTGAACGAACCATGTCTTTTTTCTTGCTAATTTAAAATTGAGCGTGACCGTGAACAATTAGTTTTCTTTGTGTTGAAGTACATGGTAAGCTGCAAATCCCTCAATCAGGATGCTGAGGTGGTTAAACTATTAGGAGTTCCAAATCTAATCGTCCATTTCCATAGCACAGAAATAAACAAAGAGTCTGTATATGCTGTGCTAGCCACATAAAAGAACAGTTTTTCTTGCCATTTACAGTTTCTAAATGGTAACTTTTACAGTAAAAGTTGCTCATATACACTATATTGCCAAAAGTATTAGGACACACTCCAAATCACTGATTTCAGGTGTTCTAATCACTTCTGTGGCCACATGTGTATAAAATCAAGCACCTAGGCATGCAGACTGCCTCTACCAATATTTTGTGAAAGAATGGGCCGCTCTCAGGAGCTCAGTGAATTCAAGCGTGGTACCGTGATAGGTTGCCACCTGTGCATTAAGTCCATTTGTGAAATTTCCTCACTACTAAATATTCTACATTCAACTGTTAGTGGTATTATAACAAAGTGGAAGCAATTGGGAACAACAGCAACTCAGCCACGAAGTGGTAGGCCACGTAAAATCACAGAGTGGGGTCAGCGCATGTGCAGAAGTCACAACTTCTCTCGCCAACTTTCTGCAGAGTCAATAGCTACAGACCTCCAAACTTTGTGTGGCCTTCAGATTAGCTCAAGAACAGTGCCTAGAGAGCTTCATGGAATGGGTTTCCATGGCCGAGCAGCTGCATCCAAGCCTTACATCACCAAATGCAATGCAAAGCGTTGGATGCAGTGGTGTAAAGCACACCGCCACTGGACTGGCAGTGGAGAAGTGTTCTCTGGAGAAACGAATCACGCTTCTCTGTCTGGCAATCTGATGGACGAGTCTGAGTCTGGCGGTTGCCAGGAGAACGGTACTTGCCTGACTGCATTGTGCCAAGTGTAAAGTTTGGTGGAGGGGGGATTATGGTGTGGTTGTTTTTCAGGTGTTGGGTGTGGACCCTTATTTCCAGTGAAAGGAACTCTTAATGCTTCAGCATACCAAGACATTTGTGGGGACAGTTTGGGGATGGCCCCTTCCTGTTCCAACATGACTGCACACCAGTGCACAAAGCAAGGTCCATAAAGACATGGATGAGCGAGTTTGGTGTGGAGGAATTTGACTGGCCTGCTCAGAATCCTGACCTCAACCCGATAGAACACCTTTGGGATGAATTAGAGCAGAGACTGTGAGCCAGGCCTTCTCATTCAACATCAGTGCCTGACCTCACAAATGCGCTTCTAGACGAATTATTAAAAATTCCCATAAACACACTCCTAAACCTTGTGGAAAGCCTTCCCAGAAGAGTTGAAGCTGTTATTGAGGCAAAGTTGCAATAGGGGCCAATTCCATATTAAACCCTAAGGATTAAGAATGGGATGTCATTAAAGTTCATGTGCATGTAAAGGCAGACGTCCCAAAACTTTTGGCAATATAGTGTATATATCAGGTTTGTAAATCTAATATAATTAATAATTAAACAATTCAAATAGTCAGTTTTGTGAACTCAAAAGAAAAAGAAAGATCAAAAAGTTAATTTGATTGAACTAATTTGTTTAATTTGAGTTGGCTCTATTCTAACCAATTAATTATTTTGAGCTTTAGGGTTTACAGTGTGTGGACTGGAAGGAGTTCACTGGAAAGAGAGTAAATGATGACAGAATTCTTATTTTAAGGCGAACAATCCTTGAAACTCATAAAATAAGAAGTTAATGACTACGTTGAAAAGATGAGGTTTGAAAAGATAATATTTGTAACAGATAACCGTAACCGTGACTTTGTTAGAAATGGGTTTTCACGATGTTGATTCACAATGATGTCATTTTGCTTTGATTTCACTCAGCTTTCCTGTTGTTGTTGTTGTTTTTTTTAATAAATACAGGCCTACACTCTTAAAGAAAAGTTTCAATATAGAACAATATAGAAGGATAGCTTTCCTGTAGCTCAAACAATAAGAGCGTGGCACTAGCAACACCAAGGTCATGGGTTCGATTCACAGGGAAAGCAAGAACTGATAAAAATGTGTACCTTGAATGCTACGTAAGTCATTTTGGATAAAAGAATCTGCCAAATGCATAAATGTAAATGTAGAACATTAAAGGGTTCTTGGAGGTTTCTCATCATTTTATGGATTTAGTTTTAATTTTCTTTTATATAAGCCTATATTCTTGACTTGTGTTTACAAACTGTTTAATTCATAATATATATATATATGTATATGTATATATATATATGTATATGTATATATATATATGTATATGTATATATATATATATGTATATATATTATGAATTAAACAGTTTGTAAACACAAGTCAAAAATATAGGGTTCTATAGAACCCTATTGAACCTTTTTTTCTAAGAGTGTATGTTTTTCTATTTTCAGCACATCTATTTTAAGACTAAATACTTTTTAGTTTAGGTTAATAACATTTCATAATATTGTGAAGGAGGTTTAATTCTGACGTCAACTTTTTGCTACAAATGGCAAAAGAGTCAATCTGTGTAATTTTGTGTTGTTCTGTTAAACTAAGGACTTTAACACAACAGAGTCACAGAGAGATTAGTTATTAAGTAACAGTTGTTATTGTTGGATGAGGTTAGTGTATGGTTTCGGTTTTTCAGATAAGCTTGTTTATCAGTTCCCACATGAATCCATCAGGAATCCTGTCAAATTCTTTGAGAAAACTTATTAAACTTTTTATATTAATACATAAAAATAAGACAAGATATATGGTCCAATGAAGCTTTGAGTTTGTAAACCAGGGTGTGTGTGTGGAGCACCTAACTGTGTGTGTGAAAGAGGAAAAGTTAGTGAGCGTGTTATGTGTGTGTGTAATGAGCTGAAGATATAGCAGGGAAGTGGGAGTATAACTTCAGTTCCCAGAGGCCTCGGCTGGAGTAAAGGTGTGGAGACATCAACATTGTACATGCCTGTCTTCGTTATACGGCCACGTCTCTGTGTGTTCATAAAGAAAGTTAAACGGGTAAATAAACGGTAAGACACTTACTTTCTCTCTGATGTGTTAATATGTCTTCACTTGCCTATCAGCTTTAAATTACAACGATCAATGGAAGATCTTGGTTAATCATTCACTCTCTTAAACTTGTACTTGTTCACTTATGTAAAGTATAAACAAAGCGATGATAAATTATTATGTCTGACTATTTCACTTTGGCATGTCATGAAATGAACTTTCCATATGGATGAACTTGTCATACATGTCATGCTTATTTGTTTTGTGTCTGGACAGACTGCAGATATGGGAATTCAGATGAAAGCTATATTATTGGGTGCTGCAATGGCAGCCGTAGGTTGTACGACCATCATCGTTTTGATCCTCTCTCTTGCTAATCATCAAACTTTGGATCAGCCATACTCGACACAGGTGCAAACATGCAAACATTTTTAATAGATTCTTGCGATTCTTTGAGGAGTAGGTCAACACAAGTAGGAGGCATTCACCAGAAAATGTAATAACAAGTTATTTTTCCATGCAACACTGCCTGTGGTTTATTTAATGTAGATCACCTGAAGCAGTGATTTTTTTTTAAGGGCACGCATTTAACCTCTATTTTTTAATGATTTAAAATAAACAAATAATTAAAATAGAATTGTTCATTAAAATGAAAATTATTGTGAAACTAGGACCAATAAAAAATGGACAAAACCTTCTAAAACAAACATAAAGATAACAGTAACACTTTTCAGCTATACAAGTTAACTTAAAGCTAAATTAATACATTCTGTAAAATACCTGCATTAAATAATGTTAACAAATGGAACCTTATTGTAAAGTGTTACCAAAAATAACTATTTTTGAAAAATCAGTTAATTGTATATATTTCACACATGAATAGTCTGTTTCTTAAAACAATCAAAGGTAAAAAAATTGTAACGGCATGAAAAATGCATAGCATGTCTTATAAGACCACAAGCATAACGAACAAGCAAACTAATTTTACACAATTTCTCAACACAAACTAATAGTGAACCACTGTAATCCTGTGGAATAACATGAATGTGATAAAGCTATTGTCAAAAGTTTTCTCTCAGGATGTGGGTTTCTCTCAGGAAAGCAAGCACAACCAATAAATCAAGATTACTCCATATTTATGGGACTCTTTGTCTGACTTCCTCAGTATGGAATTGTGTTTGATGCCGGCTCCACTCACACAGCCCTCTTCCTGTACCAGTGGCTGGGGAACAAAGAGAACAACACTGGAATAGTCTCTCAGAAACAGAGCTGCGATGTGGATGGTGAGTACAGCATTGAACACTTTACCAGCTCTCTTTTCTGTTATGCTAGTTTATTTGCATTTATTTTATTTTATTTAATAGGTGATGGCATATCAAGCTATATCAAGAACCCTCCGGCAGCCGGAGAAAGTCTTAAGAAATGCTTGGATGTTGCCAAAGCGGTAATACCAGAAGCAAAGCGGAAGGCTACACCTGTGTACCTTGGTGCCACTGCTGGCATGCGGCTTCTTAGGTGAATCAGCTGATCATAAAATTAAGGAAATGTTTATCTGTATTTGCATAAATAATCTGTGTTATTGGTTTCACAGTGTACAGAACCAAAGTCTATCTGACAGCATCCTTGTAGAAGTCACCAAAACAATCCAAAGTTATCCGTTTGATTTCCGAGGGGCCAGAATACTCTCTGGCATGGAGGAGGGGGCTTATGGCTGGATCACCATCAACTACCTCTTGGAGAGATTTATCAAGGTGACTAATGGCTTTCCAGTATTGACTGATTGGCTATTAATGCAGATTTAAGAGCTTATTTCTTTACAGGAATACACATGTATTTATAATATATATATATCGCGCACACACACACACACACACACACACACACACACACACACACACACACACACACACACACACACACACACACACACACACACACACACACACACACACACACACACACACACACACACACACACACACACACACACACACACACACACACACACGGTTCACTATCTTTGTAGGGACTCTCCACAGACATAATGGTTTTTATACTACACTCTAAAAAATGCTGGGTTAAAAACAACCCAAGTTGGGTTGAAAATGGACTAACCCAGTGATTGGGTTGTTTTAACCCAGTGGTTGGGTTAAATGTTTGCTTAAAACAACCCAATCGCTGGGTTAGTCCATTCTCAATCCAACTTGGGTTGTTTTTAACCCAGCATTTTTTAGAGTGTATACAAACTGTAACAAAGCTGTAACTGTAACAAGTTGCCCAAAAGCTACCCATCACACAAAACTTTCCACAATTTTACATTTTCAAAAAAACTAATTCTGTGTGATTTATAAGCTTGTTTCCTCATGGGGACCTCAATGAGTCAGTGTGCATTCAGGTTGAAGTCCATACCGGGATAGAAACACACACACAACACACAACACACAACACACAACACACAACACACAACACACAACACACACACGCACGCACGCACACACACACACACACACACACACGTCCTTTTAAATAATAATAAAAAGTAACAATAAAAAGAAACAATAGTTCATTAATTAAAAAGAAAGTTGATCAACCAACATCAATGCAACATCAATACTTTTAATCTAGTTATTTCCTTATCATCTCAGATACTTTTATTTGTCATTGGTTCTAAGGGCTTTTAAATGTACAATGGAAGTTGCGATATTATATTCATTCTTGCTTTCTAAGTTGTTTTGCCAACACTGAGTCAAACCAATCAATCAACAGTAAAAATTACTTTTAATGACTCTTAATCACTTCTCTTTTTGTTAGAACATCCTGTGCCTCTAAACTCTTAATGGTTTTCCTGGCAGCACACTTTTGAGGGCCTTTGGATCCACCCTAAAGCAGGAAAAATCCTCGGAGCTCTAGATCTCGGTGGTGCATCAACACAGATCTCATTCACCCCAAAAGACCAAGTGAGAGTCCCAGATTCAGCTTTTAATCTCCAGCTCTATGGGTACAAGTATGAGTTGTACACACACAGCTACTTGTGCTATGGCAAGGACCAGGCTTTGAAGAAACTTCAGGCATACCTTCACAAGGTTGGTTTTTAAAGGGTTCACGTGATGCATAATACAACACCTTAACTGTATGTAGGTTTAGAAAGAAAGTGTCTAAAAATATGGACACATTAAATGTCTGATATGTTATGTTCGTTTTTTTTCTTCTGCTTCACCCAGACCACTGGAGCAACAGTCAGTCACCCATGCTACCACAAAGAATATAACGTGACTGTTACTTTGGCTGAACTTTACAACTCCCCTTGTGTGGTCAAACCAAACAATTTTAACCTCACGGCTACAGTCACTTTCTCAGGAACGGGTAATTCATCCCTCTGTCTTTCTCTAATGGAGAATATTGTTAACCTCACCGACTGTGCCTTATCACCAGACTGTGGTTTCGATGGTGCCTATCAGCCTCCTGTCAATGGCGAATTCTTTGTGAGTGATGCTTTCCTTATCAGATCATCTTTATTAATTACTAGCATTATATTTAAGTTAGGAGTTTTAATGTAAGGAAGGAAATGAAAACACAATAACTGTGGGAAGATATAGAATATGTTTTTGTATATAATGTATTTTGCATTAGCCTATATGGACATGCAAAAACATATTTTGATTCTATTTTGCAATGTTTCCTGCTACAACAAAGGAAATAATATTTTACCTGAGTTATGATTTTGCTGTCTTAAATATGTGTATATCTAAATAATGTCAAGAAACTAGTTGTCGGTACTGCACACAAAATCAGTGTTGACTTCAATGTAACTAGTATATTAGATTAAAATAAACAAATTACTTTTTGGTTCATCAAAAACATGCAGAGCGACGGGTGCAACACTGCATATGTAATCAGCTCCTGACAAGCACATTGATCATTATTTGAATTATCGCTTAGTGAGTCACTTAATTCTACTGTACAACAATAATATATTTCTGTCAGGTTAAACCAAACTTTTATTTTGATGGGTTGCTGCGAAGACCATCACCTTTGAGTCTTTAGAAGGTTTCAAACACATTAAAATGTACAAATTCTCATAATTTCATAATTAAATGCAATGCATGGATTCCCCAAATCTTTTTGCCAGCTGAACCTCTTTGACCTAATATATTTACCTGAAGTAAATTAATAAGTTAGGTCAATAATAAAATTGTTAATAATAACAATAATAAATAATATAATTAATTTCACAGGTCTCTGATGTTGGTTAATGGTCAAATGGCATGCAGGTAAACAAATAAAATATTTCAGATTTTTTTAATAAGTGTTTTATTTTGATAAATAAATAATTATTTTGATTTTAGCTTTTCATCAACCTGCACAAACCCCCTGCAGAAACCTTGATGTAATGCAAGTTAGGTCAAAAGTATTGCAAGTTGTAATGTATAGGTCTAAAAGACAAGACAAGTCTTAGTCCCAGACTAAAATGCATGTTTGAGTTGTTTTAACCGAAAGCAACTTGCAATGACATATCTTAAAATACACTGTAAACCCTAACGCTCAAAATAATTAATTGGTTTGAATAGAGCCAACTCAAATTAAACAACTTAGTTCAATTAACATTTTTGAGTATTTAGAACCAACTTTTTTCTTTTAGTCAAACTTATATTTTACCAAAACTGGGCTGGGATTTCTATTTCCCAGCATGCTTTGACGACACTCAGGTGTGAAAAGTGGAGCATGAGCTTAGTTTGAGAACAGATACAATATGTTAAATGTTCTATATTGCCGTACTCTATGATAATGCTATTAAAGCATTGTGTTACCAATGAGCAAGGTAGCATTTATTGAATCAGCTAGTTTAAGCTAGCCAAGTTTACGCTACTAAAAATATTGAAGTTGATCATTTTAATTTAAGATCAATTAAAATGTACGAGTACAAAATGAAAATCTGCAAGTTCTGCTTACTTAAACTTTTCTTAGCTTCAAATTGGATGTAACCAATTTTTAAATAAGTTTTGCCAATTTATTCTAGTTTACAGTGTCAGTGCCATTGTTTTGTCTCAAGATGCACACAAGTAATGTCTTTTTCTAAGTTCAATTAGGATATTTAAGTAATTTTAGGGCATTTAAGTACTGTCTGTGAAACCAGGCCTATATGTGTAATGTAATGGATTACATTACTAACTGCAATTTTTTGTCATGTAATTTATAATTAGTAACGGACTACAATTTGTAAGTAATCTACCCAGCACTGTTCACTTTGATGAATCCTTCACAGAACTGAGTCCATTAGAGCGGTTACTAAATGAACACGTAAAGAAGTATCCTACAAGTTCCTATTTTGTGATGTCTGTATCAAATGATCTGCTTCTTTTTCTTTGCTTTAATTCGTTTTGCATGTCTTAAAATAACTATATTTCATGTCCATCGCAGGCTTTTTCAGCATACTTCTACACCTTTGACTTCCTTGGTCTTGCCCCAAAAGCTCCACTGACACGGGTTCTTTCCACTATTGAGACTCACTGCAACAAAAACTGGACCACTGTGAGTCCACAGATTTACATTTATGCATTTGGCAGACGCCTTTATCCAAAGCGACTTACCTTGTATTCAAGGTACACATTTTTTAATTTTTGTCAGTTCTTGCTTTCCCTGGGAACCGAACCCATGACCTTGGCATTGCTAGCGCCACGCTCTTATTGTTTGAGCTACAGGAAAGATACTATCACAATACATTGTAATCCTACATTTTATAGTAAAAAGCCTGGTCAGACGAGATGTGATCACATATAATTAAATGTAGTATATTTGATACTTGATCCTTTCCTTTATTCCTTTCTGCAGCTTACTGCTGAAAATCCAGGCATTAAGGCAAAATATCTGAGAGATTATTGTGCTTCTGCGCATTACATTATGACTATTCTCCTGAAAGGATACAAGTTCAATAACACCTGGGATCAAATCTCTTTTGAGAAACAGGTAAGGAACACAGTTTCATCAATGAAAATGATTAGCCTTATCGCACTGCTGTTCACTGATTGATAAATCATTACACTCTAAAAAATGCTGGGTTAAAAGCGACTGGGTTGTTTTAAGCAAACATTTAACCCAACCACTGGGTTAAAACGACCCAATCGCTGGGTTAGTCCATTTTCAACCCAACTTGGGTTGTTTTTAACCCAGCATTTTTTAGAGTGTAGGGACTGTAACCTGAGGTTACTTGCATCGCTCAAATGCGCAATGGCTGTAGCTCAAAAAATGATGTCATACCATGTGGCTCAATCAATATACCACATGACCTCTGTTCTAGTATGAGAAAACCTCTAGCTTCTAGGAATCTCCCTTTATATGGCACCCCTGACATTATAAAGGCTGTTTTATCAGTGTGATCTGTACTCATATGATCTTATGATGGTTACAGGTAGCAGACACAGATGTTGGTTGGACATTGGGCTACATGCTGAACCTGACCAACATGATTCCCTCTGAACAGTCCAGAGCGGTGACAGGGGTGTTGCACAGTCAATGGGCGGCTCAGACTTTCTTCATCGTATTTGCCCTTTTCCTCAGTCTACTTATTATAGGCATCCTGTTTATCTGTGATCCAAAGCACTAAGTTGTTTGTGTCATGAGTGAATGTGTATGTTTACATGAATATTTATCGCTTATATTTCAGATATGAAGATCGACAAGCAACTTTTTTGACTACTGTTTGAGATTTTTTCTTCACAAAGACCTCACAGTGAAATAATATATCCATTATGATAACAAAAATGAGATGACATACCGTTTCTAGCAAAATATAGCTTTTTGTGAGTTTAAGTTATTTAAAGTAGTCTTGTTTTGAAGGCTGACTAGTTATACCTCAATGATTTAGTCTGTGCTAACTAATAATTCAACAAATTGTGTTACAGATATTTTTCACCATTTATAAACTCTGAATCGATAAGAGTATAGTTATTTTTATTTGTTTGTATTCATTTTCACCTCCACTCAGCACTTACAGTTGGACTTAAAGCATTTATAGTTACATTATTATGTGTGATATAAAAATGAAGCCATTCTTGTGGTTGGTATATATTTATAAGCAACGATATATAAGCAGCTTATATTTTGCCTTTGCTTTTTGTGAAGTGTTTGTACACTACCTTCAAAAGTTTGGGGTCAGTAAGATTTTAATATATATATATATCCCATTTTTTTTTTTTTTTTTTTTTTTTTTTTTTTTTTTAAGTGTAATTTATTCATGTGATGGCAAAGCTGAATTTCCAACAGTCTTCAGTTTCTCATGATCCTTAAAAAAAAATCATTCTAATATGCTGATTTTACAATTTCTCAGTTATCAATGTTAAAAATGGTTGTTCTTATTAACATGTCTGTGGAAGATTTTTTTTTCAGGATCCTTGTTGAATAAAAGTATGAATTTCTTTGTAAAAAATGTACTGACCAAAACTTTTGAATGGTAGTGCTTCTCTCTCTCTCTCTCTGTGTGTGTGTGTGTGTGTGTGTGTGTGTGTGTGTGTGTGTGTGTGTGTGTGTGTGTGTGTGTGTGTGTGTGTGTGTGTGTGTGTGTGTTTAACAGCAACCAGATTTCTTCGGTGGTGGTTCTCTTCTTAAAGTTGTGTGTTCCTTTTTCTGTGTCTTGTGCTGCACTAATAACCTAGTGGCAATGAAAAATGAGTCATTATGCACGAATATAAAACACACACATTGAACAAGTAATAATTGGTGTGATAAATAAATTTGCTTTTGTTTGTTTTGAGTCTTACTCTGCAAGAGTCATCATGGATTCTGACACATTAGCCCCAGTTGCAGCACTGCACTCCATGAACTGTATGTTATACTCCTAATGAATGGGAAAATACAACCACAAAGTTATATATATATATATATATATATATATATATATATATATATATATATATATATATATACACAGTTATGGTCAGAATTATTGGCACCCCTGGTAAATATGATCAAAGATGGCTGTAAAAATAAATCTGCATTTTTATCCTTTTGATCTATCATTAAAAAAATTGGCAAAAATCGAATTGAAGTAAAAGGGAAAGTCGGGGGAAAATCACATTATGAAATAAATGTTTTTCTCCAAAACACGTTGGCCACAATTATTGGCACCCCAAGAATTTTTTTATGAGTAAAATATCTCCCCATTAAAATATATTCCCATTAATATTTACATTTATTAGCACACCAGGGTGACTAGGAACATTAAATTGTCTAGCTATGACGTCTTGTTCCACAGTAGTATAAATATGAGGAGACACAAAGGCCAAATTCCCTTAATCATTCATCACAATGAGTAAAACCAAAGAATATATTCTGATGCACAGCAAAAGATGGTTGAGCTTCACAAAATAGAAAGTGGCTGTAAGAAAATTGCTTAAGCATTGAAAATTCCCATTTCCACCATCAGGACAATAAGTTCCAATCAACTAGAGATGTTACGAATCTGCCTGGAAGAGGACGTGTGTCTATATTGTCTTAATGTAAGGCGAGGAGGACAGTTTGAGTGGACAAAGACTCTCCAATGATCACAGATGGAGAATCGAAGAGATTAGTTGAGTCTTGGGGTCAGAAAGACTACATCACCACATGTTGTTTGGGAGGGTTTCAAGAAAGATCCTTCTTGCTCATCCAGAAACAAACTCCAGCATATTCAGTTTGCCAGATACGACTGGAAATTCAAACGGGACCTGGTTCTATGGTTAGATGAAACTATAAAAAGAGCTTTTTGGCAGAACACCCACCAGATGGGTTTGGTGCAAACAGGGATAAAAAGTACCCCATGTCCATGGTTAAAAATACAGCTGGATCTTTAATGTTGTGGGCCTTTTTTTTTTTTTTGCTGGAGGTGCTGGACATCTTGTTCAGATACATGGTATCATGGATTCTAGCAAATACCAACAGATAAAAAATCTAAACCTGACGGCCTCTGCTAGAAATCTTATAATGGGCCGTGGTTGATCTTCCTTCAGGACAACGATCCAAAACAAACATCAAAATCAACACAAAAATGTGTTACTGAACACAAAATGAAGGTTCTGCTATGACCATCCCATTTCCCTAACCCTATAGAAAACGAGTAGGGTGAACTGAAGAGAAGAAGCACCAACATGGAGCTGGGAATCTGAAGGATCTGGAGAGATTCTGCATGAAGGAATGGTCTCTGATCTCTTGTCAGGTGTTCTCCAAACTCATCAGGCATTATACACTGTCAGAAAAAAAAGTACAGTGCTGTCGCTGGGGCGGTACCCTAAGGTACAAAAGTGAAAAGGTACGGTAAAATCTTTTTACCTTACTGACCCCTTAATGGTACATATTAGTACCTTAAAAGGTACATATCAGGACTTTAAGAGTGTGTATTAGTACCTCTTCGGTTTTGTGCCTTAGGGTAACCGCTCCAGTGACAGCAATGTACCTTTTTTCTGACAGTGTAGGAGAAGACTCAGAGCTGTTATCTTGGCAAAAGTATCTAATAAAAGGGTGCCAATAATTATGGCCAACGTGTTTTGGAGAAAAGCATTTATTTCATAAATGTGATTTATCAATTCTTTTACTTCAATGAAAGGTTATATTTTAGTGAATTTTTAAATAAAAGATATAAAGGATAAACGATGCAGATTTATTTTTACAGCCATCTTTGATCATATTTACCAGGGGTGCCAATAATTCTGACCATGACTGTATATAGAGTTATGCAAAACAGTTAGTACTGTTGGGGTCACAATGAACTCTTACTCTGGCTAGATCCACCCCTTCCTCAATCTGGACTTCACGCTCAACAGAATCGTTCTTGTTTCCGAGCAATATCATGATGGCATCATCAGGAGCCCTTTCCTGTGTGACAATGCGTCATAATACAATTAAAGCAAGGAAACGGAGATAAAGCCTAGTTTCTCAGCAAAATCAATTTCAATCAATTCTCAATTTAGATTTACTAGAAAATATAAGGTCTTATATTTTGACTAAAACAAAAGGAAATGAAAACAATATCTACCCGAGCTTGAGAGATCCAATCTCGTACAGAAATAAAGCTCTTTGAACATGTGATTTCATACATGAGTAGAAGCCCATCAGCCTTGTGGAAGACTTGTCTGGTGATGCTGTGAAACCTTATAAAGAGTTTTTGGGGTTAAATCACACACCACCTCTTTTTTCATAACATATTATTTTGTTCTGATGTCTTACCTCTCTTGACCTGCTGTGTCCCATATCTGCAGTTTAACAGTTCTGTCAGGCAGCACAACAGTCTGCATACAGGTATCAACACCTGGGTGCGACACAGTGTTAACTATCAATGATACATGCAAACTTTTTCAATAAAACAGCTTTAAGTTATTCTCTTTTATGAATTTATACACATCATTTAGGCTTTCTTGGTGCATTTTTTCTTCTTCCTAGAAATGGTGTTTTTATACAGTAACTCTGTATCATGACACTTTATACACTACCGTTCTAAAATTTGGGAAATTAAAGAAATGAATACTTTTATTCAGCAAGGATGCAATAAATTGATCAAAAGTGACAGTAAAGGCATTTCTAATGTTACAAAAGAATCCTGAAAAATGTTTTCACAAAATATTAAGGAGCACAACTGTTTTCAACATTGATAATAATTGCTAATATTTCTTGAGCACCAAATCAGAATATTAGAATACTTTTTGAAGGATCACGTGACTCTGAAGAGTGGAGTAATGGCAGCTTTGCTATCTCAAGAATAAATCACATTTTAAAATATATATAATAAATAGAAAATAGTTGAAATTGTAATAATATTTTACAATATTACAGTTTTTACTGTATTTTTGATTAAATAAATGCAGACTGAGTGAGCATAAGAGAGACGTTTTTTCAAAAATAAGTAACAAATCTTACTATACCCAAACTTTTGAACGTTAGTTAATATAATTACTCCTCTCCATCGCAACACTCACCAATAGTGGAGCGGTAATCCTCAGTGAACTGCCCTTCATGGAAGCGTCTTATGAAGGAAGTCTTCCCAACACAGCTGTTTCCCACCATGACCACATTAAACTGCACTTCACTATCTGAAATTATATTACAGAGTTTGTCGACATGAGTATTAGACATTAAACTTTAATAATTCATTTATAGAACAATGTTTTATCACTTTGCTCACTCCTGTTCTGTATATTTATTGTCTGCTTAGTTCCAGTGCTTCTATCACGTTTTATGATTTGGTCCAAAGAAACAAGACCAGCACCAGTGCCTTTTGGAGCAGCTTCTTCATTTCTAGAACAGAAACAAAAAATGTATTAGTTTATTTTTATGTATAAAAGAGATTTGAGATAAATAAAGAACTCTTATAAAGCTCTCTGTCATACCTGGCTTCCATGTTGCTCTGCTCAGAGATCGATTTGGAAATTGGTTGATTCTCTGGTTGTAAGCTGTGATACGGATCACAAACCTTAACAAAACACATTTATTAGTGTTTTAAAACAAATACAATTTCCGTAAAAGATTGAAGGGCAAAATCTACAATGAAGTAATACATACCATTAAGTCATCATTGACCTCATCTTCTAATTCACTCCTATCAGAAGCGTCCAGCCTACCAAGGCCTTGTTTGCCCTTATTAGTGCGTCTGGACCCAAATTTCCTTTTAGTTGAAGGTGACGTCCTTTCTTGGACAACAGGGTTACCGCTTTCTTCTAGATGACTTGTGTGTGCACTGGGGACATTAAGATGCTCTTTATTCAGTTTATTTTCAGGGATATTATGCACTACAGACACCTCAACTCTTTCAAGGTTCTTCATTTCTTGCTTTTTTCCCTCTGAGTTCTCTTCTACCTCCCCATCCTCTTTGTCTTGATCCTCCCTTTCTGCTTTGAGCTGCTGTCTAGGATTCCTGCGAGTTGAACCCATTTTTCTCCGTCGTCTTTCTGGTGAGTTGGGTTCACTGTGAGTTTTGGAGGTCTGTGATGGTTGTGGCTGAAGAGATTTGATTTCTGAGTTTTCTGGTTTATTGAGATGAGTATTCTCTAAGTCACCTGAGTTTGGCTCATTGACGTTCAACCCATAATTAGATGAACTTTGAGAAGTCTTATTTAAAGCTCTCTCTATCTCATTAAGAAGTGAATCCTCTGACTGGTCGTGAATTGTTTGTTCTCCTACAGCTTTTCCTACTAAGCTCATTTCAGAGTCCTGAGACATCGTCAGATGTGTGTCTGCAGTTTCTGTGTCCTCGTATGCATCTCTCTTTCCCCGTATTCCTCCTCCTCCGACAGTCTTCCGAGTCGAGCCCATCTTTCTTCTTTTCTCAGCTGTAACAGTCTCTGGCTGTAGATGTTTGGTAACATCAGCACTTAACTGATTTTCACATATCTGAAGAGTATTTTCAGCTGGTTCAGGTCCAGTTGGTCCACTGGGGTCAGAATTGTTCTGATAATCATTTTCACCTCCTTTTAAATCAGTTGCACTAACTGACATTTCTGATTTGAGATCTGTGGTACTGACTGCTTCTGAGGACATTTCCTCGGGCTGACTAATGCTTGATGCTAAAGGCATATCATCCAAATCATCCTCTGCTTTTTTAGTTTCTCTCTCCATTGCCATACCAAGTATATCATCCTGGTCACCCATGTCTTTCCCATGCATTACTCGAGGATTTCTCCGGGTGGAGCCCATCTTTCGCCTCTTTTCTTTGGTGCAAGGTATTTTTTGAGAGCTGTTTTCATGAACAATGTCATCTTGAGTGTTTTTTAGTTCTTGTGTGGGAAAAACATGGCACATGGTTTCAGTTTGTTCAGTCTCTGATCCTCCATGAACATGCTGATCAAGGTATTCTGCAGACATGGTCTGATGAACATCTTCATGACTGACTGTCAAGACAAATTTGTCCTCAGGTGAGTCATGGATATTAAGAGAAACTTCCTTCACTCCATCTTCTGATTCAAAAAACATGCTTGAAATAGCTGCTTGATAAGGAAATTCAACAGGGAAGTTTTGTTCAACGTCTTCATCCAATTTCCATTTATTTTCTCCTTCACTGATTGCTAAATGTGTGTCTGTATCCTGTTCCTTTGCAATTCTTTTACTCTCTCCATCCATCTTTTTGGATTCTACTTCTCTTCTCTGCCCTTTGTTCCCTTTAATTGTCTTACGTGATGACCCCATTTTACGCCTTAGAACAACTGGAATCGAGTTTAATTGTACATCTTTTCTGTGAGACTCGTCAGGAATGATGCTTATGATTTCACTTTGTTCAGGAACTGAGTATGTCTCAACATCTCCCAAAGGAAGGTCTGAAACAATTTCAGCAGCTTGATTTTGATAATTTTGTTCTGAGTTTTCTGTCTGCACATTTGATTGCTGAAAAGCTTGCTCATGTACAAGAGATCCTGTAATGGCTTCTACAAGAGTCAATGTCTCCTCAGACTTTGTTGTATTTTCAGCTTCTCCCTCTTTCTCTTCTTCAACCTCCTCTTCATTTACCATCCTCTTCCCTCTCTTCCGAGTTGACCCCATTTTTCTCTTCTGCAAAGATCTGTTGGAGACTGAATGCATTTCAACTACCTCTGTTGGAGGTACCCAAGTGTCACCTGTGACAACATCTTCAGATGACACATGAATTTGAGTTTCCTCCATAGGCAGGGCATCAGACAAGACAAGACCAGAATGACTTGTAAGGCTGTCTCTAACTAAATCTGCAGCTCTCTCTGGGACCTCTAAAGAGCCAGTATCATCCTGTGATGGACCAGTTTGTGTTTGAGAGACATCTGATGTATGCTCTTGCTTCAAATCTTCACATAGCTGCACTGTCATTCTCTCCTCGTCTTCATCATCTCTTATATTACAAATTTCTTGTGTCACATTGTGACCAACCACATTATCCTGGTCTTGAATTTCTGAGAGTGTTTCTGTGTCTTCTTCTCCTTTTCTTTGTCCTTTGTTCCCTCTGAGAGGTCTTCGAGTTGAGCCCATTTTTTTCTTGTGAACAATTGAACTAAATTTTGTGTGTACCTCCTCTCTGTTAGAATGTTCAGGAATGATGTTGATGTCACTTTGGTCTGTAACTGTGTCTGTTTCTCCTGAAACTTTGTTTTCAACATTTTCAGATACTTTCAACTCTTCCACGTGTGCATAAGGAGAAGAGGCATTTTGATGAAAATCAGACTCAGTGGTCACATTACTATATCCTTCACTGGCTTGATCTTGCACAAGAAGATCAGTATCAGTCACAAAAGAAACATTCTCAGTATTTTCAGATACTTTCAACGAATCCAGTTTTACATCGGTGAGCTTTTGAGCATTATTTGAGCTTTGTGATATAGATTTATCTGGACTGGGTTCATCCTCCAAACTGAATGTTTCTTTCTCTACATTGATCATACATTCACTGTCAAGTGTCTCATTTTCATCATCATATTTTACTCCTTTTCTTTGTCCTTTATTCCCTTTGAGAGGTCTTCGAGTTGAGCCCATTTTTCGCTTGTGAACAATTGGACTCGGTTTTGAGTGTGCCGCCTCTCTGTGAGTATCTTCAGGAATGATGTTGGTGTCATTTCGATCAGGAATTGTGTCTGTCTCTCTTGACCCTTCAGTGACATCATCTTGCACAAGAAGACCAGAGTCAGTCACAGAAGAAACGTTCTCAGTATTTTCAGATACTTTCAATGCTTCCAGTTTTGCATCGGTGAAAGTATCATTTTGAAGCAGATCAGACTCAGACATATTACTCTCCTCTGTAACTGTATCTACAGTAAACTCAACTTCTCGGACTAAAACAGTAGCATCAAGGAGGTTTTCTTCTGTTCTTTCTGCTTCAGATGTTGTTAAGTCTGTCGTTTTGTTTTCGGTTTGAATTTCTGAGTGTGATTCTGCGTCTCCCTCTGCTGGAACTCTTTCAGCATCTCCAGTTTTTCTCCAGCATCTCTCTTGATTCATTTTTGTGAAGGTTTGTGATTCTGTAATATGAGAGAGAGTTACTGCAGTGGATTCCTCAGACACTGAATCTAAACTAAATGATGACTGCATGAGATCAGATTCAGACCCTTCAACAGAACCAACATCATTCTTCTCACATATTTTCATCTCCTGTTCTATAGCTCCATCTTTTGAGCTTTGTGATGTAGATTTATCTAGACTAGGTTCATCCTCCAAACTGAATGTTTCTTTCTCTACATTGATCAAACTTTCACTATTAAATGTCTCATTTTCATCATGATATTCTCTTCTTCTTTTTTCTTTGCCCTGTATCTCCTCTGAGAGGTCTTGAGTTGAGCCCATTTTTCTCTTATTAACAACTGGACTCGATTTTGCATGTACCTCCTCTCTGTGAGAAACTTCAGGAATGGTGTTGATGTCACTTTGCTCAGTAATTGTGTCTATTTCTCCTGAAACTTTATTCTCAACATTTTCATATACTTTCAAGTCTGGAGAAGAAGCATTTTGATGAAAATCAGACTTAGTAGTCATATCACTATCCACTGTAACTGTATCTCCAATAACTTCAACTTCTTTGACTAAAACAGTAGCATCAAGGAGGTTTTCTTCTGTTCCTTCTGCTTTAGATGTTAAGTCAATCGTTTTGTTTTCTGTTTGTATTTCTGAATGTGTTTGTGTGTCTCCCTCTGCTGGCATTATTTCAGCATCTCCAGCATTTTCAGTCTCTTCATTAATTTTTGTGAAGGTTTGTGATTCTGTGATATGAGAGAGAGTTACTGCAGTGGATTCCTCAGACACTGAATCTAAACTAAATGATGACTGCATGAGATCAGATTCAGACCCTTCAGCAGGACCAACATCATTCTTCTCACATATTTCCATCTGTTCTTTAGCTCCATCTTTTGAGCTTTGTAATGAAGATTCATCTGGACTGGGTTCATCCTCCAAACTGAATGTTTCTTTCTCTACGTTGATCATACATTCACTGTCAAGTGTCTCATTTTCATCATCATATTTTACTCCTTTTCTTTGTCCTTTATTCCCTTTGAGAGGTCTTCGAGTGGAGCCCATTTTTCGCTTGTGAACAATTGGACTCGGTTTTGAGTGTGCCGCCTCTCTGTGAGTATCTTCAGGAATGATGTTGGTGTCATTTCGATCAGGAATTGTGTCTGTCTCTCTTGACCCTTCAGTGACATCATCTTGCACAAGAAGACCAGAGTCAGTCACAGAAGAAACGTTCTCAGTATTTTCAGATACTTTCAATGCTTCCAGTTTTGCATCGGTGAAAGTATCATTTTGAAGCAGATCAGACTCAGACATATTACTCTCCTCTGTAACTGTATCTCCAATAACTTCAACTTCTTTGACTAAAACAGTAGCATCAAGGAGGTTTTCTTCTGTTCTTTCTGCTTCAGATGTTGTTAAGTCTGTCGTTTTGTTTTCGGTTTGAATTTCTGAGTTTGATTCTGTGTCTCCCTCTGCTGGAACTCTTTCAGGGTCTCCAGAATTTTTCTGGGACTCTTGATTCATTTTTGTGAAGGTTTGTGATTCTGTGATATGAGAGAGAGTTACTGTAGTGGATTCCTCAGACACTGAATCTAAACTAAATGATGACTGCATGAGATCAGATTCAGACCCTTCAGCAGGACCAACATCATTCTTCTCACATATTTCCATCTGTTCTTTAGCTCCATCTTTTGAGCTTTGTAATGAAGATTCATCTGGACTGGGTTCATCCTCCAAACTGAATATTTCTCTTTCATCAGGATGTGTCTCATTTTCATCATCATATTTTACTCCTTTTCTTTGTCCTTTATTCCCTTTGAGAGGTCTTCGAGTTGAGCCCATTTTTCGCTTGTGAACAATTGGACTCGGTTTTGAGTGTGCCGCCTCTCTGTGAGTATCTTCAGGAATGATGTTGGTGTCATTTCGATCAGGAATTGTGTCTGTCTCTCTTGACCCTTCAGTGACATCATCTTGCACAAGAAGACCAGAGTCAGTCACAGAAGAAACGTTCTCAGTATTTTCAGATACTTTCAATGCTTCCAGTTTTGCATCGGTGAAAGTATCATTTTTGAAGCAGATCAGACTCAGACATATTACGCTCCTCTGTAACTGTATCTACAGTAAACTCAACTTCTCGGACTAAAACAGTAGCATCAAGGAGGTTTTCTTCTGTTCTTTCTGCTTCAGATGTTATTAAGTCTGTCGTTTTGTTTTCGGTTTGAATTTCTGAGTTTGATTCTGCGTCTCCTTCTGCTGGAACTCTTTCAGGTTCTCCAGAATTTTTCTGGAACTCTTGATTCATTTTTGTGAAGGTTTGTGATTCTGTGATATGAGAGAGAGTTACTGCAGTGGATTCCTCAGACACTGAATCTAAACTAAATGATGACTGCATGAGATCAGATTCAGACCCTTCAGCAGGACCAACATCATTCTTCTCACATATTTCCATCTGTTCTTTAGCTCCATCTTTTGAGCTTTGTAATGAAGATTCATCTGGACTGGGTTCATCCTCCAAACTGAATGTTTCTTTCTCTACGTTGATCATACATTCACTGTCAAGTGTCTCATTTTCATCATCATATTTTACTCCTTTTCTTTGTCCTTTATTCCCTTTGAGAGGTCTTCGAGTTGAGCCCATTTTTCGCTTGTGAACAATTGGACTCGGTTTTGAGTGTGCCGCCTCTCTGTGAGTATCTTCAGGAATGATGTTGGTGTCATTTCGATCAGGAATTGTGTCTGTCTCTCTTGACCCTTCAGTGACATCATCTTGCACAAGAAGACCAGAGTCAGTCACAGAAGAAACGTTCTCAGTATTTTCAGATACTTTCAATGCTTCCAGTTTTGCATCGGTGAAAGTATCATTTTGAAGCAGATCAGACTCAGACATATTACGCTCCTCTGTAACTGTATCTACAGTAAACTCAACTTCTCGGACTAAAACAGTAGCATCAAGGAGGTTTTCTTCTGTTCTTTCTGCTTCAGATGTTATTAAGTCTGTCGTTTTGTTTTCGGTTTGAATTTCTGAGTTTGATTCTCGTCTCCTTCTGCTGGAACTCTTTCAGGTTCTCCAGAATTTTTCTGGAACTCTTGATTCATTTTTGTGAAGGTTTGTGATTCTGTGATATGAGAGAGAGTTACTGCAGTGGATTCCTCAGACACTGAATCTAAACTAAATGATGACTGCATGAGATCAGATTCAGACCCTTCAGCAGGACCAACATCATTCTTCTCACATATTTCCATCTGTTCTTTAGCTCCATCTTTTGAGCTTTGTAATGAAGATTCATCTGGACTGGGTTCATCCTCCAAACTGAATGTTTCTTTCTCTACGTTGATCATACATTCACTGTCAAGTGTCTCATTTTCATCATCATATTTTACTCCTTTTCTTTGTCCTTTATTCCCTTTGAGAGGTCTTCGAGTGGAGCCCATTTTTCGCTTGTGAACAATTGGACTCGGTTTTGAGTGTGCCGCCTCTCTGTGAGTATCTTCAGGAATGATGTTGGTGTCATTTCGATCAGGAATTGTGTCTGTCTCTCTTGACCCTTCAGTGACATCATCTTGCACAAGAAGACCAGAGTCAGTCACAGAAGAAACGTTCTCAGTATTTTCAGATACTTTCAATGCTTCCAGTTTTGCATCGGTGAAAGTATCATTTTGAAGCAGATCAGACTCAGACATATTACTCTCCTCTGTAACTGTATCTACAGTAAACTCAACTTCTCGGACTAAAACAGTAGCATCAAGGAGGTTTTCTTCTGTTCTTTCTGCTTCAGATGTTGTTAAGTCTGTCGTTTTGTTTTCGGTTTGAATTTCTGAGTTTGATTCTGTGTCTCCCTCTGCTGGAACTCTTTCAGGTTCTCCAGAATTTTTCTGGGACTCTTGATTCATTTTTGTGAAGGTTTGTGATTCTGTGATATGAGAGAGAGTTACTGCAGTGGATTCCTCAGACACTGAATCTAAACTAAATGATGACTGCATGAGATCAGATTCAGACCCTTCAGCAGGACCAACATCATTCTTCTCACATATTTCCATCTGTTCTTTAGCTCCATCTTTTGAGCTTTGTAATGAAGATTCATCTGGACTGGGTTCATCCTCCAAACTGAAATATTTCTCGTTGATTCATCAGGATGTGTCTCATTTTCATCATCATATTTTACTCCTTTTCTTTGTCCTTTATTCCCTTTGAGAGGTCTTGAGTTGAGCCCATTTTTTCGCTTGTGAACAATTGGACTCGGTTTTGGAGTGTGCCGCCTCTCTGTGAGTATCTTCAGGAATGATGTTGGTGTCATTTCGATCAGGAATTGTGTCTGTCTCTCTTGACCCTTCAGTGACATCATCTTGCACAAGAAGACCAGAGTCAGTCACAGAAGAAACGTTCTCAGTATTTTCAGATACTTTCAATGCTTCCAGTTTTGCATCGGTGAAAGTATCATTTTGAAGCAGATCAGACTCAGACATATTACTCTCCTCTGTAACTGTATCTACAGTAAACTCAACTTCTCGGACTAAAACAGTAGCATCAAGGAGGTTTTCTTCTGTTCTTTCTGCTTCAGATGTTGTTAAGTCTGTCGTTTTGTTTATCTGTTTGAATTTCTGAGTTTGATTCTGTGTCTCCCTCTGCTGGAACTCTTTCAGCATCTCCAGAATTTTTCTGGGACTCTTGATTCATTTTTGTGAAGGTTTGTGATTCTGTGATATGAGAGAGAGTTACTGCAGTGGATTCCTCAGACACTGAATCTAAACTAAATGATGACTGCATGAGATCAGATTCAGACCCTTCAGCAGGACCAACATCATTCTTCTCACATATTTCCATCTGTTCTTTAGCTCCATCTTTTGAGCTTTGTAATGAAGATTCATCTGGACTGGGTTCATCCTCCAAACTGAATATTTCTCTCTTCATTCAGGATGTGTCTCATTAAATTTTCATCATCATATTTTACTCTTCTTTTCTTTGTCCTTTATTCCTTTGAGAGGTCTTGAGTTGAGCCCATTTTTTCGCTTGTGAACAATTGGACTCGGTTTTGAGTGTGCCGCCTCTCTGTGAGTATCTTCAGGAATGATGTTGGTGTCATTTTGATCAGGAATTGTGTCTGTCTCTCTTGACCCTTCAGTGACATCATCTTGCACAAGAAGACCAGAGTCAGTCACAGAAGAAACGTTCTCAGTATTTTCAGATACTTTCAATGCTTCCAGTTTTGCATCGGTGAAAGTATCATTTTGAAGCAGATCAGACTCAGACATATCACTCTCCTCTGTAACTGTATCTACAGTAAACTCAACTTCTCGGACTAAAACAGTAGCATCAAGGAGGTTTTCTTCTGTTCTTTCTGCTTCAGATGTTGTTAAGTCTGTCGTTTTGTTTTCGGTTTGAATTTCTGAGTGTGATTCTGTGTCTCCCTCTGCTGGAACTCTTTCAGCATCTCCAGTTTTTCTCCAGCATCTCTCTTGATTCATTTTTGTGAAGGTTTGTGATTCTGTAATATGAGAGAGAGTTACTGCAGTGGATTCCTCAGACACTGAATCTAAACTAAATGATGACTGCATGAGATCAGATTCAGACCCTTCAGCAGGACCAACATCATTCTTCTCACATATTTTCATCTCTGTTCTATAGCTCCATCTTTTGAGCTTTGTGATGTAGATTTATCTAGACTAGGTTCATCCTCCAAACTGAATGTTTCTTTCTCTACATTGATCAAACTTTCACTATTAAATGTCTCATTTTTTTCATCATGATATTCTCTTCTTTTTCTTTGTCCTTTATCTCCTCTGAGAGGTCTTGAGTTGAGCCCATTTTTCTCTTATGAACAACTGGACTCGGTTTTGCAGTGTACCTCCTCTCTGTGAGAATCTTCAGGAATGGTGTTGATGTCACTTTGCTCAGTAATTGTGTCTATTTCTCCTGAAACTTTATTCTCAACATTTTCAGATATACTTTCCAGTCTGCAGAAGAAGCATTTTGATGAAAATCAGATCAGACTCAGTCATATCACTATCCTCTGTAACTGTATCTCCAATAACTTCAACTTCTTTGACTAAAACAGTAGCATCAAGGAGGTTTTCTTCTGTTCCTTCTGCTTTAGATGTTAAGTCAATCGTTTTGTTTTCTGTTTGTATTTCTGAATGTGTTTGTGTGTCTCCCTCTGCTGGCATTATTTCAGCATCTCCAGCATTTTCAGTCTCTTCATTAATTTTTGTGAAGGTTTGTGATTCTGTGATATGAGAGAGAGTTACTGCAGTGGATTCCTCAGACACTGAATCTAAACTAAATGATGACTGCATGAGATCAGATTCAGACCCTTCAGCAGGACCAACATCATTCTTCTCACATATTTCCATCTGTTCTTTAGCTCCATCTTTTGAGCTTTGTAATGAAGATTCATCTGGACTGGGTTCATCCTCCAAACTGAATGTTTCTTTCTCTCGTTGATCATACATTCACTGTCAAGTGTCTCATTTTCATCATCATATTTTACTCCTTTTCTTTGTCCTTTATTCCCTTTGAGAGGTCTTGAGTTGAGCCCATTTTTCGCTTGTGAACAATTGGACTCGGTTTTGAGTGTGCCGCCTCTCTGTGAGTATCTTCAGGAATGATGTTGGTGTCATTTCGATCAGGAATTGTGTCTGTCTCTCTTGACCCTTCAGTGACATCATCTTGCACAAGAAGACCAGAGTCAGTCACAGAAGAAACGTTCTCAGTATTTTCAGATACTTTCAATGCTTCCAGTTTTGCATCGGTGAAAGTATCATTTTGAAGCAGATCAGACTCAGACATATTACTCTCCTCTGTAACTGTATCTCCAATAAACTCAACTTCTTTGACTAAAACAGTAGCATCAAGGAGGTTTTCTTCTGTTCTTTCTGCTTCAGATGTTGTTAAGTCTGTCGTTTTGTTTTCGGTTTGAATTTCTGAGTTTGATTCTGTGTCTCCTCTGCTGGAACTCTTTCAGGGTCTCCAGAATTTTTCTGGGACTCTTGATTCATTTTTGTGAAGGTTTGTGATTCTGTGATATGAGAGAGAGTTACTGTAGTGGATTCCTCAGACACTGAATCTAAACTAAATGATGACTGCATGAGATCAGATTCAGACCCTTCAGCAGGACCAACATCATTCTTCTCACATATTTCCATCTGTTCTTTAGCTCCATCTTTTGAGCTTTGTAATGAAGATTCATCTGGACTGGGTTCATCCTCCAAACTGAATATTTCTCTTTCATCAGGATGTGTCTCATTTTCATCATCATATTTTACTCCTTTTCTTTGTCCTTTATTCCCTTTGAGAGGTCTTCGAGTTGAGCCCATTTTTCGCTTGTGAACAATTGGACTCGGTTTTGAGTGTGCCGCCTCTCTGTGAGTATCTTCAGGAATGATGTTGGTGTCATTTCGATCAGGAATTGTGTCTGTCTCTCTTGACCCTTCAGTGACATCATCTTGCACAAGAAGACCAGAGTCAGTCACAGAAGAAACGTTCTCAGTATTTTCAGATACTTTCAATGCTTCCAGTTTTGCATCGGTGAAAGTATCATTTTGAAGCAGATCAGACTCAGACATATTACGCTCCTCTGTAACTGTATCTACAGTAAACTCAACTTCTCGGACTAAAACAGTAGCATCAAGGAGGTTTTCTTCTGTTCTTTCTGCTTCAGATGTTATTAAGTCTGTCGTTTTGTTTTGGTTTGAATTTCTGAGTTTGATTCTGCGTCTCCTTCTGCTGGAACTCTTTCAGGTTCTCCAGAATTTTTCTGGAACTCTTGATTCATTTTTGTGAAGGTTTGTGATTCTGTGATATGAGAGAGAGTTACTGCAGTGGATTCCTCAGACACTGAATCTAAACTAAATGATGACTGCATGAGATCAGATTCAGACCCTTCAGCAGGACCAACATCATTCTTCTCACATATTTCCATCTGTTCTTTAGCTCCATCTTTTGAGCTTTGTAATGAAGATTCATCTGGACTGGGTTCATCCTCCAAACTGAATGTTTCTTTCTCTACGTTGATCATACATTCACTGTCAAGTGTCTCATTTTCATCATCATATTTTACTCCTTTTCTTTGTCCTTTATTCCCTTTGAGAGGTCTTCGAGTGGAGCCCATTTTTCGCTTGTGAACAATTGGACTCGGTTTGGAGTGTGCCGCCTCTCTGTGAGTATCTTCAGGAATGATGTTGGTGTCATTTCGATCAGGAATTGTGTCTGTCTCTCTTGACCCTTCAGTGACATCATCTTGCACAAGAAGACCAGAGTCAGTCACAGAAGAAACGTTCTCAGTATTTTCAGATACTTTCAATGCTTCCAGTTTTGCATCGGTGAAAGTATCATTTTGAAGCAGATCAGACTCAGACATATTACTCTCCTCTGTAACTGTATCTACAGTAAACTCAACTTCTCGGACTAAAACAGTAGCATCAAGGAGGTTTTCTTCTGTTCTTTCTGCTTCAGATGTTGTTAAGTCTGTCGTTTTGTTATCTGTTTGAATTTCTGAGTTTGATTCTGTGTCTCCCTCTGCTGGAACTCTTTCAGGGTCTCCAGAATTTTTCTGGGACTCTTGATTCATTTTTGTGAAGGTTTGTGATTCTGTGATATGAGAGAGAGTTACTGTAGTGGATTCCTCAGACACTGAATCTAAACTAAATGATGACTGCATGAGATCAGATTCAGACCCTTCAGCAGGACCAACATCATTCTTCTCACATATTTCCATCTGTTCTTTAGCTCCATCTTTTGAGCTTTGTAATGAAGATTCATCTGGACTGGGTTCATCCTCCAAACTGAATATTTCTCTTTCATCAGGATGTGTCTCATTTTCATCATCATATTTTACTCCTTTTCTTTGTCCTTTATTCCCTTTGAGAGGTCTTGAGTTGAGCCCATTTTTCGCTTGTGAACAATTGGACTCGGTTTTGAGTGTGCCGCCTCTCTGTGAGTATCTTCAGGAATGATGTTGGTGTCATTTCGATCAGGAATTGTGTCTGTCTCTCTTGACCCTTCAGTGACATCATCTTGCACAAGAAGACCAGAGTCAGTCACAGAAGAAACGTTCTCAGTATTTTCAGATACTTTCAATGCTTCCAGTTTTGCATCG
This sequence comes from Paracanthobrama guichenoti, assembly GCA_018749465.1. NCBI lineage: Eukaryota > Metazoa > Chordata > Actinopteri > Cypriniformes > Gobionidae > Paracanthobrama > Paracanthobrama guichenoti. The sequence goes on from CM031948.1 coordinate 26,802,100, forward strand.
GTGAAAGTATCATTTTGAAGCAGATCAGACTCAGACATATTACTCTCCTCTGTAACTGTATCTACAGTAAACTCAACTTCTCGGACTAAAACAGTAGCATCAAGGAGGTTTTCTTCTGTTCTTTCTGCTTCAGATGTTGTTAAGTCTGTCGTTTTGTTTTCGGTTTGAATTTCTGAGTGTGATTCTGCGTCTCCCTCTGCTGGAACTCTTTCAGCATCTCCAGTTTTTCTCCAGCATCTCTCTTGATTCATTTTTGTGAAGGTTTGTGATTCTGTAATATGAGAGAGAGTTACTGCAGTGGATTCCTCAGACACTGAATCTAAACTAAATGATGACTGCATGAGATCAGATTCAGACCCTTCAACAGAACCAACATCATTCTTCTCACATATTTTCATCTCCTGTTCTATAGCTCCATCTTTTGAGCTTTGTGATGTAGATTTATCTAGACTAGGTTCATCCTCCAAACTGAATGTTTCTTTCTCTACATTGATCAAACTTTCACTATTAAATGTCTCATTTTCATCATGATATTCTCTTCTTTTTCTTTGCCCTGTATCTCCTCTGAGAGGTCTTCGAGTTGAGCCCATTTTTCTCTTATTAACAACTGGACTCGATTTTGCATGTACCTCCTCTCTGTGAGAAACTTCAGGAATGGTGTTGATGTCACTTTGCTCAGTAATTGTGTCTATTTCTCCTGAAACTTTATTCTCAACATTTTCATATACTTTCAAGTCTGGAGAAGAAGCATTTTGATGAAAATCAGACTTAGTAGTCATATCACTATCCACTGTAACTGTATCTCCAATAACTTCAACTTCTTTGACTAAAACAGTAGCATCAAGGAGGTTTTCTTCTGTTCCTTCTGCTTTAGATGTTAAGTCAATCGTTTTGTTTTCTGTTTGTATTTCTGAATGTGTTTGTGTGTCTCCCTCTGCTGGCATTATTTCAGCATCTCCAGCATTTTCAGTCTCTTCATTAATTTTTGTGAAGGTTTGTGATTCTGTGATATGAGAGAGAGTTACTGCAGTGGATTCCTCAGACACTGAATCTAAACTAAATGATGACTGCATGAGATCAGATTCAGACCCTTCAGCAGGACCAACATCATTCTTCTCACATATTTCCATCTGTTCTTTAGCTCCATCTTTTGAGCTTTGTAATGAAGATTCATCTGGACTGGGTTCATCCTCCAAACTGAATGTTTCTTTCTCACGTTGATCATACATTCACTGTCAAGTGTCTCATTTTCATCATCATATTTTACTCCTTTTCTTTGTCCTTTATTCCCTTTGAGAGGTCTTGAGTGGAGCCCATTTTTCGCTTGTGAACAATTGGACTCGGTTTTGAGTGTGCCGCCTCTCTGTGAGTATCTTCAGGAATGATGTTGGTGTCATTTCGATCAGGAATTGTGTCTGTCTCTCTTGACCCTTCAGTGACATCATCTTGCACAAGAAGACCAGAGTCAGTCACAGAAGAAACGTTCTCAGTATTTTCAGATACTTTCAATGCTTCCAGTTTTGCATCGGTGAAAGTATCATTTTGAAGCAGATCAGACTCAGACATATTACTCTCCTCTGTAACTGTATCTCCAATAACTTCAACTTCTTTGACTAAAACAGTAGCATCAAGGAGGTTTTCTTCTGTTCTTTCTGCTTCAGATGTTGTTAAGTCTGTCGTTTTGTTTTCGGTTTGAATTTCTGAGTTTGATTCTGTGTCTCCCTCTGCTGGAACTCTTTCAGGGTCTCCAGAATTTTTCTGGGACTCTTGATTCATTTTTGTGAAGGTTTGTGATTCTGTGATATGAGAGAGAGTTACTGTAGTGGATTCCTCAGACACTGAATCTAAACTAAATGATGACTGCATGAGATCAGATTCAGACCCTTCAGCAGGACCAACATCATTCTTCTCACATATTTCCATCTGTTCTTTAGCTCCATCTTTTGAGCTTTGTAATGAAGATTCATCTGGACTGGGTTCATCCTCCAAACTGAATATTTCTCTTTCATCAGGATGTGTCTCATTTTCATCATCATATTTTACTCCTTTTCTTTGTCCTTTATTCCCTTTGAGAGGTCTTCGAGTTGAGCCCATTTTTCGCTTGTGAACAATTGGACTCGGTTTTGAGTGTGCCGCCTCTCTGTGAGTATCTTCAGGAATGATGTTGGTGTCATTTCGATCAGGAATTGTGTCTGTCTCTCTTGACCCTTCAGTGACATCATCTTGCACAAGAAGACCAGAGTCAGTCACAGAAGAAACGTTCTCAGTATTTTCAGATACTTTCAATGCTTCCAGTTTTGCATCGGTGAAAGTATCATTTTGAAGCAGATCAGACTCAGACATATTACGCTCCTCTGTAACTGTATCTACAGTAAACTCAACTTCTCGGACTAAAACAGTAGCATCAAGGAGGTTTTCTTCTGTTCTTTCTGCTTCAGATGTTATTAAGTCTGTCGTTTTGTTTTCGGTTTGAATTTCTGAGTTTGATTCTGCGTCTCCTTCTGCTGGAACTCTTTCAGGTTCTCCAGAATTTTTCTGGAACTCTTGATTCATTTTTGTGAAGGTTTGTGATTCTGTGATATGAGAGAGAGTTACTGCAGTGGATTCCTCAGACACTGAATCTAAACTAAATGATGACTGCATGAGATCAGATTCAGACCCTTCAGCAGGACCAACATCATTCTTCTCACATATTTCCATCTGTTCTTTAGCTCCATCTTTTGAGCTTTGTAATGAAGATTCATCTGGACTGGGTTCATCCTCCAAACTGAATGTTTCTTCTCTACGTTGATCATACATTCACTGTCAAGTGTCTCATTTTCATCATCATATTTTACTCCTTTTCTTTGTCCTTTATTCCCTTTGAGAGGTCTTCGAGTGGAGCCCATTTTTCGCTTGTGAACAATTGGACTCGGTTTGGAGTGTGCCGCCTCTCTGTGAGTATCTTCAGGAATGATGTTGGTGTCATTTCGATCAGGAATTGTGTCTGTCTCTCTTGACCCTTCAGTGACATCATCTTGCACAAGAAGACCAGAGTCAGTCACAGAAGAAACGTTCTCAGTATTTTCAGATACTTTCAATGCTTCCAGTTTTGCATCGGTGAAAGTATCATTTTGAAGCAGATCAGACTCAGACATATTACTCTCCTCTGTAACTGTATCTACAGTAAACTCAACTTCTCGGACTAAAACAGTAGCATCAAGGAGGTTTTCTTCTGTTCTTTCTGCTTCAGATGTTGTTAAGTCTGTCGTTTTGTTATCTGTTTGAATTTCTGAGTTTGATTCTGTGTCTCCCTCTGCTGGAACTCTTTCAGGGTCTCCAGAATTTTTCTGGGACTCTTGATTCATTTTTGTGAAGGTTTGTGATTCTGTGATATGAGAGAGAGTTACTGTAGTGGATTCCTCAGACACTGAATCTAAACTAAATGATGACTGCATGAGATCAGATTCAGACCCTTCAGCAGGACCAACATCATTCTTCTCACATATTTCCATCTGTTCTTTAGCTCCATCTTTTGAGCTTTGTAATGAAGATTCATCTGGACTGGGTTCATCCTCCAAACTGAATATTTCTCTTTCATCAGGATGTGTCTCATTTTCATCATCATATTTTACTCCTTTTCTTTGTCCTTTATTCCCTTTGAGAGGTCTTCGAGTTGAGCCCATTTTTCGCTTGTGAACAATTGGACTCGGTTTTGAGTGTGCCGCCTCTCTGTGAGTATCTTCAGGAATGATGTTGGTGTCATTTCGATCAGGAATTGTGTCTGTCTCTCTTGACCCTTCAGTGACATCATCTTGCACAAGAAGACCAGAGTCAGTCACAGAAGAAACGTTCTCAGTATTTTCAGATACTTTCAATGCTTCCAGTTTTGCATCGGTGAAAGTATCATTTTGAAGCAGATCAGACTCAGACATATTACTCTCCTCTGTAACTGTATCTACAGTAAACTCAACTTCTCGGACTAAAACAGTAGCATCAAGGAGGTTTTCTTCTGTTCTTTCTGCTTCAGATGTTGTTAAGTCTGTCGTTTTGTTTTCGGTTTGAATTTCTGAGTGTGATTCTGCGTCTCCCTCTGCTGGAACTCTTTCAGGTTCTCCAGAATTTTTCTGCAACTCTTGATTCATTTTTGTGAAGGTTTGTGATTCTGTGATATGAGAGAGAGTTACTGCAGTGGATTCCTCAGACACTGAATCTAAACTAAATGATGACTGCATGAGATCAGATTCAGACCCTTCAGGACCAACATCATTCTTCTCACATATTTTCATCTCCTGTTCTTTAGCTCCATCTTTTGAGCTTTGTAATGTAGATTCATCTGGACTGGGTTCATCCTCCAAACTGAATGTTTCTTTCTCTACATTGATCACTTTCACTATAAATGTCTCATTTTCATCATGATATTCTCTCCTCCTTTTCTTTGTCCTTTATTCCTCTGAGAGGTCTTGAGTTGAGCCCATTTTTCGCTTGTGAACAATTGGACTCGATTTTGAGTGTGCCGCCTCTCTGTGAGTATCTTCAGGAATGATGTTGGTGTCATTTCGATCAGGAATTGTGCTCTGTCTCTTGACCCTTCAGTGACATCATCTTGCACAAGAAGACCAGAGTCAGTCACAGAAGAAACGTTCTCAGTATTTTCAGATACTTTCAATGCTTCCAGTTTTGCATCGGTGAAAAGTATCATTTTGAAGCAGATCAGACTCAGACATATTACTCTCCTCTGTAACTGTATCTACAGTAAACTCAACTTCTCGGACTAAAACAGTAGCATCAAGGAGGTTTTCTTCTGTTCTTTCTGCTTCAGATGTTGTTAAGTCTGTCGTTTTGTTTTCTGTTTGAATTTCTGAATTTGATTCTGTGTCTCCCTCTGCTGGAACTCTTTCAGCATCTCCAGAATTTTTCTGGAACTCTTGATTCATTTTTGTGAAGGTTTGTGATTCTGTGATATGAGAGAGAGTTACTGCAGTGGATTCCTCAGACACTGAATCTAAACTAAATGATGACTGCATGAGATCAGATTCAGACCCTTCAGCAGGACCAACATCATTCTTCTCACATATTTCCATCTGTTCTTTAGCTCCATCTTTTGAGCTTTGTAATGAAGATTCATCTGGACTGGGTTCATCCTCCAAACTGAATGTTTCTTTCTCTACGTTGATCATACATTCACTGTCAAGTGTCTCATTTTCATCATCATATTTTACTCCTTTTCTTTGTCCTTTATTCCCTTTGAGAGGTCTTCGAGTGGAGCCCATTTTTCGCTTGTGAACAATTGGACTCGGTTTTGAGTGTGCCGCCTCTCTGTGAGTATCTTCAGGAATGATGTTGGTGTCATTTCGATCAGGAATTGTGTCTGTCTCTCTTGACCCTTCAGTGACATCATCTTGCACAAGAAGACCAGAGTCAGTCACAGAAGAAACGTTCTCAGTATTTTCAGATACTTTCAATGCTTCCAGTTTTGCATCGGTGAAAGTATCATTTTGAAGCAGATCAGACTCAGACATATTACTCTCCTCTGTAACTGTATCTACAGTAAACTCAACTTCTCGGACTAAAACAGTAGCATCAAGGAGGTTTTCTTCTGTTCTTTCTGCTTCAGATGTTGTTAAGTCTGTCGTTTTGTTTTCGGTTTGAATTTCTGAGTTTGATTCTGTGTCTCCCTCTGCTGGAACTCTTTCAGGGTCTCCAGAATTTTTCTGGGACTCTTGATTCATTTTTGTGAAGGTTTGTGATTCTGTGATATGAGAGAGAGTTACTGTAGTGGATTCCTCAGACACTGAATCTAAACTAAATGATGACTGCATGAGATCAGATTCAGACCCTTCAGCAGGACCAACATCATTCTTCTCACATATTTCCATCTGTTCTTTAGCTCCATCTTTTGAGCTTTGTAATGAAGATTCATCTGGACTGGGTTCATCCTCCAAACTGAATATTTCTCTTTCATCAGGATGTGTCTCATTTTCATCATCATATTTTACTCCTTTTCTTTGTCCTTTATTCCCTTTGAGAGGTCTTCGAGTTGAGCCCATTTTTCGCTTGTGAACAATTGGACTCGGTTTTGAGTGTGCCGCCTCTCTGTGAGTATCTTCAGGAATGATGTTGGTGTCATTTCGATCAGGAATTGTGTCTGTCTCTCTTGACCCTTCAGTGACATCATCTTGCACAAGAAGACCAGAGTCAGTCACAGAAGAAACGTTCTCAGTATTTTCAGATACTTTCAATGCTTCCAGTTTTGCATCGGTGAAAGTATCATTTTGAAGCAGATCAGACTCAGACATATTACTCTCCTCTGTAACTGTATCTACAGTAAACTCAACTTCTCGGACTAAAACAGTAGCATCAAGGAGGTTTTCTTCTGTTCTTTCTGCTTCAGATGTTATTAAGTCTGTCGTTTTGTTTTCGGTTTGAATTTCTGAGTTTGATTCTGCGTCTCCTTCTGCTGGAACTCTTTCAGGTTCTCCAGAATTTTTCTGGAACTCTTGATTCATTTTTGTGAAGGTTTGTGATTCTGTGATATGAGAGAGAGTTACTGCAGTGGATTCCTCAGACACTGAATCTAAACTAAATGATGACTGCATGAGATCAGATTCAGACCCTTCAGCAGGACCAACATCATTCTTCTCACATATTTCCATCTGTTCTTTAGCTCCATCTTTTGAGCTTTGTAATGAAGATTCATCTGGACTGGGTTCATCCTCCAAACTGAATGTTTCTTTCTCTACGTTGATCATACATTCACTGTCAAGTGTCTCATTTTCATCATCATATTTTACTCCTTTTCTTTGTCCTTTATTCCCTTTGAGAGGTCTTCGAGTGGAGCCCATTTTTCGCTTGTGAACAATTGGACTCGGTTTGGAGTGTGCCGCCTCTCTGTGAGTATCTTCAGGAATGATGTTGGTGTCATTTCGATCAGGAATTGTGTCTGTCTCTCTTGACCCTTCAGTGACATCATCTTGCACAAGAAGACCAGAGTCAGTCACAGAAGAAACGTTCTCAGTATTTTCAGATACTTTCAATGCTTCCAGTTTTGCATCGGTGAAAGTATCATTTTGAAGCAGATCAGACTCAGACATATTACTCTCCTCTGTAACTGTATCTACAGTAAACTCAACTTCTCGGACTAAAACAGTAGCATCAAGGAGGTTTTCTTCTGTTCTTTCTGCTTCAGATGTTGTTAAGTCTGTCGTTTTGTTATCTGTTTGAATTTCTGAGTTTGATTCTGTGTCTCCCTCTGCTGGAACTCTTTCAGGGTCTCCAGAATTTTTCTGGGACTCTTGATTCATTTTTGTGAAGGTTTGTGATTCTGTGATATGAGAGAGAGTTACTGCAGTGGATTCCTCAGACACTGAATCTAAACTAAATGATGACTGCATGAGATCAGATTCAGACCCTTCAGCAGGACCAACATCATTCTTCTCACATATTTCCATCTGTTCTTTAGCTCCATCTTTTGAGCTTTGTAATGAAGATTCATCTGGACTGGGTTCATCCTCCAAACTGTTTCATCAGGATGTGTCTCATTTTCATCATCATATTTTACTCCTTTTCTTTGTCCTTTATTCCCTTTGAGAGGTCTTCGAGTTGAGCCCATTTTTCGCTTGTGAACAATTGGACTCGGTTTTGAGTGTGCCGCCTCTCTGTGAGTATCTTCAGGAATGATGTTGGTGTCATTTCGATCAGGAATTGTGTCTGTCTCTCTTGACCCTTCAGTGACATCATCTTGCACAAGAAGACCAGAGTCAGTCACAGAAGAAACGTTCTCAGTATTTTCAGATACTTTCAATGCTTCCAGTTTTGCATCGGTGAAAGTATCATTTTGAAGCAGATCAGACTCAGACATATTACTCTCCTCTGTAACTGTATCTACAGTAAACTCAACTTCTCGGACTAAAACAGTAGCATCAAGGAGGTTTTCTTCTGTTCTTTCTGCTTCAGATGTTGTTAAGTCTGTCGTTTTGTTTTCGGTTTGAATTTCTGAGTTTGATTCTGCGTCTCCTTCTGCTGGAACTCTTTCAGGTTCTCCAGAATTTTTCTGGAACTCTTGATTCATTTTTGTGAAGGTTTGTGATTCTGTGATATGAGAGAGAGTTACTGCAGTGTATTCCTCAGACACTGAATCTAAACTAAATGATGACTGCATGAGATCAGATCAGATTCAGGACCAACATCATTCTTCTCACATATTTCAATCTTCCTGTTCTTTAGCTCCAGATTCATTTGAGGTTCATTTTTAACATATGATTCATCTGGACTGGGTTCAAGTGTCTCATTTTCATCATCATATTTTACTCCTTTTCTTTGTCCTTTATTCCCTTTGAGAGAGGTCTTTGAGTGGAGCCCATTTTTCGCTTGTGAACAATTGGACTCGGTTTTGAGTGTGCCGCCTCTCTGTGAGTATCTTCAGGAATGATGTTGGTGTCATTTCGATCAGGAATTGTGTCTGTCTCTCTTGACCCTTCAGTGACATCATCTTGCACAAGAAGACCAGAGTCAGTCACAGAAGAAACGTTCTCAGTATTTTCAGATACTTTCAATGCTTCCAGTTTTGCATCGGTGAAAGTATCATTTTGAAGCAGATCAGACTCAGACATATTACTCTCCTCTGTAACTGTATCTACAGTAAACTCAACTTCTCGGACTAAAACAGTAGCATCAAGGAGGTTTTCTTCTGTTCTTTCTGCTTCAGATGTTGTTAAGTCTGTCGTTTTGTTTTCGGTTTGAATTTCTGAGTTTGATTCTGTGTCTCCTTCTGCTGGAACTCTTTCAGGTTCTCCAGAATTTTTCTGGAACTCTTGATTCATTTTTGTGAAGGTTTGTGATTCTGTGATATGAGAGAGAGTTACTGCAGTGGATTCCTCAGACACTGAATCTAAACTAAATGATGACTGCATGAGATCAGATTCAGACCCTTCAGCAGGACCAACATCATTCTTCTCACATATTTCCATCTGTTCTTTAGCTCCATCTTTTGAGCTTTGTAATGAAGATTCATCTGGACTGGGTTCATCCTCCAAACTGAATGTTCCTTTTCTACGTTGATCATACATTCACTGTCAAGTGTCTCATTTTCATCATCATATTTTACTCCTTTTCTTTGTCCTTTATTCCCTTTGAGAGGTCTTCGAGTGGAGCCCATTTTTCGCTTGTGAACAATTGGACTCAGTTTGGAGTCTGCCGCCTCTCTGTGAGTATCTTCAGGAATGATGTTGGTGTCATTTCGATCAGGAATTGTGTCTGTCTCTCTTGATCCTTCAGTGACATCATCTTGCACAAGAAGACCAGAGTCAGTCACAGAAGAAACGTTCTCAGTATTTTCAGATACTTTCAATGCTTCCAGTTTTGCATCGGTGAAAGTATCATTTTGAAGCAGATCAGACTCAGACATATTACTCTCCTCTGTAACTGTATCTACAGTAAACTCAACTTCTCGGACTAAAACAGTAGCATCAAGGAGGTTTTCTTCTGTTCTTTCTGCTTCAGATGTTGTTAAGTCTGTCGTTTTGTTTTCGGTTTGAATTTCTGAGTTTGATTCTGTGTCTCCCTCTGCTGGAACTCTTTCAGGGTCTCCAGAATTTTTCTGGGACTCTTGATTCATTTTTGTGAAGGTTTGTGATTCTGTGATATGAAAGAGAGTTACTGCAGTGGATTCCTCAGACACTGAATCTAAACTAAATGATGACTGCATGAGATCAGATTCAGGACCAACATCATTCTTCTCACATATTTCAATTTCCTGTTCTTTAGCTCCACCCTTTGAGCTTTTTAACATAGATTCATCTGGACTGGGTTCAAGTGTCTCATTTTCATCATCATATTTTACTCCTTTTCTTTGTCCTTTATTCCCTTTGAGAGGTCTTCGAGTGGAGCCCATTTTTCGCTTGTGAACAATTGGACTCGGTTTTGAGTGTGCCGCCTCTCTGTGAGTATCTTCAGGAATGATGTTGGTGTCATTTCGATCAGGAATTGTGTCTGTCTCTCTTGACCCTTCAGTGACATCATCTTGCACAAGAAGACCAGAGTCAGTCACAGAAGAAACGTTCTCAGTATTTTCAGATACTTTCAATGCTTCCAGTTTTGCATCGGTGAAAGTATCATTTTGAAGCAGATCAGACTCAGACATATTACTCTCCTCTGTAACTGTATCTACAGTAAACTCAACTTCTCGGACTAAAACAGTAGCATCAAGGAGGTTTTCTTCTGTTCTTTCTGCTTCAGATGTTGTTAAGTCTGTCGTTTTGTTTTCGGTTTGAATTTCTGAGTTTGATTCTGTGTCTCCTTCTGCTGGAACTCTTTTCAGGTTCTCCAGAATTTTTCTGGAACTCTTGATTCATTTTTGTGAAGGTTTGTGATTCTGTGATATGAGAGAGAGTTACTGCAGTGGATTCCTCAGACACTGAATCTAAACTAAATGATGACTGCATGAGATCAGATTCAGACCCTTCAGCAGGACCAACATCATTCTTCTCACATATTTCCATCTGTTCTTTAGCTCCATCTTTTGAGCTTTGTAATGAAGATTCATCTGGACTGGGTTCATCCTCCAAACTGAATGTTCCTTTCTCTACGTTGATCATACATTCACTGTCAAGTGTCTCATTTTCATCATCATATTTTACTCCTTTTCTTTGTCCTTTATTCCCTTTGAGAGGTCTTGAGTGGAGCCCATTTTTTTCGCTTGTGAACAATTGGACTCAGTTTGGAGTCTGCCGCCTCTCTGTGAGTATCTTCAGGAATGATGTTGGTGTCATTTCGATCAGGAATTGTGTCTGTCTCTCTTGATCCTTCAGTGACATCATCTTGCACAAGAAGACCAGAGTCAGTCACAGAAGAAACGTTCTCAGTATTTTCAGATACTTTCAATGCTTCCAGTTTTGCATCGGTGAAAGTATCATTTTGAAGCAGATCAGACTCAGACATATTACTCTCCTCTGTAACTGTATCTACAGTAAACTCAACTTCTCGGACTAAAACAGTAGCATCAAGGAGGTTTTCTTCTGTTCTTTCTGCTTCAGATGTTGTTAAGTCTGTCGTTTTGTTTTCGGTTTGAATTTCTGAGTTTGATTCTGTGTCTCCCTCTGCTGGAACTCTTTCAGGGTCTCCAGAATTTTTCTGGGACTCTTGATTCATTTTTGTGAAGGTTTGTGATTCTGTGATATGAGAGAGAGTTACTGCAGTGGATTCCTCAGACACTGAATCTAAACTAAATGATGACTGCATGAGATCAGATTCAGGACCAACATCATTCTTCTCACATATTTCAATTTCCTGTTCTTTAGCTCCACCCTTTGAGCTTTTTAACATAGATTCATCTGGACTGGGTTCAAGTGTCTCATTTTCATCATAATGTTCTATCATATTTTTTTTTTTTTGTCCTTTATTCCCTTTGAGAGGTCTTCGAGTTGAGCCCATTTTTCGCTTGTGAACAATTGAACTCGGTTTTGAGTGTGCCGCCTCTCTGTGAGTATCTTCAGGAATGATGTTGGTGTCATTTCGATCAGGAATTGTGTCTGTCTCTCTTGACCCTTCAGTGACATCATCTTGCACAAGAAGACCAGAGTCAGTCACAGAAGAAACGTTCTCAGTATTTTCAGATACTTTCAATGCTTCCAGTTTTGCATCAGTGAAAGTATCATTTTGAAGCAGATCAGACTCAGACATATTACTCTCCTCTGTAACTGTATCTACAGTAAACTCAACTTCTCGGACTAAAACAGTAGCATCAAGGAGGTTTTCTTCTGTTCTTTCTGCTTCAGATGTTATTAAGTCTGTCGTTTTGTTTTCGGTTTGAATTTCTGAGTTTGATTCTCGTCTCCTTCTGCTGGAACTCTTTCAGATTCTCCAGAATTTTTCTGGAACTCTTGATTCATTTTTGTGAAGGTTTGTGATTCTGTGATATGAGAGAGAGTTACTGCAGTGGATTCCTCAGACACTGAATCTAAACTAAATGATGACTGCATGAGATCAGATTCAGACCCTTCAGCAGGACCAACATCATTCTTCTCACATATTTCCATCTGTTCTTTAGCTCCATCTTTTGAACTTTGTGATGAAGATTCATCTGGACTGGGTTCATCCTCCAAACTGAATGTTTCTTTCTCTACATTGATCATACATTCACTGTCAAGTGTCTCATTTTCATCATCATATTTTACTCCTTTTCTTTGTCCTTTATTCCCTTTGAGAGGTCTTCGAGTTGAGCCCATTTTTCGCTTGTGAACAATTGGACTCGGTTTTGAGTGTGCCGCCTCTCTGTGAGTATCTTCAGGAATGATGTTGGTGTCATTTCGATCAGGAATTGTGTCTGTCTCTCTTGACCCTTCAGTGACATCATCTTGCACAAGAAGACCAGAGTCAGTCACAGAAGAAACGTTCTCAGTATTTTCAGATACTTTCAATGCTTCCAGTTTTGCATCGGTGAAAGTATCATTTTGAAGCAGATCAGACTCAGACATATTACTCTCCTCTGTAACTGTATCTACAGTAAACTCAACTTCTCGGACTAAAACAGTAGCATCAAGGAGGTTTTCTTCTGTTCTTTCTGCTTCAGATGTTGTTAAGTCTGTCGTTTTGTTTTCGGTTTGAATTTCTGAGTTTGATTCTGTGTCTCCCTCTGCTGGAACTCTTTCAGGGTCTCCAGAATTTTTCTGGGACTCTTGATTCATTTTTGTGAAGGTTTGTGATTCTGTGATATGAGAGAGAGTTACTGCAGTGTATTCCTCAGACACTGAATCTAAACTAAATGATGACTGCATGAGATCAGATTCAGACCCTTCAGCAGGACCAACATCATTCTTCTCACATATTTCCATCTGTTCTTTAGCTCCATCTTTTGAGCTTTGTAATGAAGATTCATCTGGACTGGGTTCATCCTCCAAACTGAATGTTTCTTTCTCTACGTTGATCATACATTCACTGTCAAGTGTCTCATTTTCATCATCATATTTTACTCCTTTTCTTTGTCCTTTATTCCCTTTGAGAGGTCTTCGAGTGGAGCCCATTTTTCGCTTGTGAACAATTGGACTCAGTTTGGAGTGTGCCGCCTCTCTGTGAGTATCTTCAGGAATGATGTTGGTGTCATTTCGATCAGGAATTGTGTCTGTCTCTCTTGACCCTTCAGTGACATCATCTTGCACAAGAAGACCAGAGTCAGTCACAGAAGAAACGTTCTCAGTATTTTCAGATACTTTCAATGCTTCCAGTTTTGCATCGGTGAAAGTATCATTTTTGAAGCAGATCAGACTCAGACATATTACTCTCCTCTGTAACTGTATCTACAGTAAACTCAACTTCTCGGACTAAAACAGTAGCATCAAGGAGGTTTTCTTCTGTTCTTTCTGCTTCAGATGTTGTTAAGTCTGTCGTTTTGTTTTCGGTTTGAATTTCTGAGTTTGATTCTGTGTCTCCCTCTGCTGGAACTCTTTCAGGGTCTCCAGAATTTTTCTGGGACTCTTGATTCATTTTTGTGAAGGTTTGTGATTCTGTGATATGAGAGAGAGTTACTGCAGTGTATTCCTCAGACACTGAATCTAAACTAAATGATGACTGCATGAGATCAGATTCAGACCCTTCAACAGAACCAACATCATTCTTCTCACATATTTCCATCTCCTGTTCTATAGCTCCATCTTTTGAGCTTTGTGATGTGGATTTATCTAGACTAGGTTCATCCTCCAAACTGAATGTTTCTTTCTCTACATTGATCAAACTTTCACTATTAAATGTCTCATTTTCATCATGATATTCTCTTCTTTTTCTTTGCCCTGTATCTCCTCTGAGAGGTCTTCGAGTTGAGCCCATTTTTCTCTTATTAACAACTGGACTCGATTTTGCATGTACCTCCTCTCTGTGAGAAACTTCAGGAATGGTGTTGATGTCACTTTGCTCAGTAATTGTGTCTATTTCTCCTGAAACTTTATTCTCAACATTTTCATATACTTTCAAGTCTGGAGAAGAAGCATTTTGATGAAAATCAGACTTAGTAGTCATATCACTATCCACTGTAACTGTATCTCCAATAACTTCAACTTCTTTGACTAAAACAGTAGCATCAAGGAGGTTTTCTTCTGTTCCTTCTGCTTTAGATGTTAAGTCAATCGTTTTGTTTTCTGTTTGTATTTCTGAATGTGTTTGTGTGTCTCCCTCTGCTGGCATTATTTCAGCATCTCCAGCATTTTCAGTCTCTTCATTAATTTTTGTGAAGGTTTGTGATTCTGTAATATGAGAGAGAGTTACTGCAGTGGATTCCTCAGACACTGAATCTAAACTAAATGATGACTGCATGAGATCAGATTCAGACCCTTCAGCAGGACCAACATCATTCTTCTCACATATTTCCATCTGTTCTTTAGCTCCATCTTTTGAGCTTTGTGATATAGATTTATCTGGACTGGGTTCATTCTCCAAACTGAATGTTTCTTTCTCTACATTGATCATACTTTCACTATTAAATGTCTCATTTTCATCATGATATACTCTTTTTGTCTTTGCCCTGTATCTCCTTTGAGAGGTCTTTGAGTTGAGCCCATTTTTTTCTTATAAATAACTGGACTCGATTTTATGTTTGCCTCCTCTCTGTGAGAATCTTCAGGAATGATGTTGATGTTACTTGAAACTTCATTCTCAGGATTTTCAGATACTTTCAGTGCTTCAGAAGAAGTTTGAAGAAAATCTGATTCAGTAGTCCTGTTACTCTCCACTGTAACTGTATCTCCATTAACGTCAAATTCTCTAACTAAAACACTAACATCATGGCTGTTCTCTTCTGTTCCTACAGCTTCACTTATGGATGAGTAAAAAGAGATGATCTCAGTTTGAATTTCTAAGTCTGTGTCTCCCCCTACTGGCACTTTTTCAGCATCTCCTTTATTTAACTGGGTCTCTGAATGAAATGTTGTGAGCTTGTAAGAATCTTGAGAATCTTCAGGAATGACAAGGCTGATATCACTTTCTTCAGCAATGGTGTCTGTCTCTTCTGAACCTACGGCTACATGCAAAAGAGGACTAGAATCAATCACAGCAGAAACGTTATCAGATACTTGAAATGCTTCCTGGTTAATATCAGAGGAAGTATAATTTTGCTCTTCTGTTAATACTCTGTTTTGGTCTGGATTTTCTGTTTGTAAATCTGATTCACTATCATTATACACTTTGTTAACGTTGGTTAAAGGTTTTTCCACTTCTAATATCAGGAGTGATGCATCCATCCCCTCAATTCCTTCTTTTTCTTCACTTCTTCCAACACTTCCATCAAAAGCCACATTCTCTAATTTTTCACTTAAACCATAGCCTTCATTACCGGGAGATTGCATAAACAGTTGTTGGTGTGCATGAGATCCTGTGTCTGTTGCTGAGTCTTCAAAACTAAGCATTTCCTCTGACTTTGAGGTCACATCAATAATTATAGTATTCTCAGTCTCTCCTTTGTCTTCTCTAACCTCTTTATTTTCTAGCATCTTCCCAGCATTATCTTGTGGTGGACCACTTTGTATTTGAGATATAGTTGATGAATATTCTCGTTCTCTATGTAACTCCTCTTTTTTATTTGAAACTTCACACGGTTCCTGATATGAAACTGTCTCAGTGCTTGTTCCTCCGTCTTTATTATTTCTTGATTCCATTATTATTTGTGTTACATTGTAATCTCTTGCATCACCCTGGTCTGTGATTTCAAATCCACTGTCTGTTTCAGATCCTCTTTCATCTTCATCAGCACACTCTAAATCAGTCAGAGTGTCACATGTTATTGAAGCAACATCACAAACATTGTTTTTATGTTTCATTTCCACATAAATCTCTTGGCTTTCTTCAACAGCATCACTCATCTCATGTGGTGAATTGGTTGCTGTGGGTTCAGCATGGCTAATATTAGACGCAGGGACATCAAAACTTATATTTCCTCCCTCTATAAGCGGAGCAGTATGTTGGCTTAATGAAGGAGATTCCTGACAATTTAACACAAGTTCCTCTAATTCTACATCATGTCTTGATGATAAAATACTTGTTTTTTTGTTTCTTGATGGTTCCTCTTTCTGCATTAGAACCTCCTCCTTGCTTTCTGCTGTGTTTACATCTCTACAATCGTGAAATGTGTTTGTATCATTTCTTGAATCAGGCACATGTTGGTTGTCATCTTCCAAAACTTTGTTTAGAACATTAAAATCCTCAGTGTGTGAACCAAATTTAAAATCCAATCCCGTGTTGAGTAATGGAGTACCATTGTGGCTAGATGTTTCAGGTAGGGGCTTTTCTGGATTAACAAGGGGAAAAGCAACTGACTGGTTTATAGTTTCACTTCCAGCCGAAACATCAGGCTCCTTCAGCTCGGCTCTTTCAGCCAATAGAGGCTGATTTGAAACCAAAGATGTTTCTGTGTTGGATGATGGAGCATCTCTTACCACATCATCCCACATTTGCGCCATCTCTTCTGACATGCTTAACTTTGCTTCGTCTATGACTTCTGCTTTTCTTTCATTATCTGTCATGCTTCTTGAATGTACTTGCACACCTACATTTTCACTGTTTTTCCCCCCGAGAGGCCTGCGGGTTGATCCCATCCTCCTTTTTGGTCCAGTGGTGCTGGTTAATGGGGTTTCTTGGCGACTCAATGGCTTTAGTTTACTAAACATGACTGTATCCTCCCGCAACAAATCACTTTCAGATACTACCTCATATGAATGAGAGGTTATTTCTTGATGGTGTATTGCATCTTTTTCTTTATTTTCTGAAACCACATCCATAAGAGTTGCTCGATGCTCCCCTCCAAACCCAGAACTTTCAGTATGAAGGGATAAATTAGAAGGGAAACTTGATGACCTCGATTGTTCGTCTCCTCTGAGAGATGAATGTTGTTCTTCAGTGGCTGATATATTTGGTTGACTGACATATTCATCTAACTCTTCAGTGGTCCTCAGCTCATCAAGTTTCCTCTCAACTTTAAATCCACCAGCACTCTTGCGAGTTGATCCCATTTTTCTTTTCCCTTCTGGCAGTTCAGTCTCCATGAGTGAATCCTTGTGAATCCTTGCGTGTGGAGGACATTCTAATGCAGATGTTTGTTGACCAATACTTGAGCTTGGTGGATGATCAAACTGGGCTGAATGGTAATCAGAGGTGGTGTGAAATTCATTTTTCCCATCACCACTCTCAGCAGTCTGTTGAAACCCATCATCATCATCATAATCTTTCTCAATATTTCTGTTAAGACCTTTAGGACCTCGTCTAGATGAAGCAAGTCTCTGGTTCTTCTTGGATCTTCTGCCTGACATGGCTGTTCATATGTGGCTGCTCATATGTTCATAATGAGACAAACAATGGGGATAAGTAATTTCTAAACATCTTTAACGCTTTTATAATAACATGATTAAAAAGGAAACCAGAGAGCATTAGTGATGCGTCATATGCATATGACTCATACCAAATGTCACGCATGTGCTCTCAAAGCACCCTAACAAGTTAGATACAAGTATAGATACGAGGTCAAGAGTTATATTTTCAGTAACAAATGTGTCAAAAACAACATTTGTCATTACACTTTTCATTCTCCATCATACCACGACACTCTACAACTACAGTAGTAATTTAATGACATTTTCCTTCCATTCAGCATGTGCTGACAATCATGTTACCGTTTTAGTAAAAATATACAACTTAGAAGAATGATGCATCTCACAATCTAAATGGAAAATAAATGAGTAATGATGAAACACCTTTTCAACTGTTCTCTTTATCTGACTCCCAATAGTGAAAAAAAAAACCTTTATGTGTAAATACATATATTGCTGGATGGATGGATAAAGATTCTGTCATGACATTATCAGAAAAATACCAAAATGAGTGCAAGACTAACAGTCTACTCGGATGGTAAGTTCACTCTGTTAAAAGACATTCCACTAATAACTAATAAACTAAACACGACTAAGTAATCTGGTGTTAAACTACATCATTTACATGTAGACTTTGCATTTCCAAATGCAAATGGCATAACATAATTGTAAAACGTGCCCCCTAAAAATTGTGACACTCGGAAAGTACCATGATAAACGGATGTTACCTTCTGGTGATCCTTTAAGAATCCATCTACTTTGCAGTCTTGGGGGTTTTAGCAGAGCACACAGATGAACACTTTTAGTTGCCTATGTTTCTCTTTTGAAGGAAGCAGAGTTGTAGCTTCCTTTTCGCTGCTACCCTCAACTTCCTGTATTGTTGACACAAATTGCATCTCATGTTAAGTGTGAACGGTAAGCATACATTTCACAGAGAGTTGCTGATTATTCTTCCTGTCCAAGACACACAAGTTTTTGTCTTTCAAAATTTGAGTGCACATTTAACCATTATTAGCAGTTGATTTCTTTTTGGGTTTACAGTACCATACACTGTCATTACTCAAACAGCACAGCACTCTGCTGGATATTCAGTGCATACTTTAAAGCTCACTAATGCAACCCATTAAGTGGACCTATACCATCTAAAACTCAATATAAACACTATATGATGGATTAAAAATTATTAAAAGTCCATATTAAGCTGCATTTGATTTTACCTTGAAATATACCCATGTAGGTTGTTCTTCAAAAATCTTTACCATAAGGTTCAATTAATTAATGCATTGCATATGATCTACTGTTGCAGCATTATAGGTTAATTCATTCATTAATCTATTATTCATTGTTGATAAATGCATTCATACATGCAGAAATTATAGTAAACTAGATTAATACTTGCTGTAAAAATGTAATGGCTAGTTCATGCTACCTAAAATGCTAGTCTATGTGAATTGTAGAGCAAAGAGAAGTCATACAATGAATTCATAAGTTTTTTTTTTTTTTTTTTTTTAATGGAAGTATGAACAAAAAAAGCATACAAAATTGGTTTCAAATGATCACCAGACATGAGATACTCCATTGAGAACTTTTCACTGCCCAAAGAGCATAAAATTACATTCCAGGCATTTAGGCAGGATGAAACCATTGCTACCCATTAAGTACAGATATCTTAAGTAAAAAAGGATACTCGAACGCTATGGGGAAAAAACATTTTAAAAAGACTTTGGGGGCCAAAAAACAAAACAAACAAAAAAAATCCATCATTGTTTCCCATCATCCTAGTCTGTTAAGGAGGAACGCACACATATGCTTTCTCTGACAAGGCTGGACTTGAACAATTCTCACTTCCGACCATTGGATCGTGAACGACTGAAAAGAAAAGAAACAAGACAAATTACATGAGCATAACTGTAAATACTCCAGCTAGGCCACGACACCAAAACTTGTAAATGTGTAAACCTACCTGCGTGATCTTGAGAAAGACCTGGAAGGTTTATAGTTTCTATCATTAGACAAAGACCTCTCTCTTCTCCTCTCTCTGGAAAGGGACCTATAAAAGCCAAGGAAATACACTTGAATGAGTGTATGTCATAGTTACCACATTGCTAAGGAATTGTAGAAATGAGACCAGATGGAGGGCAAAGTTAGAGAGCTATAGCCATAAGAATAGCCAAAAAATAAAAGTGACGTTAGGGAAACTGGTTATGGTGATGTCAATACTTTGGTCGGACTATGAAAACATTTAAACAGCTCACCTGCTCCGACTACGGCTAAAGCTCTGCCTCCTGGGTGACCTAGACGTAGATGCAAGAAATACTGACAAGTCAGGGGTCAATATGATCAAAAATATTCATGATATATGAAGCGCCACGCAATGACAATAGCTCTTTTTTCAGAATAGACACTAATCTTCCTTCAGTGAAGGTTTTATGAAACCCATAATGGGTAAATAAATGTTTAAATCAACTATCAGAAGTGGCAGTTCCAGATCAGCCTTTCATTGGCCAAACCTTTGTGCACTGATCAAAAAGGTTTCAGTATGAAATCTACTGAAACAGAGGGATATAAATGTACTGTTTTGAAGGGGAGGAAAAAAAAACTCACTCTTTGGATACTGTAAAATACACGTTACCGTAACAAAAAAGGTCATACCTCAAAACCACCAAATAAACAAAATTCAATGTCATTAAGCGGGAGGAAAAGGCATTAACTTACTATTTTGTTTTCAACAAGCTAGTTATGATGCAGTGAAGCTGAGTGCTGGTCAGGAGGGCGTAATTTGCGGGGAGATTTTGCCACATGGTTGCTAGATGTTAACTGCTATACAGTAGGTGGCTGAAGATGTCAGTTAGATGAGGACTGCTGAGGATATGTTGTCATGTAGACATTTGGGGAGGGGCATAAGACCCGTTGATTGGTTGTAAGTGTGGCGTGGTTGGTTTTGCCGATCAGGTTAACGTTGGAGGAGGTGAAGGAGCCTGAGAGAGGCATGCTCAGGAACCAATGGGCTGGTGGCCATGCTTGGATCATGTGAGCTGATTGGTGTACGCTGGTCACATGATGTTGAAAGAGGGCTAGTTGACTGACTCAGAGGAAGATGAGTAGAAGCTTGGTGATGTCTCTGAAAGGGGGGGTGGGGTGGTCAGCTTCATTAATATAAATAGAAAAAAAATTACATAAAACCCAAACAAATGAGAAGTTTCTTTGGAAATCAGGCATGTGATCAGCTAAAAAAAAAAAAAAAAAAGAAAAGAAAAGAAAAGAAAAGAAAACCTGGGCCCGGTTGCATGAAACCTCTTAAGTGGTTTGACTTAAAGGGGGTATATCCCTGAGGGGGGAAAAATCCCTGAGGCAAGGGATTTCTTTAAGAGCGTTACAACAAATGGCCCGGGTATACTTTGTTTGCCGTGTTCCACTCCGTGCAGTCGTGTGCGAGCCTCTCAAAAAGTATACTCCTTTAACCGTGAGTGCAAAAAGACACGTTCGGCACATGCACGCTATCTAGTGGAATTGGTTTTCAAGCGTTCAAATCACTTGTAAATGCGCTGTTGTACGCACACCGTCTACGTGGACACAAAAATTGGACTGCACGTGAACAGTGTGCGCAGATGTACCTCCTGAGAACAAAAATGATGTCACACGGACAGTGCGAGGACCATTGCAGAACGCGGACGGCCGAAGTATACTTTGGGCTTTAACCGTCACCCTTACCCAATTGTTTATATTAAGCATTTCACGATGGAGAAGTTGATATACTATAGTTACAAAATATCCCACAATAGAGAACATAAGACCACTAACTTTTAGACAAGTTTAACATTTAATACATTATATAGCTACAATTACAATATTTGAGTTATGTAGATTATTAAAGGGGGTCTGACGGACGACACAGAGCATCCTACAATTCAAGCATAATATTTCTATGAGTGTACACACACCGGCAGCATCCAGCTACGACACAATGGAGGATGCTCAAAATCCCGCCGTGCCAATCATATTTTCTATTAAATGACATTATATTTGTCTACCTCATTGTCACTGCACATACGCATCAATGCCACTTTTCCTTTATAGTGATTATATTGACAGATTTTTTTCCACCTTGAACTTAAGCACGAATGTACAAGATGCTGCATCCGGTGTTTGGTGTCCTAGCTGCAGCACGGCTCAGCACCTAGTCTTGTGTGCTAACCAGCTTTACAGTCCTGGAAACAAGAAATCTAATCGAGACTGGACCAAGGACGACGACGACGACAACAACAACAAGAAAAGCTATTCACTTAGAAGACGGGGTAAAGCACCCAAGCATGCCGCTATAATACATCACTTTTACACACAAGACAAAACCTGGCATGATAGGCCTAATGTGTTTCGGTCCCTTTATTTAAGGTGAAACGGTCACCAAGGACTTTGTTGCAACGCATAACAAAACTTAAGAGAACACTTAAGTAATTAAGGGAAAATACTTTGACAGCAATGTTCCATAAGTGGACCCATAGGTTTTTTTCTTGCAACCCATGTTTTACTAACTTTGGATTTTCTTAACTTAAGGGCTTTCATGCAACCGGGCCCTGACCCCTAAAGCAATTGTTATTAAAAATTATTTATTTTTAAAAATCAAATTAATAAAGAAATATCTTACTATTGCAATACATACTATTGTACTGTAAAATAAAAAGACCATTTAATAATTTATAATACAATATTGTAGTAAAAACATTAATAAAATTGTAATTATTATTATTATTATTAATAATTTTTTTTTTTTTCAGAACAAGAAAATTCCCATACTAACATTTATGGTGGTCTTAATTTATTTGCTTTCAAACATTAAACCATTGAGCTTTTATTTTAGAGGAAAACCGCAGGGAGACATTAACGTTCCTCTTTGTTGACAGGTTTATAAACGATCCCATTACAAACTTGATAAGATGGTTGGTGCAGTTGCCTTTCCAAATGGAAATTATAAGTGACACCACAGTTGCAGTGTATCATTTATCATATTCTCACAACCATGCAGTTAAAGTTAATTTAAAAATAAAAGGCAACTGCCGAGTAACACCGTTTCAGCACCGATTTTAACTCGCATTTGGTGCTTTGAACCCTGGCTAAGGGTGTCCCGCAGATGGAGCCGAGAGCCTGTGCAGTGCCGTCAGTCAATCCGAGCATTAAATAAACGTATTAGGAAAAAGTAACATTTTGCAGTTTATTTAGAAATTGTTTAAGGCTATTTCACGATTTCAATCATCATAATGTAACCAGCCACAAAAAATCTTTTTTCTCAGATTTAAGCAATTCACATGGTGACATGGGTCATATTTATCAGGTCGGAAAATATGGAAATTTGTATAAATAGGGAAAAATCACATCCTAGGAAATCCGTGACTACAATTTAAGCTAATGAATATCCCCAAGTAAAAAAACTCAATGCAGTCTTTTAGAATAAAGGACATCAGTAAGGGGGAATGAAGCACTGGTTAACCAATACAACTGTTGAAAACTGATCAGGGCAAGGGGAAAGTTTCGAACAGCTTTCCCAAATTTATGAAAAGACGCTGGTTTTGTCAGTCTCTATAACTAAGCTTGAGGTGAATGGGTTTAGTCAGTTCACCTCAAGGTGATCAAGACTTCTAGCCTTGTTTGAGATCAGAAAACAAACACAAAAACTGTACCGGCGTCTAGGGGCTGGACTGCGGCGTCTATTATCATCACGTGGACGGCGATTCCAAGAAGGGGGTGGTCCTCGATACCTTGACCGTTTTTCACCACTGGACATTTCAACTCGCACTCGACAACCACATAGTGTTCTGAAGACGACAAACATAGGGTTATAAACATAATTTGCGGACTGAGCATGCCACATATTTCAAGATCATGTAGTCCAACCACTGAGAAAACAATGGTTTCTCAGTGCAATATTAACTGCATTACATTGGTGACATTTTTAAAATAGCATTCATTATCAAGTGTTATTTTAGTATCAGTAATCCACAACTATAGTTTTGTTAATATTTCTAATTAGACTATTTTATAACACATACATACATACTTTACAAACAGTTTATTTTCTTTTTAGCTAAAGGGGTACTTCAGCGCTGGGAAGATGAATGTCTTTAAACTGGGTCATTTATGTAGTAGAAATGTGACATGTTTGAATTTGGTGCCTTCTAGACTGAGAAAAGCCAGAAAATTTATATTGTATTTTTGGCTCATGTGGATGAAAGACAACAACTCCCAGGATGCACTTGCGTCGCTGCAATACGAGGCCACTCCCAAAGCCACTGCTACTGGTTCACTTGATCACTTGCCCACCACGGCACCGCACCTAACGTGGTTTTCATTTTCATAATAAAATCATTTAGTTCAGTTAGAGAACAGACACTACAATTAAAAACTGAATGTGTCTGTTCAATATAATGTGAGTGAACCGAGCTAGTGTCACAGCACAAACGCAGCAGGAGTCAGATTACATTCATCACGAGAGCGAAGAGCTGAGGCAAGCAGTTTTCAGATCATGCCTATGGAAGCTTAACTTTCATAGGAATTCATTCAAAACGTTGAAACACTCACTTTGCTCTGCACCGCTTCGTTTACATGAATGCCCACAGCTGCCCGAGCCGAGCACTGTGAGTGAGATCCCACCCCCCATGGGCGGGTTGAAAACATGCTGAGCTAGTTTCTATTTACTGGCTGTAGTCTTTAGCCTTTGGCCAAAAAATCCTCAGATGACGCAAAAATGACGATATTTGCGTCATCTGAGGATTTTTTCCAAAAATAAAATACATAAATCTCTCATCAAGGGGATATAAGGGGGGAGAGAAAGCACGATCATTCGAATATACTACTGGATTTCTACTGATACAAAGCTTAATGCTAATCGCTTAAGTATCCCTTTCATTTTTTATTTTGTTGTCATATATACAGTCTACATGGTTGTATTATGTTTGGTTATCGAAGTACTTGAAAATAAATGAGAAAAAAAAATAAAAATCAACCCTCTACACACACCTTGGCAATAGAATCGGCAACAGCTAGTCAATTTTTTTTAGTTGCCAGACAGACATATTCCACCAAATGTATCAATATCTTTGTAAAATGGCACAGCTTTTTAAATATCTGAACATACACTCTTAATATCAGTCAAATCAAGCATTAGACATTAGACTATGTTATGATAATCAAGCACTAGTAATTAGACTTTAGTAATTAGAACTAAAAATGTTGGTAACCATGTACGAATGCATATTTGTAATTTAACTGAACTTTGGACTGGTGGTGCTTAAGATATTGTTGGTAATTTCAGTGTTTCTAAAAAAAAAAAAAAAAAATTGGATAATAGTAATATTATTAAAAGATAATAATACTACTACTACTAATTCTACTACTAACAACAATATACGCCAGAGGTCTTCAACCCTGCTCCTAGGGACCCCACGGTCCTGCAGAGTTTAGCTTCAACCCTAATCAAAGACAGCTGAAGATAATCAAGCTCTTCAGGAAAATACACAGGCAGGTGTGCTGAAGCAGGAAATAAACTTTGCAGGACAGTGGGTCCGCAAGAGCAGGGTTGAAGACCTCTGGGCTGCTGGGTTCATGAATATTAAAAATCACATTGACAGCATTCGCTCAAACTAATTTGCTGAAATCAAAACAGGGACAGGAAAAGACGAGCGCCAGCCAATGAGACTGCCCTTTGCACATTAGTCCCACCCACCACCAGAAAAAAACAGCTTGTCTTCTGCTTGTTCTTAAAAATGAATAATTCTAAATGAACTCTGGTATTTTGACAGGAAAATACAAAAAAGAATATTGTTAACATGTAGCGCGTCGATTTTGTGTGGTATTCAAGACTCTTGCGCTGTGTGTGTGCGTATGAGAAACGCGACTCAGCAAAGTGACGGCGAGTTGTGCGCCTTCACACTAATGTTAGAGTTTACGGTACGTTAGATGAGCTGATTTGAAATCCTACAAGTTAGATCACTTGACAAGAGCGAAACTCAAGTGCTCGGTCTGAGTGTTCAGCGAGTGAAAACATATCTATGCTAAATTTATTCTTAGCCTTTAACACACACACTGGAGAGTAAAATCTAAGCATTTATTAGCCAATGGTAATGTTAGATATTGTTTAATCGCCCCGAGTGAAATATACTCGCATATGCATTGTAGAGGGTTAAACTCAGAATGTTGCCTTGGAAACTAGCTGAAAAAGCTATTTTTATTTATATTTTATTTTAATTAAATGTTTAATTTTATTTCAAGTATGAAAATGGTTTTAAATTCAGTTAACAATAACCCTGATACATCTATTCTAAAGGGATAGTTCACCTAAAAGTGAAAATTGTCATCATTTACACACCCTCATGTTGTTCCAAAGCTGTATGAGATTATTTTTTCTGTTGAACACAAAGGCAGATGTTTTAAAGAATGTTGGTAATCATCATTCTTTAAAATACTTGCTTTTGTGTTCAAAAAGAAAAATAAACTTGCGTGAGTAAGTGAAGACAATTTTCATTTTTGAGTGAACCATCCCTTTAATTCAGGATAATCTAATCTGCAGGACAATGGCTGTTCCAAAAGACTTCCCTACTAAATTTAAACAGTTATTATTACCTTCCATCAAGCTCCCTCACAGCATCAGCCGCATCTCTGGGGTCCTCAAACTCCACAAAAGCAAAGCCGGGAGGATTTCTGGCCACCCATACGCTCCTCAGTGGACCATAATAGCCAAACGCTCTCTCCAACTCAGTCTTGTTACCACTGTTGCCCAAATTACCAACGTAGACCTTACAATCCAGCGGACAGTCACGGCTTAGGGAAGGGTCTGTAAAGGGTAAAACAGTTTAGTTTTAAGTACATTTTCTGTATTACTATTTGTTATGTCTATCCCACCTTTTCAAGAACATTAAAACAGCTCATAGCTAAAGTGGAAGTTAGATAAATGTAAATCAAGACGTAACGTTACCTCCCATGTCTTCACCAATTCCAAACTCAACTCCACACCTAAAAAAGCTGCAAGAAATAAGACATTAGCACCGAGACTATGAATACGTAATAAAAGTGGGTGGTAGAAGCATCAACTGCTGCTTTTAAAAGGTGCAACATGTTACACGATCAAAATAACATTGTAACTAAAGGGGCTGTAAATTTGGAAACAATGAAAACAGTAGCATACAACGCTGGATCACTCAAAGGGGTTATTAAGGAAATCAAAAGCGGCTTTACTGGAAAAATACAAACGACAGTAAAACTGCTTTAATGAAGCAAATGTGTTGACATTCAAAGACTAATTCAATTTAAAGCAAATCGGATTTTTTTTTATTTTATAAATTACATTCATGTAACGTTACCAAGCTAAAAGGCTAACATGAGCGTTTACAGGCCTACACACGACATTAAAGCAATAACAGCACACCAAAATGATCTAAATGAGCAAATCCGACTAACGTTACATTGTAAAGTTACAGACACATTATACATTTATTCGAAGCAAGTTAATTAATGAGGTTTCGTTTTCTTACCGTTAAATCTGCTCTGTTTGCGTTAACGAAATTGAAACCGCGCCACTGCTACTAAACACCTCGCTGCTAGCGCGCTAATAGTAACCGCAGGCCCTCGCGAGGAAATCTAGCCTACATGTAAAGCACTTCCGGTTAGCTTGAACAACACGGACGTCAAAGAAAAAGCTCTCACACCAAAAAAAATATCTCCCCTTGTATAATGATCGAATCCTTCCTCCTATTTCACCCAGGTCTACTCACTACCTTCTGTATATTTCTATATTTGCTATATTTTTTTATATGTACAATATATTTGCTCTATCAATTAATCACTAGATATTGTTTTGAATATATATATATATATATATATATATATATATATATATCTCAAAAGTACATTATTATTATTTTGTGTGTTACTTTGGTGTTATGAGCTGGTGTTATAAAGATATTATGGGCCCTTTGATTAGCAAAATATGGGGTCATATGTGTGTCAGACCCTCAACAACTCATTTAGGTTAAATCTTGGGGGCAATAGTTCAGCCTTTGTTTTGGATTAAGTAAACACCGGGGTAGTTATGTAACAGCTACCTCATATATTTAAATAAAGAGCATTACGCTGTCTGCCTTTATTTTTGTCTCACTAGGCAGGTCAGTAAGTATGCATGTTTACATCTACCTCACCCTTTTCATACGCCAACTCTTCTGGGGTTTTGTCATTTATATTTATTGTTGTAGACCTATGCATTTGTCTAAACAAAAGAGCATCCCTTTGAGAAACCAATATATATTTTCCTCATTCTTATGATCCATGTGTATTTGTCTGAAAGACAATGTGAATTTGTCTGTTACCACACACGGCACAGAATGTTTTTTTTCCGCCCAGATTAGTACTGCACATTCTGTTCTGTTTTGCTTCCTGATGACTGGTTAGCCTCTCATGAACCCTCCCTCTCACTCTCCATAAAAGCAAGATATACATACAGACGCACACACACACGTTTTGTCTGGCTTTGTTTAAATGTTCATTAGTTACTTAGACTCACACACAATGAAATTACATTGATACTACAATTCATGGATTTAATGGAAAGCATATTTTAAATACATTTAATCCAAAGTTCATACATTTTACAGTTAGAGAATACTTATATACATTTCAGTGGAAGTATTTTTTGAAAAATAGTATTTACAGTTTGTCGCCAAAAAAATAACTTTCCTTTCTACAATATCTGTTAAACGTCATTGCTGGTCTAGTCTGAAATGTAAACATGCATGAGATAAGACAAGAGGTACAAATCAGGTGTTCACAATTTTGACTGTTTACCTTGCTTATATACATATATATAGCCTTATATAATGCAAAACAGCAAGTGTCATCTTTTTCAGTCATCTTGGTTCCCGGAAGTATTTTTCCCATATTAGTGCTGTAAAAGATTGTTTAGTATGCTGCAAATGTCCCTACCCGACAGATCACTCACTGAAAAAGGGGTCCTGAGATGTCAGACCTGTCTCTGTGAAAAAAACGATGCCCGTCTGTTATCACTTAGCCAGATGACTTTGAGATGCTTTCTGCCGGACAGTCATTTGATTGTCTGATATCTTTAAAGGGCAGGTTTTTTTAGATGGAGATTCTATGTTCGGAAAAGCATACTTACATAATCATACTATTTCTACAGTATTATGCATGGTATACTATGCACAGTATGCAGCCCTTTTAGATTCACGGAATACTATTACATTTACCAAAATGTGCAATGCAACAGAGCACACTGTGTAGAATACTGCATTGCACAATGCAACACGTAACCTTCCAATTTCCAGTGTGACAAATGAACCAGTAATAAGCATGTCTACTAAATGGTTAAAGGCACAATATGTAATTTTTAATTTTATTTTATTAAAATATCCAAAAACCACTAGAACAATGTTATATATTTTGTTGACTTGTGTACTTACATTATCCCAAATGGTTCCAAGAATGTTTAAATCCAGAGAAATAAGCAATTTTAACCAGGACACGAACAGTGTCCGTGTCGCCTATCAATGACATCATACCTGCGTTAGTCTCGATTTCCGAAACCATGGAAAAACCAAAGACGATTTCATATATTATGTGTTTTATTAGACAGGTGAGAAACTGTGTGGAAACATTCATCGACAGAAAACTAATAATTTTTATATAGTTCAACACAGTTAGTCTTATTGTTTAAATCTCGTTTTCTTGATTTACCATGTTTTACCATGCCTAATATTGATCTAGCTTTCTGCAGTGTGTGAAAAAGTGTCTCATAGTAGCCACAGAGCGAACGCACATAGTATCATTATAACATAACTTTTAATACTCAAATGTCTAATGTCTCAAATGTCTTATCTAATATGATAAAACAGTGCTGCGTTACCCCATGCTTGACCGAAAGAAGCGGAAGCACTCGTCTGTGGCATAATTAAAGCTCCACTACTGGTTCCACTCCAACGGCTTTCAGCCCCACCCTGCTTCATACTACAGTAACGTTAATAAATCTTTAATACATTAGCTCATCCATGAATATGATTTGTGCCCGAGTCCCATCTGATTCTTTTCCACCGTCTATAGAGGTTAAGACAACATCTCCCATGATTCTGCGAAAAATCAAGGCGTCCTCAAGCTACACATTTATTTTGAACAAGCGACCTCTAGCAGCAAAAATTACATATTGTGCCTTTAAATGTAATGTACCTGTAATGTGTGTGTAATATCAGCTGTGAAAAATCTGTAGTTTGACTCATTTCTAGAAAGTTAACCAACTTATTAATTAAAAGTGAAAAATAACTAAAATAAAGCTGCTTAAATATATCAACGCCTATTCTCTGAGCGTATATGGTTTGATTAAAAAGGTGGTACTTTATGGAGAAAAGTAATGTTTTTTTGTGTGTGTTTTTTGACCTGGACCCTACTGTTGGGCTCTTTAATAGTCACCTATATAAGACTCACTCTGCAGAAGACAAGACACGTTGTCATGGCAACAGCAGAAGCTGCATCATTTCATTTACATAGAACCAAAGTGAAAAAAAAAAAAAAAAAAACACAAGCTTGCATAAAACTATAATTATTTTACAGCTCGCAACTAGATTTATAGTTTTATGCAAGCTTATGTTTTTTTTCTCTTCTTTTCTTTCTTTCAACGTGTTTTGTCTTAAGGAAGAATAGTTCCTTCATGAAATGCAAATAGTTACATGTTTTTCAGTTCTTTATTACCCAGCCTCTTAATGAAATACATAATTTTTCATATTTCTAAGTTACTACAATTGCCCGTTTTTGCCAAAGTTGCTTTATAGAATGTGTACAGAAGGTTATAATAGACTATTACCTTACGCTTTTTCCTATGAGCAGGTCCATGCACTCGGGCGAATAAAGATACTGACAGTGCTATGTTAATTCCACTTCTCAGACGTTTGTAATAAATGTTGCAGTTGCAGGCTAAAAACAGACGACGCGTGTGCTGTGCGAAAGACCAGGTTTGTCAAGTTCAGTTACCTCCGTTGCGCAGATGAGTCAGTCAACAGAGCCTCTACCGCACGTGCCACAGTGAACTAGAACATTTAGTTCTTGACGCGCGGACCTATTGATCTGAGAATCCAGTGGAAAAACGGACATTATTTGGCGACAAGGTGATACTCCTATAACCACTCTTTCAATCGTTTCCATGCACAATCCCCAATATCCTATATGAAAAATATGTTGTTTAATGTTAACGTGTAGCTTCTATCTTTAGGCTGTGGAGCCATAAATGCCTCTTTATAACTGCTAAAAGTGTAGGCTATAATCTTGTATATGGACAATCATAGCCTACGTATACAAAATATGAATCATTTGAACAAACCTTCCATTGTTCTGTGTCATTATAATGTCTTTTATTCATACATTTGCCAAATAATCATGGGACCTCTTGAGTGTTTTGCATCACAACGCAAATTATTGATATTCTCTCCACACATCTGAATCAGCGTGGTGTAATAATAGGCTACACTGGTCCTTTCAGCAAGGGGTGGAAAAATTAGAGAAATTGTAGGCTACTTATGAAAGTATGGGTACTGTGAAAGTATGGGATGCGCAGAGTATCTAACCAAAACGTATCCAAGTTTAATTGCAGGCATATTTATTTAAAAATATTTTTTTATTGTTGTCTAAAGCATGATGCAAGGCCCTATAACACACCAGATGTTTACTGAACTGAACTGAAATCAATGCTCTAAAACTTGCCACTTTACATGTTTGAATTATTACTACTAAAAGTATGTGCTCTGCAGATGGTGGACAACTGTATATGTTTGTGTATGTATAACTGCGTCAAACAAATCAAAGAAAAAAAGTATGTTGTAATATCAGAGACCTCCACACTTTAATTTAAGTGGTAGTATGCCCAACAAGTTTTGGACATACTACCGCTTACATTAAATTGTGGAGGTCTCTGATATTGTAACATACAATTTTTTACTTTGATTTATTTGACACACTAATTATTTAGTAGCTAATTTAAATATCACATTTGTCACGATTCCCCTGTGTCCTTGTTCAGGAACTTTTATTTATAATTGTATTATGATATTCTTTTGTCTTGTATTGCCTGTGTTCAGTTCCTGTGTGTTTAGTTCCTGTTTCCGGTTGTGGTTACAAGCGGAAGTGATGCAAAATCTTGTCATAAAATAACTAAATTAAATTGGCTGCTTATCAGATTGTGTTTTATTAACATCTACACCTACCCCAACCCTAAGCCTACCCATACAGTAATGCAGATACAGTAATTCATTGCTGTTGCGTGACACAAATTGAGCAATATTGATGTGTGCGTGGTAGGACAATCTGGCTGTATCCATTATAGTCCCAACCCCTGTTTCCTTGGTTGCCTTAGTTTTTCATTGTTTCATTGATTAGTGTCCCATCATTGTGTGTATTTATACCCTCTTGTGTTCTTTGTTTCCTGCTGGTGTTTCTATGTATGGTTCCTGATGTTTAATAAATGTGATTTCCTCGTTCATATGCATCAAGCCTGTTTGATTCT
This sequence comes from Paracanthobrama guichenoti, assembly GCA_018749465.1. Classification (NCBI taxonomy): domain Eukaryota; kingdom Metazoa; phylum Chordata; class Actinopteri; order Cypriniformes; family Gobionidae; genus Paracanthobrama; species Paracanthobrama guichenoti. Next base: position 26,833,963 of record CM031948.1, read on the forward strand.
GGATTATAACACATATACCAAATAAAATAGTAGTATGCTAATTTAAATTTTTAATCTTTCAACTATGCTAATAAATTAAAACTGGTTAATGCAAAGATACCAGAAATTAAGTCAGCACTGTTACATTAATTGTTCTGTAAATTATTATTATTATTATTTACAAAGTGGGGGATGAGTCAAAATTCTATTCAGTGGTTCTGATTTTGATCTGCTAGATTATACAGAATATGATCACTGAACGCAAACAGGAAAAAGGTCAAACAAGTTTACATGGAGTGTCCCCACTTGGACCTTGTTGGCAGTGTGACATGGTCTGAGAGTCCTTATCCTTGAATGCCCCCCCACTTGTTTTCTTGTGCCATCCGTGCTATGCAGTTTCACATTATAAGCTCTGTCGCCGATCCCTGCTGCTAAGATACCAAACTGAGGCAGCATTTTGTACTCTTTTCCATGCTTGAGTACTTTAATGTACTGCCTAGATAATCCAAAAAAAAAAAAAAAAAAAAAAAAAAAAAAAAAAAAAAAGCAGCAGGCCTGCTGACATTATATTAGAGATCTGTTATTTTATTTCATTACATTTTGGCACATTTGAAAATGTATGTATTTTAAATTTCAATATTACAAATCAATCAAATAAATGAGCTAAATAGCAGTTCTCTGGATTATCATGTCTGCAGAGAATCTTTAATAACTTGAACCTCTTAAACAGAGCCCATCTGTTCTGTCACTCACACCATGTTCCTGGATTAACTATCCATCTGAAATTATTATATTAAAAAAATCAGGCTTGAAAGGGGAAATCAATCTCTTTAAATGCAGACAATCACGTATGCCTATTGTGTTCCTGTTGACACCTATTGTTGCTCTGGTGAATGAATCGGGAACATTTTGTTACAGTTCCAGTCTAGAGAGGCTTTTGAGGCAGGTAATGTGTTGCCAGTGCTGATGTTATTCAATATTTGGCATACTAACTTGAAAGGCTGGATTTGATTTCATCATATCTTCATGATTTGAAATTATTCTGTGTAGAAATTAAATCTAAATATAATTTATTGAAGATACTGCCTAGCTTTAAATGTGCAATGTTACAACTCTCTGCCATTCTTTTTAAAATAAAATACAATAGGCTTTTTTTTTTTACTGGACCATCTTAAATAGAAAAAATTTCTTTACACATTTTAATATATACACACACACACACATATATATATATATATATATATATATATATATATATATATATATATATATATATATATATATATATATATATATATATATATATATACATATATATATATATATATATATATATATATATATATATATATATATATATATATATATATATATATATATATATATATATATATATATATATATATATAAACTTTAACCTTAAAAAGAGTATAACAATTCTACAGTAAAACCTGTTAAATGGTTAAGTTAGCTTACAATACAAAGTGAAATATATTGATTTAGCTATAATGCATGGAAGATAAAGTAGGCATATTACTTAATTATTTGAAAATCTGAAATCTATAATATTCACCTAAACGCAAGTTGGTTAACATTTACAGTACTATTGTTAAAAAAATGGCCTATCCTTAAAATGAAAGTAAAATGATGTTCCCAGAGGTTCCTGCATGACGCACAACATTTGATTATATTTTATTTAAATGATAAAGTTTCTTCTGATTTGGGTTACTAGTTATGTAAACAATAGTTAATAAAAGTTATTTTATTAATGTTTAGGCATATAGCATTATTTTAGTGTCATGTGTTACCCTGATGGTGTTTAGGCATGAATACTGAAAATCATTCTGATGAACATTAATCCATCATGTGGTTTTCTGTTTCATCATCACCTGTAGACGTATTTTTATGTTAAAACATACTGAGAGCAAAATGCCATACAGTAAAACGTCTTCATTGTATCTCCCCCGTAAATGTCTTTCAGCTGTCAATTTACTTATTTATTTATTTGCAGTGTGTTATATCCCTTTAAACGTCCACGTTTTTAAACATAATATAGTCGTGTTCTTTCCGCGTAGCTATCGCTGTGCTCTGACTGTGTGGTTGTACATGCTGTTCCCAACTTGAGCTGTTCAGTCAGCACACAACGGGTTACGGGTCAGGGTGTCTACTAGGACACTGTGTTCTCATCAGCGCGAGCTACAGTACAGCCGGAACATTGTGTTACTTTGTGGACAGTTTCCAAGGCCTGCCCTTAATTTTTACACTACATTGCCCTCCCCCCGTTCACTCCTCCTCCTTTAGTCTTATTTCATTTCCCCCGTCCAAATGTCTCGTAGAGGCGTATCGTGTTGATGATTATTGGTGTGGAGAAGTGTAAAACACTGCCGGTAGAACATCTAGTACTCTCGCGCTGAGAGGGCGGGCTCATTCCCCTTTAAGCCGCTAGGCACAGGTTGTATTCGCCGGTAAGACTCACCGAAGTTGCATGCGAACGGATATATGATCAAACACATGAAAGGAACGGACAACAAAAGGGAAATATTGTAAGTCTAGATTTCATGCTTGTTTTGATTCATTATCCATGGCATAGTCTAGCTTTTATCCTACTTAAGACAGCTTTCTATGGTGACTACAATAGAAAGAAAAAAGGCTGTTTTCTCATGGTGCTATGCTTTATCTCCTCAAATCAAGTAAAATATTGCACGTGGCCTTATATTTTAATTAAAATGAATGAAGAAATAATAATGCTGGAAAGAAAAAATGTAGCTATAATTTTATTTGCATACTGCTATGTGTTTAGTAGCCTAGCCTGTAGTAGTTGCGTTTGAGGTGTATGGATGATTGTACGAAACTGAGAGGACACGAAGTACCACTTTTCAATTCTGATGCGAGGGAACTCATTGAATTTATATTATTTTATATTAGGTTTTATTTATATTTTTTATTTTGTATACACATTTTTGCTTACTATTTCACAGAGTTTATCAATAATCACTCACTTTCTCATCAAAGCTCTAAAGACTTATGTTCATGTTTTATGATGTAAAAATGAGAGATGTGGTTATGGTTTGAGCATGTTTTCTGCCTTTCCTCTTTTTTTACTTTGAGATGTGCTGAGGAGTCAGGTTTTCATGTTTTTGTAAATTATGTCATTTCATGTCCCCTACTGACTGTTATATCACTGTCAAATATACAGCTCAGACCTTCTTCCTCAAGCATGTTTTCATAAAATCCCATTTTGTTGTAATGACCACATATTTAGGTCTGGAAGGATCAAATATTATGATTTAAGAATTAACCATTGTCCAGAATTAACCAATTAACCATCACTTATCCGATTACTGGGGTTAGATTAATATTCTTCATTGTATACGGTGGTCACACCCTTGATTTCTGTGTCAGAGATGTTTTTAAAAGTTGCAAAACGATGATTGAATTTTGATGTTTACGATGGTTTGTATGTCATCAGTACAGAAAGAGTCTGGGAGTCTGACATGGTGATTAACTAGGAATCTGTGTGAGTGCATGTTGTGCTTGACTGCGGACGGTATGTTCAAGGATGGAATGAGTCAACTGTTTCTAAAAGCTCATCTTTGTAACAGGAATGCCTGTTGCAATCTCCCCACTCTGCGGACATCTGAGACGAAGCTCAAATAAGAGCATTGAAAAGTCACACCACCTTTAGTCGATCACTGGAGAGAAAGACTTGGGGACAGTTGGCTGGAAAAGCACAAAGAGATAGCCAGAGACAAACACAGGTAGACAAACAGAAAATGACAGATCGGTCAGTTGAGATATTGTCAAGTGAGTGGCCAGTGAATAAAACACAGTGAAAGTTGAGAACAGTTTAAGTTAATAATTGCAACAATTGTGAGTTACAGTACACAATATCAGGCTTTTTGTGCAAGTGTACATCCTCTTTATGTTTTATGGCTCATTTTTAAGTAAGATCTATTAGAGGAACTTCATTTGATTCCAAGAAGGATTTTTAGAAGCATTTTTACTTGTAAAAAAGTTGACTTGTTTTTACTTGGTGTTTTTTTTTTGTACAGTTAGATGTTTAACAACATCAAATTTGTATGTTAATTATATGTCAATTACAGTGAAAAGGCTTCTAGCGTTGTTTAATCAAATTGTATTTGTGAATCTTGTTGACTTACATTGCCATGGCCTTCATCTTGGGTTTTTAGAGTAAATTGTGCTCAAAGAATATGTTTCTATGTAATGCTGTTAGAGCCAGGATGGTAGCAGACTTTTTCTGTAGATGCGTCAAATGGCCTGGACTCTTAATTTTCTCTCTGCCACGTTCCATAAACCCTTAACTCACATGCAGTGAAGTGAATATTTGTATTAATTAGTTTGGCACAGGTCAGTCAATGATTTAAATTGGCACAAGTCAGTCTGATTTAAAATTAAGCCCCTGAAACAATAGACATGGACTTTCTGTTGTTGTCTTTAGTTAGGTGTGTGCTGCTATATCTGCTCTTATGCATTAATATAACTTTTCTTGAAATGTATTGTATACACTTCTAGTAACCTTCAGTGTTTTGTGTGAGTAGATACAAAAGGAAGGTCTTGGATTGAGAGCCTTGAGTCATTGTAGTATCTTATCACCTCAAGTAAAGTGGACCGGACTGAATGTTCCCTTTTCCGTTCTGTTTTCTTCCCATGCCTTTTTACTAGGTTTACTGACATAAATCTAGCAAGACATCCTTCTCTAGAATCTGAATTTGTGCCAGGAACATAGAATAGAAGGAACATAGTGTTCCGCCGCACGTTCACAAGCTTTAGTGTACGCTCAAATAAAATACTTCAAAACTCCATACACATGTATGCTCACACACACACACACACACACACACACACACACACACACACACACACACACACACACACACACACACACACACACACACACACACACACACACACACACACTTTTCTAGGAAGAAAAACACAAGGCAATCTTGTGAAAAATGGCAAAAATAAGATACGTTTTTATATAATTTAGATTTTTTTTTAGGTATGATATAAAAGAAAAAAAACATGGCAGCATCACAAAATAAAGGATTACAACATATTTTTGTATGAAAATATACCCCAAGCATATGAGGAAATTAAACTAAACATTTGAATTGATCTCGAGATAGCAGTGCCTAATAATATTTGTCTAAGATGACAAGGCCAGTATTGTATGTTTTGTATTTGTTTTGGTTTTTTAGGGGAACGCGGGTATGTACGAGTGGCGAGATGTCATCTTTAGAGGATATCTTTTCCACTAACCAGTGCCCAACTGCTGTCTTTACCTCCCAAGGCACGGATGTCACTCCAAACGGTGACCGGGGAGTATGTAAGGTAATCCAGTCATTAGTAACTCTATATCACAGCTGTTAGTTTACAATTTCTGTAGTCATGAGCAATACAGTGGGGTCCAAATATCTGCAAGCACTAGTGAAAACAGTTCTATTTGGACACTTTTTTGTAATATAATATATATTTTCATTTAAACAATATTTTATATTATATTAGTTCATTTTAAAAATCTAGATGTTCTTAAAAACATGTGCTTCTTAAATATTAATTCTTTAACATTATTTTTATTTACAGTTATAAAGAAAAGTTTCAATTTGGACTTTTAGACCCGACTGTATGTTTAATGTAACATACATATTTCAAACAACAGTGTCTAGTAATATTGTTATAATTTGTTGGTACATTTTACATCCATTTGTTGCTTGTGTTGTTGATTCAATCAAGTGCTGAAGAGGACTGTTGAGAGTTAGTGAAAACCTGATTTGAATCTGCAAGAATTTTTTTTTTTTTTTTTTTAGATTCAGAATGATCTGATGTTGATTTAAAATAAATATGAGGTAGTGTAAGGATGGACTGTTCACTTTTTTTTCTCCCATACTTCTCTAAAGATTGTGAAACAGCATGGTGTGGAGGGAGAAAGGCCAATGATTGGGGACAGGGTGTATGTACACTACACAGGCAGACTCCTAAATGGGAAGAAGTTTGACTCCAGTCTAGACCGCAAGGAGCCTTTTGTTTTCAATGTGGGAAAAGGTAATAGATTTCATAGATTTATTTCACATATTTAATTTATTTTTATTGAAACAAATAATGTGTTGCAAGAGAGATAGATAGATAGATAGATAGATAGATAGATAGATAGATAGATAGATAGATAGATAGATAGATAGATAGATAGATAGATAGATAGATAGAAGAAAACGCGTAGCAACCACCCAGAACACCTTAGCAACTGCTTAGCAACACCCTAGCAACCAACCAGGATACCAAGCAACAAATCCAGTGTGACATGGATAAGCATAAATCATTGCATGTTCTATACTATTATATGTATTTTTTTCTTATTCATTAATCATAATATTTGCCACTGGGTGCAGCATACAATTATTTGGCTCAACTTAATGCAGTTGCCGACAGCGGTTCCACGCATTGGGTTTTGATAGATTTGCTTAACCTTAAATTAAACTGCCGACTCTACTCAAATACACATTAAGTGACATGTGAAGGCCACGCATGGTAACCCATATTCCCAATTTGTGCTCTGCATTTAACCCATCCAAGTAAGTGCACACACATTTGGAGTATTGAACACAAACTCACTGCAAACCGTGGACACACAGTTTGACAGGCAGGACAGACACGCAGTGGGCAGTCATTTTTGCCACGGTGCCCGGGGAGCGATTGGGGTTTAGGTGCCTTTCCTGCCAGTATTGAGAATTGAACCCGCAACTTTCGGGTTACCAGTCTAACTCTCTTACCATTATGCCACAACTGCCCCTCACTAGCTAGCAATAGTGCAGTAATTGCTTTTTGAGTAAAGCAACATATTAATCATGTACCTGTCCACTATAAGCAGAACTCCACTCTTTTAAATATCAACATAAAAGAACATGAATCATGTTCCCCACAAAAGTATACTTCATTTAAACATTTACCTTTCCAGTCCCATGCAAAGCATGGTGGGAACTAGAATCCTCTGCCCGGTTACAGCAACAAAACATACAGTATATAAATTATTAATGTAGTCCCACATAAATAAGTAAGCTTTTATTTTGCACTTTAAATAAATTACTACAAATTAAGTTTAAGAATTGTGCTGTACTAGTTCATTTTGAAGTAAATTAAGAAAGCTGCAAATCAAATATAATTGGTACGTTTTGTAATAGGTGACATACTTTATTAAAAAAAGAGAATCTAATCTAAATTTCTCATTTGTTTTTGAGTTGCACATGCAGATAGTTTATATTACACTGACATGTCAATGATTCATTAGTGTGCTTATCATAAGTGTCTGTTAAATGAAACAGTCACAGAACCTGGCAATTTCATTCTACTTTTAAGAGCATGGCTAAAATTCCTCTTTAATGACGTTTGCGGTTTCATTTAATAAGGGGTGTAATTACTGGTGTTGTTTAGGCGTAGGGTGCCTCCCTTATTATCTGCTGTTTCATTCGCAAAGAGACAATTTGCTATACAAAAAACACAAATTATCTGCTTTGTAAATGAGTTACAAACAAATTTTTTGTTCAGTATTTAAAATTAAAATACTGCACTATTCAGTATTTTTCAGTATCTGTGGATTATGAAGTTTTACTTTAGATATTTATTTATTATAGTAATATATTTATGTATATAAATAACGCAGAGTATATATACTTATATTTATCTTATAATGGCAAAACATTTACAGTAGTATTAAATTCATGAGTACTGTCTGGTTGATTCACACAGGTCAGGTCATCAAGTCGTGGGATATTGGTGTGTGTTCCATGCAGAAAGGAGAGGTGTGTTTGATGCTCTGTAAGCCTGAATATGCGTACGGTTCAGCTGGCAGCCCACCAAAGGTTCCTCCCAATGCCACACTTGTGTTTGAGGTAGGAACATCAAGGACTTAAAGTGTAACCACCAATTTTTCAACCCACTTTGTATAGTTACAGTGTCGGTACACTGTAAAATGTTTTGTGTAAAATCAACAGTAACTTGGCAACAAATAGCCAGCAAGCTTCTGTATTTTATACCACAGTAAAATATAAACCTAACTACAGTAGATTTAAGCATACTATAAAATAAAGTACAGCATTATAATAATAATAAACTTTATTTTATAAAGCACCTTTAAAAGCAGCTTCTCAAAGCACTGTACACAATATAAGCAATTGATAAAAGTAAAGATGATAAAAAACAGAAAGCCTTCTCACTCATAGTTCTTAAGCGTGTTTGAGGAACAACCAGGAAGTTTGATTGTGAGTGCAATCTGCGATGGAGTATAGGGATGTAACAGTTCCGTTAAATAATCTGGTGTCAGGACATGCAATACTTTATATGCGAGTATCATCATTTTAAAATCAACTCGAAACCTGACTGGGAGCCAATGCAAGGATTCCAAAGTTAGAGTAATATGGTTGCATATCCTGGACCCTGGCGGCTGAATTTTGAACATATTGGAGCTTGTTTAGTGTGGCTTTAGAAACTCCGGCTAAAAGGCTGTTACAGTAGTCTAATCGAGAGACAACAAAATAATTGATCAGCTTTTCTGCCACAGATGGTTAAAAAAAAGATGTTTTGACAGTACTCTGAACGAAAGAATCAAATGAAAGATTAGCATTGAAAATAACTCCAAGGTTCCTCACTTTACTTTGGGTTTCCAAAACAGAGCCATCAAAAGTCAAAGACAGATAACCAGCTTTGGAAATTTGATGTTGGGAACCAATGAGCATAACTTCAGTTTTACCACCGTTACCAATAATATAGCCGGAAAGAAAATCAGGTTTGGTTTTGAATGTATATAAATCTGCGTATCGTCAGCATACAGATGATAATGGAGGCCGAGAGATCTCAAGAGATGGCCAAATGGTGACAGATAAATATTAAAAAGTAAAGGGCCCAAGGCTGACCCCTGAGGAACACCAGTGACACAGAGCTAATCTCTGACCTATGGCCACCCATAGAAATGAACTGGGAACGATCAGTTAAATGGGATCTAAACCACTTCAAAACTGTCCTCAACACAACAAACACTCTTTCAAGACGCTTGAGTAATAGATTGATCAACAGTATCAAAAGCAGCTCTTAGATCAGAAGAGATGAGAATGGATGTTGCATCAGAGTCAGAAGCCATCAACAAATCATACAAATTATATTTTAATTATTTTTTATTTTACTTTTATATATTCAATAACACAAGTTATTGCTTCACATCAACAGTTTTATTCTTTTACATTTCATAGCTGAACTTCAATACAGATACCAGCATATTAACCATATTTCATCAACAAAATACAATTATAGCCATACCAGTAAAATTACAATAACACATTGTGCCAGGGGAAAATAAGAGTTAAAGAAGAGTTGAAGTACTTAATTAGTAGCAGTATACAACAATAACCAGTGAATACATATCTTCTTAAAACCACATGCTGTAAAGAAAAACATCTTCTTTCTTGTGACTACTCTTGCCGCCTGTCTCACGATGGTCTAGCTGGTCTGCCAGCACCGCTGCAGGAGGAAAATGCTAAATAGCACGGCTTAAATGGGAAATGAGCACCCGCTCCGATGTTCTTACAGATATTTATTAGCTCAAACGTATTTATACTTGGCAAATAATACTTGTATAAAACAAATAAGGCGATTACATGTATTTTGAAGTATACCTACCAATTTTACATACTCATCTTCACAGCGGGAGGAAAAGGCCAGTTAGCACAGCTTTAACTCGCTTGCTCAGATATTCTTATGGAAACATATGAACTAAAACAGCTTTTTATCTTTTAAATAACATCAGAATAAAACACATAAAGTGACTTAAAAAGTCTAAAAAATGAAAGTTAACGCACCATACTCTTGTGGGCTTTCATCTTCACGAGGAGTCTGTCACAGAGCCGTTGCGTTAGAAGGTGTGTGGTTGTTTTTCGCTGTCATTTGGTACTATATTTAGATTTACAGTTGGCTATTTTCCCAGAATGCATTGAAAATCTACAGTAACACTGTACACAGCTTATACAGTAAAAACTGAATACAGTAAGAATACTGTAAAAAAATCAATCTGTATTCAAATTGTACAGTATGTGAATTGAGATCATTGCGAATCATTTACAGTGCAGTATATGTAAATGAACCATGTTCCTCTGTGTTACCTGGACCTGAGAAATTCAAGTTTATTTGTCAGCAAAACTCCACTGGTGGATGACGCAAAACAGCAGACTTCTGACATCTCCAGGGCTTTCATGAAAACTACAGAATATACTTCCGCATTATGTATCCCTGCCAACGGACAGTCGGGTCGACAGAGGGTTATTAACAGAACAATTATTGTAAGGGTTTATCACTGAAAAATTTATCGAACTGGGTCTAATCTTTAAACAGCATTATGGTAAAAGCAGAACACATAGAACACTATCCTTCGCACTAGAAACTGAAATAACTCACTCCCACTGAATGTTTACACTTTAAATTTTCTTGCACCCGGGAAAAATACTTGGTCGAAACTAAGGGTGCTCCGATCAGGGTTTTTTGGAGCCGATCAACGATCGTCGATCACAGGAAGCAGTATCTGCCGATACGATCACCGATACCGATCTATTTGAAGCCTTCTTTTTATCATGTAGAATTATTTATAGGGAATTTTACAGACATTTATTCAGGGCCTGAATTTTATTTCTGAAAATGGGGGAATCCCCCCTTAGGTGACTCTTGTCATATAAATGTATATAATTATCTCACCTAAATCTTTGATCATGCAGTGCATTTTTGTTTTTAAAGACAATTTTTCAGATAGGTCTAACATTAGTATTGAGGTAAGAAATACTAAAGAAATGTAATAAGGAATCAAATGTAAATTAATATTGGTCTTCCCTGAATAAATTAAATTAGATTAATCCTTACACTTAAGGTTGCAAAAGTTAGTCATTCAAGAGCAGTGAGTGTTCACTCGCGAGTCACGAGGGGGGTTATGTGCATACTCATCGAGACGGTAATTTAGTACATATATTTGTGTGTATTTGACCATTTCACAATTTGTACTCGTGAGATTTTTGTGAGATGGTGTGTGTGTGTGTGTGCTCACGGTGGCAAGACTTAAAAATAAATGCAAATTATAAACTTTAGTGACGATGCAACACTGCCTCGATTGTGCAAGTGGCAAATCCTGTGTCAACTGTGCAGCTGGATTTTAGTGCTGATGTAAAGCCTGATGTGAGCATTTCGAGAGGGAAAGAGAGACGCGCGCACGGTGATTCACTTACGTCTCACAGAAAGTTTTCAAATGACTTCGTAAGTTATTTAATACAAAAATATGATTTGTACCTCACCTTCAGCATTATAATTATTTTACCCACGTAAACACTGACACTGCATGTCATGCGCTAGCTCTCACGGCAGCTGTGCGTCTTTATGTGTCGTCAGCATGAGATCGGTTTATGAGATCGGCCTTTTTAGAGACCGCTGATCAATCATCCCAAAGCGATTATCGGCCAATAGAGATCGGTTGCCGATCAATCGGAGCACCCCTAGTCGAAACTAATGTGACAAGAAGTTTACTAAAAAGTATTTCCTACTAAAGCAAGGCACTATTTGACAAGCGTATCCATAGCAGACTGGTGGGAGTGGCCTTGGACAGCAACATGCCCAGTGCATTATGGGTGTTGAAGTTTTCTTACCTATTTGGCAAAAGGGAAGACAACAGCCTATTTTCTCAACTTTCTCTAGTCAGGTAGCACTGATTTCAAATATTTGTATCCCTGCCTTTCTACTGCATAGGCAGTCAAGTTTTATTGAAAGCCCATTTGCCAGCAGTGAAGTACCCCTTTAAATAAACTTTGCATTCATGGATAAATTGTGAATTTGGTGTTTCTTCAGCCCTGGATACTTATGGCTCTGTGGACATTTATAAAGTGTTTTATTTTGTTTTAATGTGACTTTCATATAACAAAAAGTTGAAATGTGGTATTTTTAATAAAAATCATCCCATGGGACATGAAAGTGTTCTACAAATTGTTCTACTTCCTACAATTAGATTGAACTGCTGAGCTTCAGAGGGCAGGAGCTTTCAGAAGATGGTGGGATTGTGAAGAGAATAAAGGTCAAAGGTGAAGGCTATAACAATCCTAATGAAGGGGCCACAGTCCATGGTAATTCAATTCTGAATATTCGTAATATGGTTGTAATTTCTAGACAATGCTTTTAGATACAATATTAATTTGCATTACAATGCTGTTTCGTTTCTGTGCCTCAGTACACTTGGAAGGGTGGTGTGGAGGTCGGTTATTTGAGTCTCGGGATGTCACTTTTGTTGTGGGTGAATCAGAAGACGCGGGTGTTCCTTTAGGAGTGGACAGGGCCATGGAAAAAATCCAAAAAGGCGAATGCTGTTTATTATACCTAAAGCCCAAGTAAGACTTGATATTCTGTTCTGATTTTTTAATAGGTACTGTATTCACTAAAAAATGTATTAAGAGCTGGATTATTTGTTTGAAATAATTATTTGGTTAATAGGATTTATATAATATAATACAATATAAAAATGGATTGGATTTAAATAGGCAAATGCTTAAGAGTCTATTATTGGATAATACAGTGATTATTATGTTTCTAGCATGTGTATACATTTTTAGTCAAGATCTTGTATTGACAATGCAAGAGTCCAGCACTCTGTAAAGTATACTCCAGCACATCCCAAAGACTGACAATGAATTTAAGGTCTGGACTCAGAGGTGCCAATTCATGTGTGAAAATGATTCTTCATGATCCCTCACAACCATTCTTTCACAATTTGAGCCTGATGAATCTTAACATTGTCATCCTGGAATATAGGGCTGGGCGTTAAATCGATTTTATCTATTAACTCGAATGTGTAGTTTACGTCGATTTGTTTGAATGAAAATCGGTTTTCTCTTTAACATCCGCCGACGCTCCCCTCTGAGCTCCTGTAATGGCTCAGCCCTCCCCCCGCGCGTTTGCCATAAAGATACACACACAACAATGACAGTGTCAACATACAGATACACACACAACAATGACAGTTGAGCAGCAGAACAAACAATACCCCGCTGCAAAGTGTGTTTTTCGGAACGCTTCATTTGAGCTGCGCAGAGAAAACGCAGCGTGAGCTTACACGGGCGCCTCGTGACACCGATACTTTTAATGTTATTTTTAATGTGATGATTTGTAGAACAAACAATTGTACCCGCTGCACAATTGTTTTTTAAATAATTTATTTGTCATCTGCAGATTGATTTTAATTAGGAGGGGGAAAATCGATTTAAATCGTAAATTGGGATTTTTTTGTGAAAAAATCAGGGATTTTTTTTTTTTAGGCCATATCGCCCAGCCCTACTGGAATATGACCATGATGTCTTCCTACATAGTTATTTAAGAAATGAAAAGCTACACACTCCCTCAATTAGGGTTAGAAGAGCCATTGCAAAACATATAACATGCTAGAAACAATAATCACTGCAATAATGATCCAATCATAGACTCTTAAGCATTTGTCTATTTAAATCCATACAGTCACTTTTTGTTGGGCGGGCAGTTCATAAAATAATATAATATAATCTGACATACTCTAACTATCACTTACTCAGTCTGTGTTATACTTTCAGGTACGGTTTTGGCAAAGAGGGTAAAAAAGAATATGACATCGGATCAAATGCAGAACTACTATATGAAGTGACACTGAAGGACTTTGAAAAGGTGAGATATTTCATTTTAGACCCACAGTATTTAGTAAAAGCTTTCTGAATAGTCTCAAAGCTTAATAAATGATAGCGTGATCATATTCTGTAGCGCAGGGACATTAGACATTACAACCACCATAGACATTAAGGGGGACAAGTTCCCCCAAATAATTAGAAATGACCAAATTGTCCCCACTTATATTTGAAATTCTTGCTCTGCTGCACTTCATTACACAGACAAAAAGGTTTAAAAGTTAAATTTTTAGTCTGGTCTGCCTCAGCGGTCTAAAAGCACTAGTCAATGTCAAAATGATTGAGATGGCCAATCAAATCAAAGCAGGCGGGGTTTACGTTATCTTTTGGCTCTTCACACAGACGAATGCATCAATCTATCGCTTAATGGCGTTGCAGAGAGTCTATTCTTTTTGGTGAAATCACAAAACAAAATACACACAAACTATGTCTCTGCTCTTAATATACAATGATTGATAAACATCTTTGATTTTAATGAGGAAAGAAAACCTGTATGAGGGCGGATTAGAACCCAAAACCTTCGACACTGTTAACAAAAATTCTACCAGCAGACCACTAGGGAATCCAAATATTTGCAGTGGATCTATATATTCATTCACTGACGTGAAGAATCGCAGGACTAACAATATATTTTACACAAATTAATGCAAATATAATTTGCATATAGTCCCAAAATGATTGTTTCCCAACTAGAATTAGACTTAGAATTTCATTCACTGTTCTGTTTCTTTATGCTTTATAAAAATTAAAAATGTAAAAATGTATGCGTTAAACTGAATAAATAAAATAAATATAGTATTTAAAATATATAAAAAAATTTAATCATTGTTTTATTGCATGGAATATAATAAACAGGATTAGTCAGGTTAAAATGTAGCTTTCAAACACATAGATCTTCGAAAAGGAGTGGGAAATCCCTGAATACAGAATAAAGTGTGCCCTCTATTGGTCATAGACAGAAAACCTAAAAACATTGACAATTCCTCATGTTTCAGGCCAAAGAAAGCTGGGAAATGAACCTTATGGAGAAAATGGAACGTGCTGTTTTAGTCAAACAAAAAGGAACACAGTATTTCAAGGTTTGTCTACACTTTTGTCTTTGGTATACAGTTACTGGCCTATTCTTGCCTATTGAGTTGCTTTATTTTATTATAGATATTTGTTTTTATTTTTACATTTATAAAATAATAACAGTTATTAGTAATATATATATTTACAAACCCGATTCAAAAAAGTTGGGACACTGTACAAATTGTGAATAAAAAGGAATGCAATAATTTACAAATCTCATAAACTTATATTTTATTCACAATAGAATATAGATAACATATCAAATGTTGAAAGTGAGACATTTTGGATTTCATGAGAGCTACACATTCCAAAAAAGTTGGGACAGGTAGCAATAAGAGGCCAGAAAAGTTAAATGTACATATAAGGAACAGCTGGAGGACCAATTTGCAACTTATTAGGTCAATTGGCAACATGATTGGGTATAAAAAGAGCCTCTCAGAGTGGCAGTGTCTCTCAGAAGTCAAGATGGGGAGAGGATCACCAATTCCCCCCCAATGCTGCGGCCAAAAATACTGGAGCAATATCAGAAAGGAGTTTCTCAGAGAAAAATTGCAAAGAGTTTGAAGTTATCATCATCTACAAAGCATAATATCATCCAAAGATTCAGAGAATCTGGAACAATCTCTGTGCGTAAGGGTCAAGGTCGGAAAACCATACTGGATGCCCATGATCTTCGGGCCCTTAGACGGCACTGCATCGCATACAGGAATGCTACTGTAATGGAAATCACAACATGGGCTCAGGAATACTTCCAGAAAACATTGTCAGTGAACACAATCCATCGTGCCATTCGCCGTTGCCGGCTAAAACTCTATAGGTCAAAAAGAAGCCATATCTAAACATGATCCAGAAGCGCAGGCGTTTTCTCTGGGCCAAGCTCATTTAAAATGGACTGTGGCAAAGTGGAAAACTGTTCTGTGGTCAGACGAATCAAAATTTCAAGTTCTTTTTGGAAAACTGGGACGCCATGTCATCCGGACTAAAGAGGACAAGGACAACCCAAGTTGTTCTCAGCGCTCAGTTCAGAAGCCTGCATCTCTGATGGGATGGGGTTACATGAGTGCGTGTGGCATGGGCAGCTTACACATCTGGAAAGGCACCATCAATGCTGAAAGGTATATCCAAGTTCTAGAACAACATATGCTCCCATCCAGACGTCGTCTCTTTCAGGGAAGACCTTGCATTTTCCAACATGACAATGCCAGACCACATACTGCATCAATTACAACATCATGGCTGCGTAGAAGAAGGATCCGGTACTGAAATGGCCAGCCTGCAGTCCAGATCTTTCACCCCATAAAGAGGAAGATGCGACAAAGAAGACCTAAGACAGTTGAGCAACTAGAAGCCTGTATTAGACAAGAATGGGACAACATTCCTATTCCTAAACTTGAGCAACTTGTCTCCTCAGTCCCCAGACGTTTGCAGACTGTTATAAAAAGAAGAGGGGATGCCACACAGTGGGAAACATGGCCTTGTCCCAAATTTTTTGAGATGTGTTGATGTCATGAAATTTAACTTATTTTTCCATTAAAATGATACATTTTCTTAGTTTAAACATTTGATATGTCATCTGTATTCTGAATAAAATATTGAAATTTGAAACTTCCACATCATTGCATTCTGTTTTTATTCACAGTTTGTACAGTGTCCCAACTTTTTTGGAATCGGGTTTGTATTTGAGCTCAAATGCTTTCTACAATCATCTTTTGTTCTTGTTTTGATGGCAGCAGTCAGGTAATTGACATGCTTCTTTATACTGTGCATTCAGGCTGGACGGTACAATCATGCTGTAATTCAGTACCAGCAGATTGTAAACTGGTTAGAGATGGAGTGTGGTTCAGGAAAGGAGCAACAACAAGCCATCCAGGCTCTCCTCTTAGTGGCCCATCTGAATCTCGCTTTGTGCTATCTGCGTTTGCGCGAGTACTCTCTAACAGTGGAGAACTGCAACAAGGTAGAGTAAGATAGCAGTGAACAAAACATCTACATTATGCATCTCAATTTTTTCCCCTTACCGTTTCATACTGCTTTTCACTAATAGGTAATGGAGCTGGACCCAGAAAATGAGAAAGCTCTATATCGGAGAGGTGAAGCACATCTGTTGCGCAACGAATTCAGCCTGGCCCTGGTGGACTTCAAGAAAGTTTTGCAAGTTAACTCCTTCAACCGCGCTGCCCGCAGCCAGATTGCAGTCTGTCAGCGCAAGATTCGTGAGCACCATGATCGTGACAAGAAGATATATGCAAACATGTTCCAGAGGTTTGCTGAACACGATGCTAAGGTATTACACTGACCAAAAAGAAAAAAATATTCTTGACTAATTCTCTTATGTTGGTGTTTCATGAATGCAGCATTAGGAAGTGCTTGATTCTTTACTTGAATAAACAATGCCTTTGGTTGTACTCAACAAAGCAAACCTCATTCGAAACACTAATACCAACAGGCTCAGACATAATCTTGAAATAAAGCTTATTGACATTTGACAAAGTATTAGACAAGTTAACAAATAAAATCAAATGTATTTTTTGTTTAATTGAAGCAATATAAAAATTTTCTAAATGGAAAATGTAGTCATTTATTCACCCTCATGTTATTTGTAAACCTGTGTGATTTTTCTTTCATCTGTGGGACACAAAATAAGGTTTACAGCACTTTTGCATACAATGAAAGTAAAAAAATCTCTTCCCCCTTGGAAGTTTGCTAAGCCCCCACTTGAGAACCACTGCTCTAAATGTAATTTGTGTAGTTTTAGTGTAATCTTATTATATAGTTTTATTATTATTTTGATTTTTAGTTTTTTATTTTGAAATTTGCATGCTACTTTTATTTAAATTTGTCTTTTTTAAATATTTATATTGCTATTTAGGTTGAAGGGTTTTTTTTTTCCAGTTAATCATTTTAGTGCTTCAATTTTTGTTTAGTTTAAAGTTAATCGAATGATATTTATATTTTCTTTGATTTCAGCTTTATTAAAAACATTTCTGGTAATTGAAATAGTTTTAGATAATGATAATAACCCTGTTAAGCACATCTCAAATATTAACGAGACAAACAAGAACCTGTAATGTGCGGCATTAAACCTATTTTTATGATAATTTTTGTCAATTTTGGACCAGTCCCTGATCACCATTCTGCATAGGAAAAAAATATCATACCTGTTTGTAACAACAAGATATCAAGTAAAAAAATTTTTTTTAAATAATTGCTATCTTCATTGTTTCTATAGAAAATACTTTTAGCATCTAAAAAATGTTGTCTTTGTTTGTAGGTGGGCCGACTAAAAAGGAAAAAAGAAGACAGTGGAATTTCAGATCAGAATAAACAGGGACTAAAGAGACCATGTCTCAGTCAGGACGGCTCCTAAAACTCCAGATATTATTCAGGAGGCCCAAGTAAGGGGGTCAGGCTGTGGGGATGGCTGGTTTCGTCCTCGACTGCGTCATAAGAGAGGCAATGGGACATGGACGAGCCCTCTATACGCCTTGACCTCATCATCTCTCAGACTGAAAACCAATGCTGGGAAGGATTCTAAGAATGGTTTAGGGATATTGAGGAGCTGCAAACCTTAATGACATTCCTACAAGAACAGATAACAAACACCAAGAAAAACCAAAGCGCACAATTCTATGACCACCTGCAAACCTCTACGGTGCACGCCTCAGCTCTCAGAAAGGCATTCATCTGCTGCATTAATGCGAAAGCATATGGTTTGATATCACATTGCATTATAGACTTGAATACAACCTAGTACCTTACCAACCATGTACTGTAACTGTGCAGTATTCAGTGTAATTGCATTGATTTTGTGCATAATCAGATTAGGAGTTTAAGTTTGCAGTGGTGGGGTGTGTACTGGAGGCTTGATGTTTTTTGTATTATATTTGTATAAGTGTGTATGATATTTAGATGCAAGTGACCATAGTGGATAGCTGGACCTAAAAGTGCAATCCTCCCTTTGGGGAAAACCTATTTTGTGACTCTCCCAGCTGTATTCTTTGAGGAGTAGTCGCAGTAGGCCCACATTCACAAACACACTTTTGATACTTCAGAGAGACTTGTGCATGCTTCTTAACCACATCCTGGGAATGTCCTAGATTTGGGTCTATATTTTCAAAGTTTGAAGCTCAAATGCCTTTTAGGCAAATCTTTTGACAAGATAGGAATATTTCAAATAACTGTTCTCTTAAAACCCACTTGTTTATTTGGTTAAATACTAACTAGTGTGGTTTGCATGTTTTTCAGTATGTTCCCCATGTTTCAGACAGTTTTAATAATATTAATAATAAACCGTTTGTTAACTTTTTCTGTTTACAGTTTGATGCATTACAGCAGGCCTGTCAATAAATATTCAAAGAAAACTGTTCAGCGGTCTCGTGTTTTTGCAGACGTTTACACTCACTGCATGACTGTAGACCCACATTTACACACTCAGATATGAACACACTATTCAGAAATACTGTATGTTCACTACTGTTCAAAAGTTAGAGGGTCAGTAAAGTAGTTTATACAAATTTTTTAAAGATATTGATTTAGCAAATTGATTTAAAAAAAAAAAAACAGAGTAAAGATGGATATAAACAGATTTATACAAATAAATGTTCTTATGAATTTTCTATTCATCAAAGTTTCTATTCAACAATCATTTAAAATATATTAAAATAGAAAGCAGTCATTTGAAATATTATTGCTGTTTTTGCTGTATTTATCAGCCTTTGTGAGAAACTTCTTTCAAAAAAAGAAGCTTTTTATTTATTTTTTTAAAATTTATTGTAAATGTGATTCACTCCACATATCAGTTGGGTGAATTATTATAGTATTACTGTATAAGTATTAAAGATTATTGTTTTTGAAGGATATTGGTTTACTTGTCCCCTTTCGAGCACTTGAGTTTAACTGAGACTTGAGTAGGCCTATTTTGTAGACGTTTAAGAGGCTGTTGTGTAGATCTTTATTGCAATATTCAGGTGTTTAGTATTATTTTAGAAAATAAACGTAATTGCTCTCCCCACAAATCAACTGTTTCTTGCTTTTCACTGCCACTCGTAGGCGTTTAACCCTAGCGCATCTTCTGAGCCTTGTTCAGTAAGAGTTAAATACTTAAGTACTGTTAAAATTAGATTTTTTTTTCCTTTTCAATTTTTACTCAATTGGAATTTAAAGCGGAAATATATATTAGGCCTACCATTATTAATCTAAAAAATAGTTGCCCCAGCACTATTCAATAAAAGTTCATCATACATTTTGAGACGTAGGCCTACCATTTTCTTACTCTTGTGGCCTAATAATAATTTTCTAACACACATATAGCTTGTGTAGAGTAAAATTAAGCAGTTGAAGCTTACTTGCACTGGATATGCGGCTTCAGCCATGTGTCCATGTCCTATGAAACACCTGGGACTCAGCAAATACCTGCTAATGCACTCGCGCAGCCTTGTTGACAAGTTTGGGTGAAGAAGGGATAAAACGCGAAGTAGCTTTAATGTCCCGTAGATGGCGATATCGCTTGTTTTTGTAGCAGAAATTAACTGCTGCAGAAAAAGTTCGGTGCCATGAAAAATCTAATGAGCATATTGCCACATAAATGTGATGAATTCGGAATCACATACTAGGCCTACTCTTACTATTTTTGCAATAAAAAGATAATAAGATAGGAAATAGTGATAGTAGCTATGCTAGTATGTGGTTCAATTCAAGAAAATAGAGTAAAAGTAGGTAATATCTTTGATACTTAAAAGTACAAAGTAGTACAAATATATTCAAATACTTTGCACCACTGCTGGAGTAAACACAGGTCAGTAGTTAAATGGCAAAAATGTTTTGCTATATGCAAATACTTTGAAATAGCAAACTGTTTTATATAGCCTACAATAAAAGAACATACTTATTTCAAAACAACCACTAGCAAATAGTATTGTAATGTTCTGTTTATTTGATCACTTTGGGATTTCATTACTCCTATACTTTTCTGCTTTAGAACCCGAACTGTGCAAGAGTAATACTATTAATACAGGTAGCCTACAATTCACAAGTGAATCTACATTGTAATTGACCCACTTTACAAATACATAACAAAAAGGTATTCCCTCTATTCCCTGGAACAGTGCAAATATTCTGCTTTTTCATCCTCTGCCAAACAGAGTGGGTGGACATTTTGGTGTATTTGCAAATAGAGGCCTTTAGCCTTTAACCCAGTTATACACTAAATAAGGTCACCGACTTCTTGTTCTTGAGAATGATAAACGGTTTCAAACTAACTTTATAAATGCAACTTGTTACCACTATCATTCTGTAAACCCCTTAACCTTCAAATTTTTGATTGTGGGATGTAGATTTTTCATTATCTGCCATTACATAAACTACATACTAATGTAATTAATCAATTACATTAATAAAACAAAATCACATTAAAAGACACCTCAGTAAAACAGCAGTACAGTAAATAAGTCTGTCACGCCTGAGAGCAATGTACGTCTAACGTTATTCTCTAACCATTTTAATCCTAGAATTCCTGCTTTCCCCTTTCACCTAGTTTAATATTTGCTTGAGTGATTCAAAACAATCCTTAAAGCAAAAACAAGTTGCTGTCACCAGCCCATTTCAACCAACAATCATTGATTTGACAAAGCATTTATTAAAATGTTATTAACCACTGGCCATTCTAGTGCATCAGTTATAAAAATCAAGCATAGCGTCAGTTCTGGCAGGTCACGTTAGTCAAGCTCGCATCAGCTGACTGTCAGCTGATCATGTCTACCTAGGAATACGGAGAAAATCACAGCATACATATATAAGCACCTTCAGTACTATCAGCAGCTATCGCGTTTCTCCAGAGCTCATTTACCCTCCTCCATCCCCAGCTTCTCTTCTTGTCAGTCAGGATTTGGACTAAACTCCCAAATTATTTTGTACATTTAATAATCGACATTAATGATATCTGCAATACATTATGTTGGTTCTGTTCGGTTTACCCTAAGGGGGTTATTGCTGCTCTCCCTGCTCTTATCCATGCAAGGCTGCATGGATGAGCAGGGAGTTCTTGCCTAAGAACCATACCGCCAATCCAAACTGTATGCTAATAGTCAATCAATCATCTTTGATGATAATGGTCCTGACAGAAATGTAGTTAAGCTTAAATGACCTACATATATTCCCTTAAATTATGCATTTCACTAAAAATACAGACAGAATGAACATCTAAGCAGATTTAAGTGGTTCTATTTTCTTGAGAAAATGCTGTGAATGAGTGAATGTTGTAACATTGATAATATAATAACCCTCAACATAATTTACTTTCTGTAATACTTTCTTAAAACACAAGCACTTGCCTATAGTCCCAAAATAGCAAAGGGCTGCTTGACTGACCCACAAAAACAAATTAAAAAGCACGTTAATATTCTGAAATACCATTACTTTGCGACATTTGATTGATATGAACCAAACGTGCCTTTTACTTCTTTTACAAGGCACAAAGTATTTCGTAGTGCACTGGACCGGTTAAACCATCACAAACTGACTCTCTAACTCGTAACACATTATCCAACAATTTCTAATCATATACCAACTGTAACGGACATTGGTCCATCCACAATGGGGCTGGTCCCTCATGATAATAAAAAAAAAATTCTTCTTGGGAAGAACTGATATCTTTTTACTGTTTATAATACAGCAAAGTTAGTGGCGCTATCACACTTAAGGATGACGTCAAACTGAGTTGCCCTCAGATACAGCTGTATATGGAAGTTATGCTTATATTTTTCAGTTCCAGTCTAAAGCAATCAACGTTTAGATGACTGCAACTGAGAAACTAAGAAAGTAAAATTCAATAACTTATTTATGTACAGTTTGTGTTGCCTTCTTGAGAAAGTGCATCTTCAAAAGGCATTATTGGTATCAAAAGTTGTCCAAAATACAGCCCAAGGATGTTTTTATCCCAATGTTTCTCTATCAGTCATGGGACATGTTGTACTTTGTGTTGTGGTCACAGGGTTTCTTTTTGTCTTTCTGATGTCAAAGGTAGATCACTTGCTGGAGTGCAAAGGACACGCAATCTCTAAAAAATGGCAAAGCATATAATTGCAAAAGATTAAGTGCTTTGAACATGGCATATATGTACATTTAAATGTAATTTAGTGTTAAATCATGCATGGAATTACCTGTTTCAGTGTACCAGGAGTGATAAGGATGACATAGATCATCCATAAAGGAACTAACAATGTTGAGGAGAGAGTGAACCACCAACCGACAGCATAGCCCCACCAGGGGTATTCGAATGTGTTGTTAAACTTTAAAGGAGTGAATTTGACCAAAGAGAAGACAAATGTACCCTAAAGAAACAAAGACATTCATTAAAGACATAATAAAGATAAAAGTATTACTTCCTAATAAGAATACTTCTTGATTTTAACACTGAAACTGAATATGTTTTGTGAAAAGTGCTATACAAATAAACTTATATTGAATTTATAATGGTGCAATTTAGTATCTAATATGACCATGAATTAGAGTAAAATGTGCACTTACTATACACACAACAGGAGTGACATACTTCCAACAGTATTTCATTAGCGTCAAAGGACGATAACCGATCATGTCTACAATGTTTTCATATAGACGATCAGCACCTGAAAAACCAGACAAATCATAAGTCTTAGGGGAGATTATGCACAGAACAATAAGGAAGAAAATTCCATGGCTGCATCCAAAAAAGCATATTATCTTGAGTAGGTAATTATTTTGAATGAGTAATTACTTTGCGACCGCTTAAACGTATGTTCTATAGTATGAATGTAATGCGGACATACTACATTCACCATGTTGCCATTATCAACATGGTGACCTACTAGCGAAAGCATCACAAATCTTCTCCTGTGGCCTCATGCGACAGTAAATCATATGCACACTTCTGAATTTCGCCAGAAGTAGTAGGTCATCTGGGTACTTTTTGCCTACTCTTTTACTGTGTACTGAGTACTGTGAATTCGGACATACTTATTTTGTCACATACTGTTTTTGTCTAATATATAGTAGGGGAGTATGCGATTTTGAAAGCAGCCAAGGTAAAATAAGTAACTGCGCACCAGTTTTGTGCTCAGTTCTTATTGTTTATGATTCATGACATGATTTACTATAAACACAATGCAGCAGTATGGGGGTGGCTTTGCTTGAAAATCTGGGCTAACAACAAAAAAGCTGGGGGATTCTAGCACCACTAGTGTCCTTTGAGAAGGCACTTAACACACCAGTCATTCTGGTAAAGTTGTCCCTGTATAGTATATTTGTATAGTAAGATAGTAGTTCAGCATATCACAAGTGCTGTGCTAACTTTGGCACTATATTTTAGCAACAAAAACTTTATCCGGTTTAATAAAGCACCATGCACATTTAAATTTAGATTCTGAATCATGCTTCCTTTATATGTAAATCAGGTTTATTTAGGGCCCTGTGATTTTTGCAATGCAAAAAACACGGAGCGGATTGAATGCAGTCATAAAAAAAATTTTAGTTTTAATTTTAGAGTTTACTGTATAACACGGAATGTCACAGAAGTTGACTAAATAAAAAGCAGGGCTGTACACATTTAAACCACGATATGGACTAGTGTTTGTGTGAATATTAAAGTGCAAAAAGACGAAGTCTGTATGTTATGCGTGTCTGTGTGAATGAATGGTGCGGTTTCTTCAACTACACATACTGAACACACATTTCATGTTTTATGCCTTTAAAAAAATATATATGATTAAAAATTATGGTAATCAAATTTAGAGAAATTAAAATAACAGATTTTCTTAAACCCCATTTCATAGGGCCCTTTCACTGTAAAATAAAATAAAGAAATAATAAGTAGTTTAAAGTTTTATGAATTCAATTGATTAGACATGCTCTTTATAATTAAAATGTAATTAAGCCACTAAAATTAAATCTAGAACATTTTAAACTAAAACATGGAATTTTGGAAAAATAAAACATTTCATAGGGTCCTATAAATCTTTTCATAAAATTATTAAATTGTATAAGTTTCATGATTTAAATTAATTAGACAGTAGCTTTTAAATTACTAACATTTCACTTTAAATTAAAGTCCAGAATAATTTAATCGGAAAGTTGAATTTGAAAAAAATTTCATAGGGCCCTACAAATTAAATTAGATTTCACTGTTTAAAAAATATATATATATTTGTACAGATTTTGTATTGATCATGGATGCAGTAATTCATCAAATGATGACTAAAGAGTGGAGAAGAGAATTATAATCTGTGAATTTGAGAATCTGTGAATCTGAGAATTTTTAACTGTGAATTTGCACTGTCCATGGAGCAGACCTGTTTACATTTCACTGCCGGTTGTATATTCTGTATATAACTGTGTATGTGACAAATAAAACTCTTGAATCTCATGAATCTCTAATCGGCTATATTGTGCAGGGTGGACAGACACATGTACTTTAAGCATTTTAAAAAGCCAATTTAGCATTATTACTCACCATAAAACCAGCCAATACATATAGACTGTGCAATGGCAAATAGCAAGAGGGTCATCCCACTGCAGGAATAGTGATCAAATAACTGGAAGATATACAGGCCACCCTATTGAACCAACACAAAAAATATAACATTACATTAATCAGCACTCAAATCTCAGATTTTTTCATGGGTTATTACGTGGTCTGATTTGGACAGATTGAATCCGCAAAGAACAAGTATCAAAGATTCAAAATCTTACTTATAAGATTTTGTTTTTAATTGTTAATTTATATAAAACAGAGTAATGACAAAATTATAAACACAATCACCTCTGTTACCATCAGGAGGCCAATGAGGAAGCAGCTTATACAGATGAGGAGGAGGAAGAGTTTACGACGGTGTCCTTGGAGGAAGAAAGTGGGGTTCATGTCTGTTATGGCTGTCATGAGAGCCTCCAAACCCACAAACTGAAAAAGACAAAGAGGTGTAATGACAGTGTTTTGTTTTTAATGCAGTACTGTCCTGATGAACTTGTATAACACATTTACTGTAAGTATATTGCATGCACAAAAAATCGTGATAAGCATATTAAGAACCATGGGTCTAAACTTTGACAGAATTATGCAATTAATAAATAAATAATAAAAATAAAAATAATATATTAAATATATGCTGTCAAATGGCTTTATCAAGTCAAATCGCCGTTATTTTTATAGCTCTGTACAATAGAAATTGTTTTCAAAGCAGCTTCACAGTAATAAACAGGAAAGTAATAAATTAATTATGCAAACTTCAAATATGAGACAGATTATGAGACTAGAGCAAGATAATGGTACATTTCAGTGTTGATTCAATTCAGTTTAATAACTGTGTACAGTTCATTCATTATGAAACACAGGGCCGTTTTTAGGCATAGGCAAACTAGGTGGTAGAATCAAAGAGGTCGGTCAATGCTTTGGTACGGTAACGCTTTTTAAACCATACAATAAAGCTAAATTCAAAACGAAAGGCCAATTAAGGTACAGTAAAAAGTGCACAAATCTGTGTTTTGTTAGAGCAGTATTTGTGGCAGTCGAAAAATCACGCTGTGAAATGGGCAGATAGCATTGCTCAGTGTGTACGTTAGAGGCAAAATATAACTGCACACTCACCAATGCATTGTTAAAAGAATCAATGTGTTTTGTAATTGTCCCACATAAAACACAGCTGATTAAATCTTTTTAAAATAAAATAAAATGTGCTAATTCATAACATTAATACAGCCTTCATTCTGTCGAATTGAACGCATCTTTACGGATGGTGTTGAATGCTGAATCGATTCATTCAGTTCTAATAGTGCTTAATGCGAGCAGTGTCGTACACACAGAGGCCATAGCGTTGCGTTATTTGAAGGGGAAGTTCAAGCATCAATGAGTAACAAAAACCGCACTGAATCAGTATTTATTCTTATTACTTTCATGTGAAATGTAATAACACGTAATAATCGTGTAGTTATGTCTGAAAACAATTTCTTAGCAACTAGGAATTATACATACATACATACATAAACACAATGGTATTACTGGTATTAACAAATATATACAAATATAATTTGGAATGCATGTATGCATGCATGTATGTATTTGTTAATTAATACCAGTAATACCATAATATCAGAATGGCTAGAAACGGCCCTGATGAAACAAATTCAAATTCTGCTGTAAAGCAGCTCTACAGAAGAAAACAATGAAAGTCCATGAAACAGCGCAGTCAAAACTAAATGCAATTTTCACACAGTCATACGCATCATGTACTTGAAAGACAATGTGCTCTCACCTCACTGTCAAGGCCCAGTAGAATAATCATGAGGAAGAAACATATGGCCCACAGCTGAGGCATAGGCATCATTGCTACAGCTCGTGGATATGCAATGAAGGCCAAACCAGGACCTGGCAAAAGAAGTGAAATGTGAATTAATGTGTGGGAAATGCATAGAAAAAAAAAATGATGGAAAGAGTCTGGAAAACTGACATAAAGGAGCCGCTGTTTAAGTTACCTGACTCTGCCACCACTGAGATATCAATCCCTTGTTCGAAGGCCATGAAACCTAAAACAGAAAAGATGGCAAAGCCAGCCACAAAACTGGTTCCACTGTTCAGCAGGCACAGATAAACACAG
Source organism: Paracanthobrama guichenoti (assembly GCA_018749465.1). NCBI lineage: Eukaryota > Metazoa > Chordata > Actinopteri > Cypriniformes > Gobionidae > Paracanthobrama > Paracanthobrama guichenoti. The sequence goes on from CM031948.1 coordinate 26,861,372, forward strand.
TCTCTACAAGCGGAAACAAAGCACGCTGTCAAAACTATTATACAGACATTAGCTGTTCTTCCACCCTACTAATATATATAAGAGCTGGGCGATAAAACGATAACGATACGTATCGCGTACACGTAATCGATTTCAATGCGAAAAAAATGCATTCGATAATTTTTTTTTTTCTTCGTCAGAAGAAACCAGAGGTTGCGAAGCAAGTTTGGTTACATGAACAAAGGCACTCACTCTCTGGTAATTAGCAACACAGAGAGTGATACGCTAACAGCCAATCATGTAACAGTATCATGTTCGGTTCAGTAACAGAACCGGTGTGGAGTGATACGTGGACAATGTGTGCTGCAGTTGTTGATAAATCAGGAAAACAAGTCAGCTCGCCAGTATGGAAGTCCCCACCAAGACTGGTAATACCACAGACTTGTTTTACCACCTTAAGCCTTTCGTCTGGTTCCGCAACACGAGCCTCCAAGCGCGCCTCATCTGTTTGGGGAAGTGTTTATACTTAACGCACTCGCCATTGTGTTATTCTTTGAAACGACAGGAGGGCAACTCTGAGTAATTGTTCTATAAACCATCAGAAAACAGCGGTCAGAAGAAGTAAGGTACACACGTGACAATGTTGATTTTATTAAACTTTACCAAAACCACACTACGAAAGAATTGTGTAAAACCCAGTAAACCCAGTATTGCTTGTGACATTAGAACAGAATATATGAATGGGAGAACATGTATAAAACTAAATTAACTATCTCTTAAACATTTTCTAATTTCTCTAAACATTTTCAATTAGTTTTGTGAACATTTTTATTAAACATGGATCTTTATTTTCATTAAAATGGCTTATTTCTGCTATTGTTGGCTCATTTTGTAAATATAAGCAACTGATTTAGACGCGCAAACTGGGTGCCGGTGTGATGAGACGTCATGCTCGGCCAGATTCGCCTCGAACTCGTGCATATTTGGTTGTGGATCCGTGCGGAAAGTTCACCGCCAAGCGAAATGGGGTCTCGCGCTCTCAACGCGCCCGACCGCCCACTCCGCGTTGATGTCATTTTTGCCACTAGCACCCTCGTGCGGACGCGTCGAGTATAAACATTTACATTTTCATTATTTGAGTGTTTTCCATGGCTGTGATGACATTTCTGCCTTTATAACTGAGGGGATTATAATCAGACTATATTAAGACTAAGTCTAAAATATTTTTTTTTAAATGTAATATATTTTTCTCCTGGTCCTTATTTTAAATGGGTCATAAAAAATATCAATAATTATCGATATCGACCAATATGAAACACTTATATCGTGATACAGTTTTCAGCCATATCACCCAGCCCTAAAATATATATATATATATTATATTATATTATATATATATATATATATATATATATATATATATATATATATATATATATATATATAAATATATAAATATAAATATAATGTGTCAAAGTATATCTGTATTTAAATGTACTTTAATGTGGTTTCTCTCACTTGTAGCAGTTGTTGTTGTACTTATTGTAGCTTCCCAAAGCTGTAAGGCACCCAATGCAAAGAGCGTAGGAGTAAAATATTTGTGTTCCGGCATCCATCCACACCTAAAGGGATGAGAGAGAGCAAGTTCACAACTACTGACCAATAGATTGGGTATTTAGCATGAAGGGTCTGGTCCGGTTCCAATGATAAATATTCAAGTTAAGTTTTTTAATGCTTTGGTGTCACTGATTGATTATTTAGCAATTAGTTATTTTAAAAGCTTAATCATTTATTTTGCCATTTGTCTGTGATTAAGAAAAAAACAAAAACAACGTCCTATATAAAGGAGGTTTGAGAATTTTTATTTGTCCCTGGCTGATAAAACAATATTGACACTGACTATCAGACTTGCAGACGGATGCGTCACATAAAAGCAGAACTCTTTGGCTTTTTCAGATGCTAACATAGGAATACACTATTCACCATTATTAATTAGGTCCATTAATAAAGTTGTGGAATAAGAAAGTTACTAAAATAAAATGAGTAACATGGAGCTTGCCGTGTGTTCTCATTCTCATTCAACTTCTTTTAGGTAGAATAAAAGTTCTAGGTCACTGATATGACTGGCCTGTGGGTCATGAGTAATTTTCATTTTTTAGTTTTAGAAAACTAAAATCACTCATATGTCTCCGGATTTGTTCACCTGTGGGTCTGCAAGGCGTTTTGGATTTGGGTAGAGGTAGAAGGAGATGCCATCAGTGGCTCCAGGCAATGTAAGACCTCGAATCAGAAGCACCAGTAGCATAACATATGGAAATGTAGCAGTAAAATATACAACCTGAAAGATAAAGAACAAGGGCACTCCCATTTTGAGATCCAGCATACCGGATTTAAATGTATGTAAACAGTATCAACTTGGACTAAGTCAATATCTATGACCAGCAGACAGAGATAACATGCAGCCAGATCTGTATCATCTGTATCAGATTTACAATTCCACTGAGCCTTATATATGATAATGGTCTTTTCAATGTGATTTTCAATTAGCTCTCACCTTGCCTGTGGACTTCACTCCCTTCCACACACAGAAGTAGCAGATGATCCAGGCCAACAAGAGACACAGAGCCAGCTCCCATCTCACACTGCCCAGCTCATTCACACTTCCAGTTATATTCAATACTCGTCTCCTACAAGAAACACTCCTTGTAATTCTAATCTTACACTTGAAAGTTGTGCTTGCATTTAGCGTTAGTTTATATTTTAAGTTATTTCAATTATTAAACTTATACTTTAAAATTATTATAACTGAGTTTTTAATATAACCCCTGAAGCAGCACATAAGCACATTGCATATAAATTACAACATTTTATAACAAAAAAAAAAAAAAAAATAATTATTCAGGACTTCTACAGGACTTTTGAAGGTTTCATTAATTTAAAAATAAAATATAAAATATCCGGAAGGGATATTTGTTTGACCCTAAGTTTGATTAAACCATCAAAATATTTGATATTGTTTAAATATGAGGAAAGAACAAAACACTAAACTTGGTTAAGGTAAAAAAAAAAAAAAAAAGGGGTTTTAGGTTTTATTTTACTTTACCAAAAAAGCATAGAAAAACAAAAACTCACAGTAAAAGAGCATACATTGACTACAACATCATCAGCTATATTAGTATTTTTTGGTCCTCTCTTGTTTTTGCATGTGTATATAATTTCTTTGTATGACAGCCTGGCCGCACAATTTGGCATGTTTCATTGTGTTATCACAAATAAAACAACTGACTCCAAGAACAACTACACAATGCTAACAAAATGCTTTCAACTAATTTTAAATATTATTATTAGTAAAGAGTGAAGATGTCAATTTTCCTATAGGTCGGACATCACTTTTGCCCACTACTGTATAAACATTTGGTTATTTTATAAACTCACTCCCAAAATTCTTTAACAGGTGATGACGCATTTTCCATCAAACTCAGGTTTCTTGTCCCTCCCATTTGGTCAAACTCGACACAGTTCTCTGTAAGGGTAAAAGAACAAAAATATGATCTATATATATATATATATATATATATATATATATATATATATAATTTTTTTACACTAGTATTACAACATACCTGAATTCCACCAGTTCCTACAGTTAGCCCATGGTAGTTCACTACTAAAAGAAGAGAAGAGATAGAAGAAAGCCCAGGCCAAAATGATGATGTAGTAAGTACTGGAATAGAAGACGACCACCTGACTCCCATAACCCAGACCTAAAGAAAAGCAAACCACAACAATTACACACGTTTCTTATGCTGACAATAGATCAGCCTTTAAATTCAATACCAGATTGCTTTGAATGTCTGAGTTAAATGTGCTGGAGAGATCAATATGTATATATTACATACTGTTACAGAGGTTAAATTAATTATTTAATAATGCATTTTTATTGATTATTTATGAAGAATTATTATGAATTTACACAGAATAGTTTATAATATGAAATATAGTATGATTGCTTTAGGTCATTTGAAACATGAACTTATGAAACATAAATAATGTTATATTATTTATGGGAAACTTATATGGGAATGAGAAGTGAAAGGCAGGTGTGGATCTCATATGGATTAACAGAAAAAGCATGTACTTTACTTCTTGTATTTTTGAAGCTTAATTTTGGATAAATACTGTCAACCTATTTTTGAGGATTATTATTGCATTCTGTATATGTGAAAATCCCTCACCAAATGGGTGCTTTAATTTCTGAAACCTTACACATAGCTCAAAATAGGTTGATTAACAAGTATTCATTTATTATGAGATTATATATTTATATATAACCACAGCTTTGAAAAACTGCTAAAAATTGGGAAATTCAACAAGTATTCATCCTCACATGACATTTTCAGTAAATAGTCATGAGATAATGCTTCACGGAACCAAAAGCTAAACCAATTTTGAGTCAGACACAGGACAAATAGAAGATCCTGACTCATTAGAAGAGAAATCTGCTGATATGTAATTTAAACACTCAAATGATAAACTGTTAGGTTCCAAACTCAACAAACGCACAGAAAGCTTCTCTCATTTCAGAGTCAGACCATTATTGTACGGGGTGTAATATATTGTACATTAACACTGACATTAGAGGTGAACAATGAAAACTCACCTTCAAATAGTGGGCAGATCTTCCTCCAACAGGTGACAGTTCCTTGGCTGGTGTATTGACCCAGTGCAGTCTCCATAAGAAAAAGAGGAATGCCACAGGCAAACAGAAAGACCACATATGGAATGAAAAAAACACCTAAAAAAAAGAAAAACACAGCTGTTTATGTTTACAGTTTATGTTCACCACTCAACTGAATTGAGTTCACCGTTATACTCAAACAAACCTCCTCCGTTCTTGTAACACAAATATGGAAACCTCCACACATTTCCCAAACCAATGATCTGGCCTGCAACAGCTAAGATAAACTCCACTTTACTGGACCACTGGCCCCTCACTCGGATTTTGAGGCCTGTGTCAGCTCTTCCTGAATCTGGATAAGCCAGTTTAAACTGCAAATCTGGATCATGCTGTATCTCCATGTCACTGTAAAAAAAGCAAACGTGTCAAAACATTGAAGCCAGAGAGGCACAAACAAAGTTTAGAACAGAGTGGTGATTGAAACATGTAAAGGTCAAAAACAGCAATGAGTCTTTGTTCAGTACCATCTGGTTGTTCCAGCTCTTACACTAGCAGCTATGCATTCAAATAATGACGTTCAAAGTTAGAATAAGTGTCCAGTTTCCCAAAGCAGCGCAAAAGACATCTGATCTTGATTTTCTGTATTTCCCTTATACTGTAATGCAGCTGCATAAGAACATACTCGCCACAATAGATGTGATTAGATATTTATGGAAACAACACACTGTACAGTGGAAAAGATAACTGAAGGTTTACCATCAAAGTTAGGCATAATCTTTGGAATACATGCTGATGGATAATGTGGTGCCTAATTTTCTCATAAATTCAAAACTATAAATTACACCTGCATTTAAATGCATTTGTCACTGTTTGAAAATAGTTTCATCAATTACTTTTGAAGACCTTGGTACTTTAATTCTCTTTCATAGAAACTAACAGTTAAAAAAAAAAGTTAAAAAAAAATGACTGACACCTGACTTGTGACTTGATTGGATTTTACTACCCCTTACTATCAATACTTTGACATTTGGGCATTAGCATATGCTATCGACCTATGTTAACTTCTGACGCTGGTTTCGTCTCGATCGGACTAGCAGTTTCAAAGATATCAGCTAACGTTTTTTAAGCTCTACATTTTCACACTGCACAAACCATAAAGTGAAACCTGGCATGTTTGGTATCGTTGGACTCAGGAGACAAAAAAAGTTACTCCCATGAAAATCACACCCAAAGTTATAAGCATTTGGGGGGAAAAAACATTCTCCACCAGGTGGCGCTGTATTGAAACTTCTCAGGCTCCTTCAGGGCATCATGCTGATGACTCATACTGAGTTTCATAACAATCCGTTCATGTGTTCATAAAATACAGCATTTTAGCACATAATTCAAAATGGTAAAATTGGATATCAGTCGATTCGGCATGATGTCCTGAATAAGGACACCACTTTCATGATATTTTGACAAATGGTTCAGAAGTTATAAGCAAAAATAGCCATTTTTCATATATCCGGACCAGTAGGTGGCGCTACACCGAAATGCTGCAGGTCACTTCAGGTCATGCTTGTGATGTCACATACCAAGTTTGGTCTGAATACGATAAAGCGTTACGGAGATACAGCCTTACATCTGTTTTTGCAAGTGCTAAGTAAAATTTGTTCACACATTTAACAAAAACGATTTGACGAATCAACTTGAATTCCAAAATATTTTGTCAGCATGGTCTGAAGATGATCTGGTTCAATTTTCATGAAAATCGGACCAACGGTCTAGAAGGAGTTTGAAAAAGTCGGTTTTTCAGAAAATTTGCATAACGGAAATTACGTCATAGGGTGCAATCGAATCGGCTTGAGCCAAGGAATCAAAGGAAAAACTGTGTGCCAAATTTCATAACTTTCCCGCAAGCGGTTCCAGGGGCTGCCATAGAGTCAAGAGGAGAAGGAGAAGGCTAACGATTTCAATAGGTGCCTTTGCACCTTTGGTGCTTGGCCCCTAAATATATTTAAATATTAAAAAAAAAATTCTCAGTTGTTCACATAAGCAATAAGCGACTGTGTTTACAAGTGTAACAGAAGCAAGCTAGTAAGAGCTGTGCGTGTAAACCTTTCTCCCCCAGCATCAAGAGGTGCACTAGCGACTGACACTAGAGACTGTGGTCTTTAGCGTGCATGCCTCCCATGCCGGAGACGCCGGATTGAATCCTGCTTGGAGCGGGTCGAGTAGGGATCTTGTGTGTATGTGTCCGTTCAAGCACAAATAGACATTAAAGAGAACAAAATTCTAAGTTTGTGTGCTGCCTGAAAACAGCGTGCAAGTTCCCGAATTGAGTTCTCTTTGCATCTTCTTACACACTAAAAATCACTTGAATGTTTAAAACTGACAGGACCTAAAAGGCGTGCAAATGATAAACTATGCAACTAACCATGGCACCTGGTGTGTATGCATCAACTACGATCCCTATAGTGCGCAACAGTGCCTGCTCCCTTTTTCAGCGGTGCTGGTTACAGAAGCATTTCTTCCATTCTTTTGGAAAAATGTATTTCTTACATTCTTTTGGAAAAAGTCTTTATTAATGAGTTATAAGCCATGAACCAAGCCAATCAGCTAGAGGTGACTCACAACACTACAAACTTTGATTTGAAGTAAAAAGGTTTTTGAAAATCAAGTACAGGTACAAGACTGTGTACTTAACGGCTTTAGTGAGGGAAAAAACTACAATCCCATGAAGCAATTTTCTGTACAGCACCATTTAGTTTTTCACCAGGAATTATGCTGTCAGACACGATTATTTAAAAAAAGTAGCTGAAATAATGCAGGCTGATGGCTTTAGCAGAAGCAAATACCATAGATTAACAAACTCGTAGCTCAGAGTAGGGCTGTCTTTAAAGGTTTATAAGTCATCATTAAAACTCAGTTTCCCTATGGAGAAAATGAATGGAGTTTTACTTCCGGAACCCAACTGTTGTGCCCTATACTCGACATCGCACATCCTGCAATGCAACTATCGCGGATGCGCACATTGCGATATCAATGCTAAAACAATATATTGTGCAGCTCTAGAACAAACTGTTTAAAACACAGACTGCAGTGTACATATCCAGTGTACATTTGCACAAATGTTCTCAATAAGAATTTGTTGGTAGAATTTACAAACAAAACTTAAGGGCAGTGAGTACATGCTGTTTGAGCAACTCCTCACAGCTGAAATAATCTTGTGTCCCCAAAACAGGAGGCACTGCAGGGTGCTTAGTCACATTCCCTTCTCTGCCCTCATTTCTTGTGCGGTGACCCTTATAAAATGTGAATAAAAATTAAACACAACAATATAGTTTCTTAATGATCCTATGGACCGCTGGGGTCAATGATAATACTCCAATACTCCTGTGGAGAACATATATAAAACAAATAGAACCTATATTTTCAAGACATTCCTAACCATTAAATAACTTTTGAAAGAATAATCTGTTAAGCTAATATATTGTAGCATAGCATTAATGATCTTAATGAAAATTATGATTTTCAAAATTTGCCTATGATTTGATATTTATAGTAACTGCTTGGAGATTGTATTTTTATAATTTCTTTAAAAAAATTTTAAAAATCAACACTGAAGTAATTTTGTGTTAAAATATTACTTAATATATAAATATATAAACAAATAAAATCATCCACCAAATCAAAATCAGTAACATAAAAGCCTTTTTTAAATCATGTGACAAGCGAGGACCCCTTCAGACCCTCATGACTGTGTCAAGGTCATTATTTTTTATCACTTTTTATAAATAGGCACATTTGGAACAATGCTATGGAAATGTCTTATGTAAGACTCTAAGATTTAAAAAAATTTTTTTATAAATATAAAGACTTTTTTGATATATGGCTCTGGAAAAAATGAAGAGACCACTGTTCAATGTTAAGTGGTCTCTTAATTTTTTCCAGAGCTGTATATTTTGATATATATAATATATATATATATATATATATATATATATATATATATATATATATATATATATATATATATATATATATATATATATATATATATATATATATTATTATTATTATATATAAGTAATTGTACAGATGTATTTAAGTATTTGTACAGAAGTAGGCTATTTAAGTATTTGAACAGAATGGTAAAATTCTTCATCAATAATGTATTAAACCAATACGAATACAAATATTACAGTCCTGTTAACTTTGCACATATGCGTTTTAAACTAGCTACATTTTAAAACACCTAGGCCTACTACCTACTACTTTTTATCCTGGGCATTTTGTCAGTGACTCTTACAATATTTTAATTTTATCATATATTAATTTTATTATGTCAGATGGCATGTTAGGGCGAGGTGGGTAAAAAAAGAAAGATAAGCTATTAAATAACCTGATTGTGCAATGATAACCATAAACAGCACTTGAATCTGACGCGTGATTTACTTATGGTCATGGAGTACAGATAGTCCCTGATGATCTGAATATAGAGGAGGAAACTCACTCAGTTATTGCGCTTTTGTTCATGCCCTTTGGCCTACATTCAGCAGCTGAACACTTGTGCTGTTCAAACCCACGCCGAGGAGACGCCGGGTGCCAAGTGAAATACTTCTAAAAACAAAAGGCAGATAGAAAACTGTTCAACTACGCAGTTTATTTCAGAGCGCAGTTGAAGCCCTTCAGTAAATTAGAATGCATTGGAAATAATGCAGAAAACAAAAGCTATAAAGATGTTACCTGATGCAGGCGGCCAGTCAAAAGTTCAGGAAGTCTACCGCATTTACATTGGCCATGAAAGTTACGCTTAAATCAGTATGATTCGGTCGTTATAATACAGTCGCTGAAGCCCACCCCTCTCATTCTCTCCACCTCTCGTAAGGGGAAAGGAGTCCATACAGAACCGAGGGTATATCGCATGTGCGTGTGTGTTTGTATTTGGCCGTGAATGTGTGTCTCAACTTAAGGCGGGGCTTATTAGCTCAACGGCTTGTAGAGCAATAAATGACAGCGTTTCTAAATACGTCAGTTTTGTTTGCCAAATTATGATACATCTGTTAATTATATAAAAATCAAACGTGTTACTCCTCACTTAACATGAGTAAACAATAATTAAGCAATACCACACAAGCACGACTGTGAGTCACTAACCGTTCTATAGTTTTTTTCTGTAAAGCCAATAATTTTTTCCGCTAATGAAAATAGTTGGAAAAGATACAAAGCATCAAACTTTGTGTCACTAAGCAACACAGAGACATTCATCCGGCCTGGGGCAGGTTGTGTGAATGGAACGGGAGAGATTTCCCCTCCTCGCTCAAAGGGTTTTGTAATCAGTGGACTTCAGCTCCACTCCGGGTTTTCCCGTTTTCCATAAGTTTTACCACTAGAGGAACCTGCTCCGAAAGGGGGCATTTATAGTAAATCAGATTCTGCACAATGTTAGAGATAGATACTTACAATAATCAATCAAAATATTAATAATTAAGCAATAAATCGATTTTCATTACATATTGGGGGAAAAAACAGCAGGCAGTTTTGCAACGAAAACAGTAACATATTTAAAGGCCCACTGAAGTGTCAGCATTATTCAATGTGTTGATGTAATAGAGTGGTGCTGGTATGACATCACTTTGTAGGCCAAAACGCGGAAGCGAGTTAGCATTTTAGCATTCCCGGTTCCCTCATTTTTTTTTTAATTTTGAAAAACGTATTGTATGCTCTCCTCCATATAATGGCAGTGAATGGCAACCAGGCTAAAACTTTACAAAAAAGACACAAAAGTATCATATATTATATCTATTATACAGGGAGACGCGCGCCATATATGGAAAGTGTTAAGGAGGGAAATCACTCGCTCCAGACACAGCATAAAGTTTTGCGAGAAATGTATTATTCAGTCAAAATACTGAGCTCGGTCGTTACTCTGTGCGCATTCCTCTGAGTGTATGTGAGCCATATGTATGTGTCATGAGAACCGGTATAAAGCATTCACTGGTTTACCTCATTATAATATTATTGTATTATTTCTTATTAATAACCTTATGAAAGAGACGAGAGTTGTGTTTGTTTCTATTGAGTCTGATTTCTCAAAATGGTGCGTGTGTGCTTATCCTGGGTGCCATGACAACAGTGCGAGTTATAGTAATATGCTGACGGCCGCACACACTCACAGGAACGCGCACAGAGTCGAGATCAGTATTTTGACTGAATAATACGGTTTCGTTCTCGCAAAACCTTATCTTGCGTTCACACCAAACGCGAATAGAGCGTCTGGAGCGAGTGATTTCCCTCCTGAACACTTTCCATATATGGTGTGCGTCTCCCAGTTGTTACAAGCACTCCAGGCTCCACCCTCTCCCAGTCACAGCGCACTCCATCTCCAGAGTATTGATCACACACACCTGCACCTCATCATCACCGCAATCACTGCCTGCACTTAAGCACCACGCTCACTTTCAGTCACTGTCCGGTCTCGTTCACACCAAGCTCAAGCTTATCTCAAGGTCTCTTCCACGATACTTACCTGCCTCAACGCTTCCCCTAGTCTCCAGAGTGTCTTCTCGTCCTGTCTCCAAAATCTCCTTCGCTCCAATACCTTGATCCCCAACGCCATCTGCAAGCAAGAAGTATAGTATTACCCAGTTATCATCTGCATTCATCTGAACTCTCTCACCTTTCACTCACCTGACCCGCTCTCTACCCGGTTCTGAAATAAACACTGTCATTGTACCATCATCTGATCTCCATGTCCCTCTGTTTGTAACAGAAGACCGGACCCACACCGCACAGCACCGGATGTAGCCGCACCTGTACCCACATGATCGCGCTAAAGTAGCATTCATCATCTTGCAGTTATCCGGTACAGTGTCTGTAAATGAGTTTGCCCTCCAGTTTAGAACTCTCGCTGCTGCCAGTGGCTGGAGCGAGCGATCCTGCTAACAACCCATCGGCAGGGTCTAGATCCTCGGTGCGGTTGCATCTCGCTGCATACGAGGATACCATTGGGCTTGAACGCTTCATCCAACTCTCCATCCGCTTTGCCACTTGTATGCAGTTGTGTATCGAAGAACACCAGGGCCAGCCGTTGTTTTCTCCATCCCTCCGGCAACCAGAGTCTGTCAGCCCTCCAGAACCAGCCCACAAACCCATGTAACTGGAGAATTCCCGACTGTCAATGGATGAAGAGAAGAGACGGCTGACCCTGGGTGTAAACATCTCCAAGGACCTGACCTGGACTGCTCACATTCAGACACAGGTGAAAAAAGCCAGGCAAAGACTGTACCACCTGCGCCAGCTGAGGAAATTCAGGGTTTCACCAGCTATCCTGAAAACTTTCTATTTAGGGGCGATAGAAAGTGTATTAACTCAGTGCATCACAGCGTGGTATGGGAACAGCACCAGTCATGACTGCAAAGCCCTGCAAAGAGTTGTGCGCTTATCCGAGCGTATCTCAGGGTCAGCTCTCCCGTCTCTGCAGGACGTCTACACCAAACGCTGCAAAGGTAGAGCTACTAAGATCATCAAGGACTCTAATCACCCTGCAAACCCTCATTTCACGCTGCTGCCATCTGGTAAGCGCTTCCGAAGCCTGATGGCCAAAACTGAGAGACTCAGGAGGAGCTTCTTCCCCCAGGGCATCAGACTCCTGAACTCAGTCACTTAACATCACGTGACTTCACTTCAGGATAAACATCGATACACTGACATTGCACTGCACTTTCTGTTCTGTTCTCGTTGTTACTGTGTAACAACCTGTTATAAACCTGTTTGCACATTATACTTCTTTATACATTTGTTAACCACATATTTATAAGTCTACAGTTTACTCACTGCACAGTTTACTTCACTTATTTTATTCCACTTCTTTATTTTTATTTTTTTACTTTTTTCTTCTACTTGACTTGATTATTTATAATTCTACAGATATATATATATATATATATATATATATATATATATATATATATATATATATATATATATATATATATATATATATATATATATATATATATATATATATATATATATATATATATATATTAGTACTTTTTTTATTCTATTTCTATTATAATTTCCTCCTTGTGTTTTTAACTGTGAATTTGCACTGTCCATGGAGCGGACCTGTTTACATTTCACTGCCGGTTGTATATTCTGTATATAACTGTGTATGTGACAAATAAAACTCTTGAATCTTGAATCTTGACCCAGAACCTATGTTTTATACTGTGGCTCTCCAGGGCATTTCATCACCGAATGCCCTGTTCATCCTCCTCGCCCTATGGTGAGTGCCATTATCCCTGCTCTGAGAAAAATGCAACCACTCACCACCATAGTAAACCTTACTGCTGCCGGTGTGTCTCTTCCAGTTACTGCACTCCTCGACTCTGGGTCAGCCAGCAATTTCATCTCGGGCACCCTCTGCCGCCAGCTCAAGCTCCGGACGTCAACCACCCCGTCAGTCTACCAAATCCAGTTGATAACCGGGAAACCTCTCATTCGTAGATGGGTATGCTCCTCCGTGGATCCCATTCGCATCTAAGTGGGTCTTCTCCATGTGGAAAATCAACATCTGCTGGTTCTGGAGTTATCCACCGCTGACATCATCCTAGGGTGCCCGTGGCTGGAGCAGCACAATCCTGTCATCTCCTGGAAGACTGGAGAAGTCCTGAAGTGGGGCGACAGTTGCTTTCTGGATTGCTTCTCTGCACTTCCAGCTCGTTCATCTCCAAGATCCCAATATCTTCCTGTCTGTACCATGTCCATCAAAAGCCCGTGGAGAAAGCGTTCGGTGGAATGCCCCATCCATATTCCAAGATTTCATCCATGAGGTACTCTGGGAGTTTCTCCATAAGTTCATGCTGGTCTACATCGACATTCTGATCTACTCCCGGAGCATGGCTGAACATCGCCACCACGTTGCGGAGGTCCTCCGACACCTGAGAAGCTTCCAGCTATTCCTAAAAGCCGAGAAGTGCTCATTCCACCGGGCCTCAGTGCAGTTTCTGGGATATAACATTGACCTCAGTGGCATCCAGATGGACGGGGAAGGTGGAAGCCATCCAGTCCTGGCCCATTCCCTCCACAATCAAAGAACTCCAAAGATTCCTCGGCTTCATTAACTTCTACCGTCGCTTCATCCAGGGTTACAGTTCCATCTGTAGTAAGCCCAAGTCTCTGTCCTGGACTCCATCAGTCACAGAAGCCTTGAGACCCTCAAGACCGCCTTCACCACCGCTCCCCTCCTCGTCCACCCCAACCGGAGCTCCCTTCGTGAGTGGAGGTGGATGCCTCTACAACTGGAGTGGGAGCAGTTTTGTCGCAGCAGCAGGGGAACCCCAGTCGACTCCACCCATGCCTTCTCCGCAAGCTCAACCCGGCGGAAATTAATTATGACATTGGCAACAGAGAACTCCTCGCCATTAAGTTGGCCCTGGAAGAGTGGAGGCACTGGTTAGAGGGGCAAAGCATCCCTTCCTTGTTCTAACTGACCACAAGAACCTGGGTTATCTCCGTGAAGCCAAGCGCCTGAATCCCGCCAGGCAAGGTGGGCGTTATTCTTCACCAGGTTCAACTTCACAATCTCCTACCGGCCTGGCTCCAAGAATGTTCCGTATCTACAGTCAGGAAAAACCTGAAGATTTCGAGACCATCCTGTCCAGCCAGTTATTCATCAACCCCATTGTCTAGTCGGAAGAGACCCAGCCCTCTCCCAATGCCTCCACCGCCGGCTTGCCCGCCAGGCTTGCAATATGTCACCCGTTCACGGCGCACTCCACTCATTCACTCCTCCCACACGTCACTAGGCACTGGCCACCCGGGGTCAATGAAACCCTCTCGCTGCTTAAACAGCGCTTATGTGTAACAGCGCATGAGATCCAACGTCAGAAGGTACATGCAGGGATGCAAGGAATGCGCCATGTCCACGAGCCCTCGTCATCTTCCTGCTGGTAAACTCCATCCTCTGCCCATTCCTAACGCCCCATGTCACATCTGGGAGTGGACTTCATCTCTCACGACTCCCGGCGTCGTGGTGGTTAATTGGAATACTTGGTGGACTGGGAAGGCTACGGTCCAAAGGAACGCTCATGGGTACCCAGAAATGACATGCTTGACCCTAACCTGATTGATACTTTCCATGTCTCTCACCTGACAGGCCGGTGCCACAAGGTAGAGGCCGACCACCACGGGGATAATGTTACAAGCACGCCAGGCTCCACCCTCTCCCAGTCACACTCCATCTCCAGAATACTGATCACGCGCACCTGCACCTCATCATCACCGCAATCACTGCCTGCACTTAAGCACCACGCTCACTTTCAGTCACTGTCCGGTCTCGTTCACACCAAGCTCAAGCTTATCTCAAGGTCTCTTCCACGATACTTACCTGCCTCCAATGCTTCCCCTAGTCTCCAGTGTGTCTCCTCATCCTGTCTCCAAAATCTCCTTTGCTCCAGTACCCTGATCCCCAACGCCATCTGCAAGCAAGAAGTATAGTATTACCCAGTTATCATCTGAACTCTCTCACCTTTTACTCACCTGACCCGCTCACTACCTGGTTCTGCAATAAATGCTGTCATTGTGCCATCATCTGTTCTCCGTGTCCCTTTGTTTGTAACACCAGTGTCATTCTGTCATACTTTTGTATCCTTTTTGTAACGTTTTAGCCTGGATTTCACTGCCATTCACTTTTTTTTTTTATTATTTTTTTTTTTATGATTTCTGCTTATGAGGTCAGAAAAAGATAGAAGGACATATGGCCAACAACAGGGTGACTTTATTTTAATTCCAGGGTGACTCTAAAAAGTAATTTAAAAATAATTGATTATAAGTAATAATAAAAATATCACAGGACATACTATCCCACATAATTTTTTCTTTGTATCCTCTTCATACTTCTTAATAATATGCATTAACATGTTTTTTGCTACCACAAGAGTTTCAAGGCTCCCTAATATCAAGTAGTAATTTGACAGCTCAATTGCGCATGCATGTGACATCTCATAAAATTGTTTTTTCATTTTTTTTTTTAGAAACGTTGGATGTGGATGTACTTTGTATCTTTTTAATTTTATTCAAATCATTAAGTCTTGCTATTTATGTAGGAGATCTTCTGCTAACGAGACAGCTTAGTGCTTGTTATTAGGTACGACAATGGTAACAACTGAGTTGGAATAGAAAGCAGCGTGGTAAATAAAAAAATTAAAAATAAAAATTTGTCTTTTATGTCTGGTTAAAATGCTCTCTCTCAATCAAAATAGAGCCACGCTTAATAACCGAGAAATGTAACCTCCTAAGATTTTTTTAATTTAGTATTTTTTCCATGTCATTACATAGTTTTTAAAATATATTTTATTCAAGTGTTATGCTATGACCTCGTAAGTGGACAGGACTCAGTTGTTTAAAACAATAAAATGACATGTATAGGCAAAAACAATCTTTTTAACCAAACTTTGTCTAAAGATGATTCTCAGCTATGTTATGAAAGATGTAACGGAATTAATTGATATATTTATGCAGTATGGATAAAATGTCCACACATGGGTTTTCCCATTCAGTGCAATCTATACACAATTTGCATATTAATGTGTTCTTGGAGCATCATGTAATGAAAAAAAGTGTAATAATGGTAGTTAATAGTTGGCAACATTTTCATAATAATATCTAATATTATATAGGAATATTGATATGCAATTTCTTTTCCTATTTACTTAAATGCCTAGTAAACATGATTTAAGTCTCCTAAAATGCCTGATAAACACCCTGATGCCCTGTTTTGTAACAAAAGTCATATTTTAATTCAAAACCCCATAACATTTTCATGAGATGTTAATTTATAACAAACTATTTGAAAAGTAGCCAGATTTAAATGATAATTACAAAATATTATAAAATATTATATTTCCATAAAAGTGCTAAATTTGATCATTCAGTCATTTTTAAAGACCAAGGAGAAGTTGTTGTCCTGGTGAAACCTCGAAAATGGTATCTCTGCAAAACCCTGAATGTGCTTAAAACTGTGACATGTATGGTGTCAGAGAAATTCACTAAAATATCTCGTACGTGGACAGTGGCAGTGTGGCACCAAGGAGGTTAAAGTGATACAAAAGGGGAACGCGGGTCTCAGAGTGCACCACAAGAGGACACTGTTGAGCTTGTAAATGGCGTTTCCACAACCCTTCTACGGCTGCAATTTTTGAAAGTAACCTAAGTTACGGCGTGATACTGAGATAATGCCATACATGAACCAACAGCTGTCATTTCTCTTCTTAAATGAATGAAAAAATAAAAGTGTAAAAGTGGACTTGAATGTGATCAGTATCCCACTAAGATATAGGCTTATACTGCAGGCCTGTGACGGGAGTGTGACATATGCCATGGACTTTGCAGCAATTGCCGCTTGCTTAACGCAACAATTTGATTCAGGTATTTCAGCATTCTTTCCTTTCTGAATGCATTTGACAAACAAATGACAAGGTTTCCTATTACTAGTAATTCAACTATAGGAGAGTAAAAAAAAAAAAAAAAATAATAAAATAAAAAGAAATCCAGGAAGCTATTGCAATATTGTCAGACAAGCTCAAAGATGGAGAAAGATCTAGAAATAGCCAGAGAGAGTAGGGAGAGAGAAAGAAACCAATTGGGTGTCGGTTACTCCACTGATAAGACATTTCTGTTTTATCTCTGAGAAAACATACCATAAACAGGCCAGGACATACACACACACACACATGTTACATGCATGGGTTTGTTTACTTCTTTAAAGCAAAACATAATGAACCTGGTCTTAGACTAACAGGACAGGACCAGCAGTCCTTGTTCAGGAGCTCTTGAAGCCGGTTTGACCACTCCTCTTTGAGGACATTACTTTGAACTGCTAACCTAGATAAAGGCACTGCACAAAAGAGACATACAAGACGGATTCATCACAATTCACAGGTATATTTTGATTACTCTTGTGTTGCGCTATTACATAATGCAGTACTGTAGTTTTCAGCAAAACAAAAGATCAGGCATGGTTTCAACTGTATGTTCGAAGCAAAACCAGGTAAGCACTTTGCTTATGAATTTTCATACAGTTCCTTTTTAAGCATAAAGGAATCAAATGTTATGCCATCTTATTTAGGTTTGAGCTGAATATCTTCATACATAATATACACATGTGAGGCTGACCAAACTACCTTAGATATAAAAAGACTTTTACCAAGGTGCCTAAAAAACCCTGTTTTTTTTGTTTTGTTTTTAAGCTAAGCGTGACACATGACCTTTCATGATGTTAAAGATAATTATTTTTTATTATTATTATTTCTTTTGTGGTTATAGGTGTTAAAATATTCTTGGGTGCCTATGGCAACGGCAGAGCTGTATTTCTGAATTACATCAAAATAGCATACTAGTTTGCATTTAAGTTACATTTAGTTACCTTAAGTTACCTTTAATAACTGACTTAAATTCATTGACTGCAATTAAAGTTACAAGGTAATATGCACCATTTTAAGGCTGATGAGTATATTAAAGAGGAAACATGTACACAAAACATATTGTATAAAAATTAAAGTTATATGTATAGTACAACTATATATGTATAGTTGTTGACATACTGTATATTCCAATAGTCAATGATTGGTCTATCATTAGTTTTTGTAAGAGGTAAAAGCACGTGAAAAAAACACGTGCAGCTGTTTGCAGAGCCCCACTGATACTATCATTTCCTACAGATGAGTTTATGGGGCCCACATCAACCCTAAACACATCTGGGCCTCATTCTTAATTATGCCAGAAATATGTTACATAACTACTGTACAGTTATGTGGTATTACATTGTGCATATCGTGCTTAAGGCATGTAGTAAAAGTCACTGATGCAGTATAATATATATATTTGTACATATGTGTATATAATTACAAATGTAGGCAATTGTAGAAAAATAGGGTTAGAGCTGTACATATTGTAAATGTATTTATTATCTGTGTGTTTGTTTTCTCAACCCATCATTAGGATCATGGAGCATAGCTCAAGGCCAGAGGTGAAGTTGAACCTCATGAATGGTGCCCTAGTGCATGCCAGACCTAAACCCCAGGAGAGAGAGCAGTGGGCCAATAAGCTGGAGTTTCTCTTGGCAGTGGCAGGGCACATCATTGGCCTGGGAAATGTGTGGAGGTTTCCTTACTTGTGCTACAAGAATGGAGGAGGTGAGTGCAACGTTGATATTTAATCCTGTTTAGTGTTTCTGTTTAAGTTATTAATATACATTTTTTTCTTAAAAAGTCTCAGATACAAAAGCTTAAAAACTGCTGTTTTGATATACTAGCAAGGGCTCTTCCACAGAGGTTTGTTATCACTTGAATATTTAATATTTTGGGTCTTAGGGCCTCAGTGCCAAACATTCTGGGTTCCTGGAATACAAATAACTACATAAACACTGATCTGGTGGTTTCTCTTGGGGGAAAAAACAGCCAAATGAGCTTATGGACGCAGTTGTATCTGTAAGCTTACACTTGTGTGTACAAGAACCTCAGTGTTATGAATACATGCATAAGTGTGTTCTGTTTTATATTAACACAATGTGTGTGGGATGCATTTTAATTCTGGTCTATAATATGATGTTGAACTCTTTAATGTACACTACTGTTCTAAAGTTTGGGGTCAAGATTTTGAGATTAAGAAAAGTTTCCCGAGCACCAAATTATTATTATTATTATTATTATAACCTTTATTTAACCAGGAAAAAACTCTCTTTTACAAGAGGGTCTTGGTCAAGACAGACAAATCATAATATTAGAATGATTTCTGAAGCATCATGTGACACTGAAGACTGGAGTAATGACCGTAATTTGCCGTCATTAAAAAAACATGAACATAGAGAACAGTTATTTTAAATTATAATAATTCTTCACAGTATTACTGTTTTACTGTATCTTTGCTAAATAAATGCAGACTTGGTGAGCACTTCATGCTTGCATGCTTACAATTTTTTAAATGATTCATTAAAATCATTATTGATTATTACTAGCATACATGAACTTGCTTTAATATTGTTGAAGATAACCTAATATTGTATTATCGTATTATGTCATTAGAAATTAGTAATCAAACATTCATTTGCAGACTCCCATTTTAGATTATTTCATTTTATTAGACCCTTTTTATTATCTTTATAAAGGTTAAAACTGACTAAATAAAATCTTTTCAGTACATTGATGTGTATATTACTGTGTGTTGATAAATTCGAGTTATTCATTCTGTCATATAGGTGCATTTTTTGTGCCATATGTGCTCTTTCTCTTCACCTGTGGGATTCCACTTTTCTTTTTGGAGACGTCACTGGGTCAGTTCACCAGTCAGGGAGGAATCACGTGCTGGAGGAAGATCTGTCCACTTTTTGAAGGTGAGCAATGATCTCATATACAGTGACTTTTCAATATCGTATTACTGCTTTTTACATCATTTGCTTTTTTCCCTTTTTTTCAGGCCTCGGTTATGGTAGCCAAGTCGTTGTCCTCTATACTGGAGTCTATTACATAATAATTCTTGCTTGGGCTTTCCTTTACCTCTTCTCGTCCTTCAGTTCAGAGCTGCCATGGGCTAGCTGCAAAAACTACTGGAACACAGGTATCCCATACAGGACAGTGTGAATTATTATAATATGAGTTATGCCATTTAAATAAGCACTGCCTTTTTTATTTAGAGAACTGCAAAGAGTTCAGCAAGAGCAACATTACTGAATATTCTCTGGAGAAAAGCACATCCCCTGTTATTGAGTTTTGGGAGTAAGTTGTTGGAAATAGCACTCATTAAAACCAGATACATGTTCATTAGAATTTTGCATTTAGGCAAAATTCTAACAAAATGCATCCATCTAATTAAAATGACTCACAAAAAAAGAATGTAAAACAGAATGTGATCCCATATTTTGTGCCTACAGGAGAAGAATTTTGGGCTTGTCTGAGGGAATAGAACAGATGGGTAATGTTAGATGGGACTTGGCACTCTGCCTCCTGCTGGCCTGGATCGTCTGCTACTTCTGTGTGTGGAAGGGAGTGAAATCCACAGGCAAGGTGAGAACTTTACTGAACTACTTAACAATGTGTAACACAAAGTGAGTGGTATAGATAGTATATTTACCCATGAACGGAAAGTAGAATGTGCACAGTTTTGTGCCACATGTTTTATTCCATACTGTTCCCTAATATAATTTAAAAAAACTTTAAGCAGATGTACAAAATTAAAGGCTGAACAATTTTATACACTGTCAAATATATACATATCAAGTTTGCATCCGTTAACTAAATATATAACTGCTAAGTAAACTAATTTTTGTAATTTTCTGTATTGTAAAATGTATTCAAAATAAATACTTTTTTATTTTGATTAAACTTTACAAATAATTTTTTTAATTAATAAATAAATACATTGAAAATAAGTATTGTTTTAAAAAAAAAAAAACATTTAATTTAAAAGTTATATAAAACTTTGAATGGATTTATTATTTACATGAATATTATAAATAAATAAATTGAAGGTTTTGTTTTAAATGGGTTTTTTTGTACCTGCATCTTCTTATGTATTTCTACATCTGATATATAACTTTTACAGTTATCAGTATGTGTGCACTATGGGAATCAAACTCATGATCATGGTGTTGCAAGCACCACGCTGAAACTCTCCCTCTTCCTGTTTTCAGGTGGTCTACTTCACTGCTACTTTTCCCTATTTAATGTTGATAGTGCTGCTGGTCCGTGGACTTACTCTTCCTGGAGCAAAGAATGGCATCATATACTACCTCTACCCTGATCCAACACGTCTCACAGACCCGCAGGCACTGAGCTGCTTTCTTTCCTTCTTTTTTCGCTGAAAATATAGGAAATTTGAAAGTTGATGTGTTGTTGATTTTTGAATTATTGGATTTTAAGATAACAATTGATGTTTTAGGTGTGGATGGATGCAGGCAGTCAGATTTTTTACTCCTATGGAGTTTGTACAGGAGTACTGACTGCTTTGGGAAGCTACAACAAATATGACAACAACTGCTACAGGTAGGCTACTTCAGATGATCTAATGCAACGCTCTCCACATCATAGTACATCTATATCATGAGTCTGTTTTCTTTGCCTTTCATTCCAAATTTCACTAGCGACGCATGTTGTCTTCTGCTGTTTGTCTTTCAGAGACTGTGTATACTTGTGTCTGCTCAACAGCTTAACTAGCTTTGTGGCTGGTTTTGCTATATTTTCAGTCCTGGGCTTCATGGCAGATGAACAGGGAATGGATATTTCAATGGTGGCAGAGTCAGGTAAAAATCATATTTAAGGCTTGAGGTCTCATAAACCAGGTGAAGATTATTATAGCATACTGAAACCGAAACATAATTCGATTTTTTCATTATTAAACACTGCCACTCACATTATGTGCAATGATTGAGGGAAAAGGATTTGTTTGATAACTTTTGTTTGTGGCAGGTCCTGGACTGGCGTTCATTGCTTATCCCCGTGCTGTGGCTTTGATGCCCCTGCCTCAAATGTGGGCAATTTTCTTCTTTATCATGATCATATTCTTGGGACTGGATAGTGAGGTAAATACAGGCAGCTATACAGACTAATCTTTGTTTATTTAATCCATTACATCATAGAACAGATACCCTAAAGCTTTTTCTATTAATGCATCAGTTTGTGTATCATGAAGCCCTGGTAACGGCTATCTCCGATATGTATCCGTCCTTCTTCCAAACTGGACATCGGCGTAAATTTCTTCTCCTCTTCATATGTGCTGCCAGCTTCCTTTTTGGTCTGCTAATGGTAACAGAGGTAAGAATCACAAATGAGAACACAAAGATGATTGGTTTAAAGCAGCCACAAAACAAAACCCACACCTGTAATTTCTGTTTCACTCTTATAGGGTGGCCTGTATGTCTTCCAGCTTTTTGACTATTACGCATGTAGTGGAATGACTCTTCTTACTTTTGCCATCCTTCAGTCCATCTGTGTTGGATGGGTATATGGTAATACATTTATTTGTTTGCAGTAACCATTGTGCATTTTTGCATTTGCAACTCTGGCGACCTCTGTTGAAATATTTAGAGAACAACTTCTTAGACGTGGAATTCATCCAACAGTGCACATTAGTCAAAAACATATTAAATTCTTAGCAAATCAAAATCAGATTAAACATAAAGTAAAGTGTTTTTGTCAAACTTTTGAATTTAATTTTAGGCGCAGACCGTCTCTATGATAGCATTGAGGATATGATTGGATATCGGCCTTGGCCCTTCATGAAGTGCTGCTGGAAATATCTAACACCAGCTGTATGTACAGTGAGTATCATTTAAATTCCTTTAAAAAAATTCTAAGGCTTTTTAAAAACAGAATGTGTTTCATTCTGTATTTCCATATTGTATCCACAAACTGTGGTGGTTTTGTCTGCCACCTGCGAGTCTGTGTCTGACACCTGTCATCTGTGTCTGTCTTTAAACTGATAGCACTTCAAAACACAAGAAAGACCTTCTCCTATTCTGAGACTTTGTGCATTGACTCAATGTGACAAAGCATTCCAGACTGACTATCGGGTCCCCGTTGCTCATCATTCACTTTCTTTTCTATATAGGGAACGTTTATCTTCTCGTTGGTTAAATACACCCCTCTGAAGTTCAACAATGTGTATGAATACCCCTGGTGGGGTTATGCGATTGGTGGCTTCTTTACCCTTTCCTCCACCCTATTGGTTCCACTGTGGATGATTTATTTGGTTGGCACCACTCCCGGGTCTATGCGACAGGTAAAGATTTTTTTAAATGTCCATAAAAAAAAAAGGCATTATTTTACTGAGGATGGCATTCAGTACATTATTTTAATTATAAACCCGATTCAAAAAAAGTTGGGACACTGTACAAATTGTGAATAAAAAAAGAATGCAATAATTTACAAATCTCATAAACTTATATTGTATTCACAATAGAATATAGATAACATATCAAATGTTGAAAGTGAGACATTTTGAAATGTCATGCCAAATGTTGGCTCATTTTGGATTTCATGAGAGCTACACATTCCAAAAAAGTTGGGACAGGTAGCAATAAGAGGCCGGAAAAGTTAAATGTACATATAAGGAACAGCTGGTGGACCAATTTGCAACTTATTAGGTCAATTGGCAACATGATTGGGTATAAAAAGTGCCTCTCAGAGTGGCAGTGTCTCTCAGAAGTCAAGATGGGCAGAGGATCACCAAGATCACCGCGCGGACAATTCAATCCATGCGGCAGTGAACGCTGACGCACTGCTGCTTACAACGCCGGTCTCCATTCAGGGAATATGAATGAATACAGATCGTCCTGCTATGCTCTCAGGCGAGCAGTTAAAGCCGCAAAACTCCGTTATAAAGACCGAGTGGAGTCTCATTTCCAACTCAACGACTCGCGGCGCATGTGGCAAGGTCTGAGGTCCATCTGCTCCTTTGGATCTAAATCCTCTGCAGAGGCAAGCGTTGATCCGTTGCTCGTGAGCGAGTTAAACTCTTTCTATGCTCGCTTTGACTGTAACGCGGCAGCGCGACTCCGCCAAGTGGCGCGTTAGAGGAAATTACTCAGAGCAGCAACAATCACGTGATCTCTGTCTCGGAGGATGAAGTTCGGAGAGCACTCAAGCGTGTGGACGTCAGGAAAGCTGCTGGGCCGGATGGTATTTCAGGTCGTGTTCTGCGGTCCTGTGCTGATCAGCTCACCGGGTTGTTTACATCTATCTTTAATGAGTCCTCGCTACATCTGTGGTCCCCCCTCCTTCAAAAAATCCACCATCATCCCTGTCCCTAAGAACAGTAAACCCTCTTGCCTAAATGACTATCGTCCAGTGGCTCTCACGTCTATAGTCATGAAGGTCTTTGAGAGACTCATTAAAAACACCATTTGCGCCTTCATTCCTGACACTTTGGACCCTCTTCAGTTTGCCTATCGTCCCAATAGATCGACTGAAGATGCCATCTCTCATGTCCTCCACTCCTCCCTCACTCACATCGACAGCAAAAGTGGGAACTACGTAAGGCTGCTATTTATTGACTATAGCTCAGCCTTTAACACCATAGTTCCCACCAAGCTAACCTCCAAACTCCTGGATCTCGGCCTGAATCCTTCTCTCTGCCACTGGATTGAGGACTTCCTCACTGGCAGGCCTCAGGTGGTGAGAATAGGCCAGTCCACCTCCACCTCCATCACCCTGAGTGTGGGAGCTCCACAGGGCTGTGTCCTGAGCCCCCTGCTCTACTCTCTCTACACGCATGACTGTTTGTCCACACACAGCTCCACCTCTATCATCAAATTTGCTGATGATACTGTTGTCCTGGGCCTCATTTCCAACAACAATGAGGCGGCATACTTGGACGAGGTGGAGCATCTAACATCATGGTGCCAGGACAACTGTCTCTCTCTGAATGTTGGCAAGACCAAAGAAATGATTGTGGACTTCAGGAAGAGACAGCAACGGACATACTCCCCCTCATGATCAGCGGGTCACCAGTAGAGAGAGTGAGCAGCTTCAAGTACCTGGGAGTAAACATCTCCGAGGACCTGACCTGGACTGCTCACATTCAGACACAGGTGAAAAAGCCAGGCAAAGACTGTACCACCTGCGCCAGCTGAGGAAATTCAGGGTTTCACCAGCTATCCTGAAAACTTTCTATTTAGGGGCGATAGAAAGTGTTTTAACTCAGTGCATCACAGCGTGGTATGGGAACAGCACCAGTCATGACCGCAAAGCCCTGCAAAGAGTAGTGCGCTTATCCGAGCGTATCTCAGGGTCAGCTCTCCCGTCTCTGCAGGACGCCTCACCAAACGCTGCAAAGGTAGAGCTACCAAGATCATCAAGGACTCTAATCACCCTGCAAACCCTCATTTCACGCTGCTACCATCTGGTAAGCGCTTCCGAAGCCTGATGGCCAAAACTGAGAGACTCAGGAGGAGCTTCTTCCCCCAGGCCATCAGACTCCTGAACTCAATCACTTAACATCACGTGACTTCACTTCAGGATAAACATCGACATACTGACATTGCACTGCACTTTCTGTTCTCGTTGTTACTGTGTAACAACCTGTCATAAACCTGTTTGCACATTATACTCTTTATACATTTGTTAACCACATATTTATAAGTCTACAGTTTACTCACTGCACAGTCTACTTCAATTATTTTATTCCACTTTATCCTTATTTGTTACCTTTTTTTTTCTCTTGACTTGATTATTTATAATTCTACAGATATAGACATATATATATATATATATATATATAGAGAGTTTTTATTTTTTTATATCCTATTTCTATTATAATTTCTTCCTTGTGTTTTAACTGTGAATTTGCACTGTCCATGGAGCGGACCTGTTTACATTTCACTGCCGGTTGTATATTCTGTATATAACTGTGTATGTGACAAATAAAACTCTTGAATCTTGAATCTTGAATCTTGAGATGGGCCGGAAAACCATACTGGATGACCTTGATCTTTGGGCCCTTAGACGGCACTGCATCACATACAGGAATGCTACTGTAATGGAAATCACAACATGGGCTCAGGAATACTTCCAGAAAACATTGTCGGTGAACACAATCCACCGTGCCATTCGCCATTGCCAGCTAAAACTCTATAGGTCAAAAAAGAAGCCATATCTAAACATGATCCAGAAGCGAAGGTGTTTTCCCTGGGCCTTTTTTTTGGAAAACTGGGACGCCATGTCATCCGGACTAAAGAGGACAAGGACAACCCAAGTTGTTCTCAGCGCTCAGTTCAGAAGCCTGCATCTCTGATGGTATGGGGTTGCATGAGTGCGTGTGGCATGGGCAGCTTACACATCTGGAAAGGCACCATCAATGCTGAAAGGTATATCCAAGTTCTAGAACAACATATGCTCCCATCCAGATGTCGTCTCTTTCAGGGAAGACCTTGCATTTTCCAACATGACAATGCCAGACCACATACTGTATCATTACAACATCATGGCTGTGCAGAAGAAGGATCCGGGTACTGAAATGGCCAGCCTGCAGTCCAGATCTTTCACCCATAGAAAACATTTGGCGCATCATAAAGAGGAAGATGCGACAAAGAAGACCTAAGACAGTTGAGCAACTAGAAGCCTGTATTAGACAAGAATGGGACAACATTCCTATTCCTAAACTTGAGCAACTTGTCTCCTCAGTCCCCAGACGTTTGCAGACTGTTATAAAAGAAGAGGGGATGCCACAGTGGGAAACATGGCCTTGTCCCAACTTTTTTGAGATGTGTTGATGCCATGAAATTTAAAATCAACTTATTTTTCAATTAAAATTATACATTTTCTCAGTTTAAACATTTGATATGTCATCTGTGTTGTATTCTGAATAAAATATTGAAATTTGATCATTCCACATCATTGCATTTGTACAGTCCCAACTTTTTGGAATCGGGTTTGTGTGTATATATATATATGTATATATATATATATATATATATATATATATATATATATATATATATATAGTACTGTGCAAAAGTCTTAAGCTCGCTAGTATTTTTACACACAAAAAGTGGGTTTAAGCCAGTTATTTATATCTTTTGCTGTAGTGTGTCAGTAGGATCTATCAGGCTTGAAAACATTTTTCGTGTGTGAAAATACCAACGTGCCTAAGACTTTTGCACAGTACTGTGTATATATATATAAGTAAAATGATTTATTGATATTTAAAAATGTTTTTAATAACTTTTTCATATCAGAGAGTAAGAGTCTTATGTACTGCCGCTGAAGACCTGCCAGATCCTAAACGTCCAAAACAGAAGCTAAACACAGTTACTTTTGAGACCTTCACAGACCTATTGACTTTACTGAACTGTTCACACACCCAACTCATTACCTCTCAGAGACATGGTCTGATTGTTCTGCCTTGTTTTTGGTTTCTGATTGTCATTTAATTGGCATCGTAATGAACATCATATTATGGTTAAGTATAGTAGCCAAATGTTTATCAAAGCAACAGTTTTTTCATTTTATCATACAGTTAAATACAAGAGTTCATATGGAGAATAAATTATTATATATGTGAATTCTGACTTGACAAAGACAAGGCTTGTTTGCTTTTTATAAATGCTTTTAATGTTACCTCAAAAAGGGTCTTGAAGGCCACCTGTTACAAGGGTTGCTAAGTCTACGTAACAAAACTAGCTCAATGGACAATCAAAAATAGCCCAAAAGTAGCCCAATGACCATATCTCAAAATCAAAATATACCTCTCCCATACCTAAAAGGCATATTTTACAGTTGTTATGCAAATTGAAAACCACTACATTGTAGTGATCATAAACACAGCTCGAAAGCTCCCTACCAGTGTCCCTCCTTCACAAAACTTAGTATGCCTACAGTATTATCATTGGTAGAATATAAAATATTTCAATGCAAGCATTTCAGTCAAATATAATTTAAGAAATATGTAAAACCTTTAACAGTTTTAAAGTAGGGACTTGGCAACCCTGCCTGTTATGCTTTTCGGCTTCCCTTTTAAGAGTGGATTGTGTGTTTTCTGACAAAAATGTATCAAATGTGAAAATTATTAGTTGTACAATTGTACAAAATTGTTTATTTCTGTGTGCTCACATTTTTTTACCAGATTAAATTGGTAACAATTGTATCATTTTTAGTTTTATGTGATTTATTTCTTATGTTATTTAGACAAAAGATTCTGATAGCCTACACTTTCCAAGAGAAATATGCATGATCACCATCTGCTGGCTAACTAATGACATTACAGCAAATACATTTACTCTTCTATAAACCTATAATGGAAGTGCAGTTGCATACATTATAAATGTAGGCTTAAACAAAAAAAGCTCAGATCATACTGCAAATGAGCAGCCATAAACCTTCACATGCTCTGTTTTTTTTTGTGTTTTTTTAAATGGCAAAAGTATTTTCCTGCTCCATAATAAATATGCAGTTAACGCTGAAATTTTGATCACTTGATGTTAAAAACAAGAAATATAAAGAATTAAGACAGCGTGTCCATAGGTAAATAAATGCAGCATCATTAGAAGTGTATTTCTGTCTTCATGCAAGTGCATTATATCCTCTTGCTATGTTGGATAGCGCCATCTTCTGGACAATATGTAGACCCAGGGCTGTAAGCACCATAGACACAAATATATTCAGGTTAATGGTTGACCAGTTTTCAATGTTTGATTGTTACATTTGGTCCCTGAAAATACAAGGGACAAACACACCGTTTATGTACATTTTTATATTTGCAATCAATGAGTCTGATAAAATGTGCTATGACATAAAGTCTAAGTTTATTTATTTTTAAAGGAATTCAATGTTATCCCTCTAGATAATTTGTTGCATACACATAGACCCAAGCAATATAAATAGAATTGTTAATATAATATTTGCAGTAGGTGTACATTGCCATTCAAAGGTTTGATGTTGGTTTGTGTTGTTTGACTGTATGTTTTTAAAGAAATTAATAATTTGTTATAATTTGTTAAATTGTTATATTAAAAAAATAAAATTTCAAATAAATGCTGTTCTTTCGGTTTATCAAAGAATCAGGAAAAAATGTATCATGGTTTCCACAAAAATAGCATTAGAGTTAGCATAACTTGGTTAGCATAAGAGTTCAAAATTAAAACCCAAAGTTTTGAATAGTAGTGTATGTACAGAAATCAAAAACGTTACTGTACTGTTATGGGACTCAAGTGTGTGGGGCGATAGGAAGGCTATATTTCAAAGATTAAGGAAACAATTCAATACATTACAATTGCAACAGGGGGCTTGAAAGTCCTTTTGTTCTGATGCACAGGCTGTAGTGGGTAATGTGACCACAGCTCCATAATAAGATCAGGGAAAGCTCGTCCAGCTTCCAAGTGAAGGTGACTAAACAGGGTGATTAGATGACCCCAAATCAATCTGAGATTAAAGGACTTTTCCTGAATCTACACACAAATTTCTTCCAGCTTCCATCATCTGTCATCTGATAAGACTAAAATTAATATTTAATAGTTATTTGTTTTGTGCAAAATACAGATGGACACACTGACTCCAAAAAGTATTTGGACACTTAAGACATGGTTCAAAATATCTGAATGTCTATCTGAAACATAAATCCAAGTGGCTTCTGCCAAAATATTATTTTTTCTACATTTTGAACAGTATAATGTAACAAACTTTTGCTGTCTTTTAAATAAATGCCACCTACTTTTGATATTTTATCAAATGTAATGACATTGATGCATTGTGATTTAAATGTACAAGTACTTTCTGGACCCACTTTATATTAAGTGTCTAACTACTGTGTATTAACATTTATATTAATCATTAATCATAATAATCATATTAATCATATATTAATGATACAATGCACTTATTGTGTACATGTTTTTACATTGTACTTATATAATTTCTGTAATTACATCTATAATTACACTGTTGGCTCTTCCTCACAACTTAACCCACTCTTAAACCTACCCATACCACCAAACCTGTCCCTAACCTTACCCTGTATCTCACCTCATTAGCAGCAAAAGTGTTGTGCAATAAAATATTAGCACAATAAGTACACTGCATGTGAGTATGTTGATGTAAGTACATAGTAGTTAAGGACACCTAATATAAGGGTGACCGGATGGTTTGTACACAGATGTTTTCTCAGTGTATGTTTATGTATTATAGCAGTATTTCAAATTACATTTTAACAAAGTTTCTTTAGTACACTGTTAAAGGGATAGTTCACCCAAAAATGTAAATTCTGTCATCATTTACTCATGTCGTACCAAACCTGCATGACTTTCTTTCTTCTGTGTAACAGCACGAGAGTGAATAAATGATGAATTCCCATTTTTGGCTGAACCATCCCTTTATAATATGTGTATGTGTGTCAGTTTACAGATACATCATCAAACAGGCACATGATATACGGTCTGCACATTCAACTGGGCCATTAGGGTAATTGCATATAGACGGCTGCCATATAGACGCTGACCTGGTTTGAGTCTAGTGACCAGCAAAACTTCCTGTTCATGATGGTGGCTTCCTTCCACGGTCTCTTTTCAAGCCAGTGTCGGATCTGTGATAAGCCCTTTAGCGCTAAGATGCCAAACACACTCTTTAGAGGCTAATCCCTATTAAGTGACGTGTGACTTTTTACATTCTCTTCGCGCCTCTAACCTCCTGCTCCCTCCTTTTCTTCTCACCTACCTAACTATCATTTTCTTCATTTCTGCTAAACTCATTCCCAATCTCATTTTCAACGAGGTGAAAAGGTTTTTGAAGTGCCAGATGTCTTGAATACAATGTGAATCATATACACTACCGTTCATTAGTTTGGAGTCAGCTTTTATTCAGCAAGTTCACATTAATCAAAAGTGACAGTAAAGACATTTACATTGTTACGAAGAAACCAATTTAAAAGAAATGTTCTTTTGAAACTACGCAGCACAACTTTTTCAACATTGATAATGATAAGAAATCTTACTTGAGTATGTTAAATCAGAATATTAGAATGATTTCTGAAGGATCATGTGACGCTGAAGGCTGGAGTAATAAAGCTGAAAATTCAGCGCTGCCATCACAGGAATAAGTTCATTTTAAAATATATTGAAATAGAAAGCAGTTATTTTAAATTGTAATAACATTTAACGATAGTACTGTATTTTTGATCAAATAAATGCAAAAACAAAAACTAGATCTTTTGAAAGGTAGTGTATGTTAAATTTGATATAATACAAAACCTGTTCTTTTCAGCCCAATGTTTGCTGCTTTATCTGGTGTGGTATAAGGGTACTTTGAGGGAAAGTGTGAATAAAATATGGAGCCACTCCAGACATCATCATCACGATTAAGTTTAGGCTGATGTCCAGGTTTCAAAAAAAAAAAAAAAAATGGCTTTGGATGCATCTAAACCTAAACTGAGAAATGTTATTTAAAAAATGTTTCAACACCTATTAACAATGACTTAAGATGCCTTAAAATGTGTTTGCCTTTTTTTATTTATGTAGATCCCAATATTCAACAGAGCAATTCAGGAAAAAAATAGCTATCATTCAGTTTTTATCTACTGTAAATGACATCTGAGACTATACAGTTTTCACTCATAAATTGCCAGTACATTTCAAGTAACGCATCAAATTAAACATGACATTTTGAAGTAGGAAGACTGAAATCTTTTTTCTTGTGCTCCAATAATCTTCATTTTATTTGCAACTTCATTACAGTGGCTTTCAGATATTGGCATGTACGTTTCCAGCTTGTCCTCAAATCACCTTTAATTGTTTGATACAGCTCCCAACTAGTTACTTCGATTACTTACTAAGATAAGTTATATTAAATGAATACCGTATATAACATTATTTGAACATTTAAAAAGAAAAGGCTGTCAGTGTGCACTAAACTTGCTGGCAAAACCAGTGAAGAGGTGTCATAAAATTAACGACATTCGACATTATAAACATCTCGACATTCCTGGGTTAAAGGGGAAACATTTTTATTTTAGAAACATGCTTTTGGTTACATTAAGTAATTCATATTGTTTGTCATTTCATAATAATATATACAAAATATTAATTCTTCAAGCGAATGATTGTGGATGGTGTGTGTGTTCTAGAGGACATTACTTCAGTCAAGGGGAACAGATGCCATGTGCATGCTTTGGTTTGGCTCTGCTCCTTCAACATGGCTTTGCTATTGCGTAGAAGGTGTGAATCCAATCAGGCAGGATTGAGGCATTAAGAGAGGATGCAAACAGCCATGGTGTTAACAGCTTGTCAGGGCCTTTTTGTGCCTGTAATGGGATAATCACAAGCTACTTGTGGCTGGAAATCCTCCTTGAAGGTGTTGACACACTTCAGAGATGATAATCTGACAGATGGGTCAGGCTCCTTCCTGTTTGTTCACACTCAGTGTCCTGCTAAAGCTTAAAACTCATTTTCTTTAGCTATGACCTTTAAAAAGTTTTTTATACTCTGTATAATTTTGATATATGCAAATGCAGTCAAGATTGTGGGATTCTTAATTTGTAGAAAAATGTGTAAATATGCAGGTTCTTACATTTGGTCAGAACTTATGTGCAAAACTAGAATGGAGGTTTATGAATGCCCAAGTACTAAGTATATATATATATATATATATATATATATATATATATATATATATATATATATATATATATATATATATATATATATATATATATACATATACATATAATGTATAGTATTATAATATAGTATTATTTAAAAACACACTCAAATTGGAATTTGTCATTTAAGTGGCACTTTGATTTGCTCATTTACATGGGGAGATGTGCAAACTTGTGTCTCATTTAAAAACATACATATTTCCATTAAACAAGATTAAAAGATTGTCTCGCTTTACCTTCTATGTCTCTGTTTCACAATATCAGTTAACCATGCATTTTTGAAGCTGCAAGCATGAGCTTGGGTGTGTTTATCTGATTCTAAATCAAACTTGCAGGTACAAAACCTGGCAATTTGCAAGGGTTATCACACCAATCATACAAAAGCAAATGTTTTCATTTTCAGTTTTAGATCATTCTTGGGTCAACATTTCACCACCTTGGAATTGTAAGGTTCTATCTGCATTCTGATTGATTTTGAGATATTGAGCTTCCAAGTTTTTGCATTCCGTTGGACTAAGATCGAACCTTTTTGTTTTCTAAATTAAAAGTACCAAAATGTACACAACTTCAAAACATCACATAATTTAAATAAATTGTCACAGAATAAGAATATGTGAATAGCTCAGTTTTGAAAAGTGTCAGATAGAACCTTATAATTCCAAGGTGACAATTTATCAGCATGACAGCCATCTTTACTAAGTGTTTAATTCAGTAATAGACTTTACTAATTAGGAGGTAAATTTTGCCAAGTAAAGTGATGGATGTTTTGGCACTTACAGAAGAGCCTCAGTAATTCCTCTATGACATCACTCCTCCATTTATTCGTTCTATTGTTTAAATTCTCCTACTAACCTCACTGACACTCTTGTGGCTTTCATGTAAAGATGTAAGATACAGATAATTCTAAATCACACATGAGTGTGTTAATATTAATCATTGTTTTAAATTAGAATTGATTAGCTATTTCTTACAACTACTATAACAAAATGCTAAAGATGTAATTTTTTCAGTGGCGTTTTCAATATATTGAAGCATACATTGAGTCACCTTTGGGTTAAGGATCAAATTATCCTTTTAGAGGTAAACGTCTGACGTGACTGTAATGGTTCAACAAATAAAATAACAGAGTTAAAAGCCCCTTTGAGTGGTCAGCACTTAATTAAAGGTGGAGTACTGCACATATATTTGTTAGAGTTTGAAGCAGTTATCCAAACCAAAACAGATGGTACTTACAGTTTAGTAAATTGTTGACGTCTTAATTGGCCAAAACAATTAACATTTTATCAATTAGCATCAAATCAAAACAAAATTAAGCCATAATGTTTAAGATGAACAATGCTATTCAATGTGTTTAATTTACATTCAGATGTCATATTATCAGAAATTATTTTGGAAAGACTTTCCAGGTTCCTGTGATTGACTGGCCATCTGACTAGGGTGTTTCCCTCTCCTTCGGCTCAAGATGCTGGGATAGGCTCCAGCATCCCTGTGATATAAGGACAAGTGGGTTGATGGATGGAGGGATGGATGTATGGATGAATGGGACTGACCAGGTGATTATCCAACTACAAACCCGATTCCAAAAAAGTTGGGACACTGTACAAACTGTGAATAAAAACAGAATGCAATGATGTGGAAGTTTCAAATTTCAATATTTTATTCAGAATACAACACAGATGACATATAAAATGTTTAAACTGAGAAAATTTATAATTTTAAGGGAAAAATAAGTTGATTTTAAATTTCATGGCATTAACACATCTCAAAAAAGTTGGGACAAGGCCATGTTTCCCACTGTGTGGCATCCTCTCTTCTTTTTATAACAGTCTGCAAACGTCTGGGGACTGAGGAGACAAGTTGCCCAAGTTTAGGAATAGGAATGTTGTCCCATTCTTGTCTAATACAGGCTTCTAGTTGCTCAACTGTCTTAGGTCTTCTTTGGCACATCTTCCTCTTTATGATGCGCCAAATGTTTTCTATGGGTGAAAGATCTGGACTGCAGGCTGGCCATTTCAGTACCCGGATCCTTCTTCTGCGCAGCCATGATGTTGTAATTGATGCAGTATGTGGTCTGGCATTGTCATGTTGGAAAATGCAAGGTCTTCCTGAAAGAGACGACGTCTGGATGGGAGCATATGTTGTTCTAGAACTTGGATATACCTTTCAGCATTGATGGTGCCTTTCCAGATGTGTAAGCTGCCCATGCCACACGCACTCATGCAACCCCATACCATCAGAGATGCAGGCTTCTGAACTGAGCGCTGAGAACAACTTGGGTTGTCCTTGTCCTCTTTAGTCCGGATGACATGGTGTCCCAGTTTTCCAAAAAGAACTTGAAATTTTGATTGGTCTGACCACAGAACAGTTTTCCACTTTGCCACAGTCCATTTTAAATGAGCTTGGCCCAGAGAAAACGCCTGCGCTTCTGGATCATGTTTAGATATGGCTTCTTTTTGACCTATAGAGTTTTAGCCGGCAACGGCGAATGGCACGTGGATTGTGTTCACGACAATGTTTTCTGGAAGTATTCCTGAGCCCATGTTGTGATTTCCATTACAGTAGCATTCCTGTATGTGATGCAGTGCCGTCTAAGGGCCCGAAGATCACGGGCATCCAGTATGGTTTTCGGCCTTGACCCTTACGCGACAGAGATTGTTCCAGATTCTCTGAATCTTTGGATGATATTATGCTCTGTAGATGATGATAACTTCAAACTCTTTGCAATTTTTCTCTGAGAAACTCCTTTCTGATATTGCTGCACTATTTTTGGCCGCAGCATTGGGGAATTGGTGATCCTCTGCCCATCTTGACTTCTGAGAGACACTGCCACTCTGAGAGGCTCTTTTTATACCCAATCATGTTGCCAATTGACCTAATAAGTTGCAAATTGGTCCTCCAGCTGTTCCTTATATGTACATTTAACTTTTTTGGAATGTGTAGCTCTCATGAAATCCAAAATGAGCCAATATTTGGCATGATTTGGAATTTCTCACTTTCAACATTTGATATGTTATCTATCTATCTATCTATCTATCTATCTATCTATCTATCTATCTATCTATCTATCTATCTATCTATCTATCTATCTATCTATCTATCTATCTATCTATCTATCTATCTATCTATCTATATATATTATATATTATATTTATATTTACTAATTGTTAAATTATGATGTAGGATAAAGGTATTGGGAATACAATAAAGCCACACAACATCTGAGGAGCAAATGTAATTTGTAATGACATTAGGCATTTGTATTGGCTGTAACAGGTTGAATTGGATTATTACACACACACATCTCAAGAGATCAGGAAAGGGATCAAAGGAATATGAAGGTGTTGCCAACATGGACTATAGGCTACAATTTGCAAATCAATGAGCATAAATTACTGAACCTCCAGACATCTGCATCAAATAAGACTTGTTGGGTCAATATTAATATAATGTGTTATAAGACTAACAGACATTTTATTTATTTATTTTTAACTGTGGCCACACAAAGTGAATTTATGGTTTAATAAACCAAAGTGTTTAAATATATCACAATAATTGGGAAACAGTTGATTCCTATGACATCAGCAAATAAAAGTTAAAAGGGCAAGAAATGGCAGAAATATGCATTAAAGAAGCATTGATTTGGATAAGGAGGCTTAGTAGGCTAAAACAATAAACTCTTGATTCACATTGAGCACCAACTGGAGAATTACATCAAGCCCGTTGTTTTTTACCCAGAAGACACTGTGTACCACGTAATTTCTCAAACAACAGGTGATTGGCTAAAAAGAGTGAGGAAAGGGATTGGGTGAGAAAATTAACTGGAATTGGATAATTAGATCTATTAACTCTGCTTGGGAATTGTACTTCAGCCAGAAGTCATCAATTAAGTATATTAGCTCAGTCAACACAAAGTCTAAAGATCTCTGATATTTTAAAGCAAATCAGGAGTGCTCCAACACAGAGAATAGATCTTAGTAAAGAATCTGTTTAAGAACTTAATTTTAGGTAACCTGAGGGATCAATTTATCTGCAGTCAATACAAATAACACATAATCTTCACAAATATCATATAAGAATGAAATGTCTTATCCAATAAGACATTCCTATTAATATATTCATTAAGAGTAAGAGACCAGAAAGTAAAAGTCTTTGGTGGCACCTGTCCCACTGACCTAACCTAATAGTTAATCTTAATTTGTAAAGAGAAAAGAGCATTCCACTTTCATATATATGAAATCTGACGTTTTTCTTTAAAATAAGCATTTTTGCCAGGCTCCTATGTATAGGTTTCTACTGGTACTTCTGAATGGGCTGAGGCTGGGATTTAGTGGGTTTGAAGTATTTTATACTATATGCGGAGAGCATTCACTCAGTATTATTATCTCATTTTTGACCAAAGTGGCTTTTAGAGGCTTTTGCATCTGAACTCTTCATATATATATATATATATATATATATATATATATATATATATATATATATATATATATATATATATATATATATATATATATATATACTTACAGACCCTCAGCCACACCTCAATACATCCTTTCTATTTGTCCGTGAGTGATTAAGGCATACCTTATGATTTTTTGGCAAAGATTTGAGAAAGGAAGGTAAGTGTGTTAAAACAATTCACTCTCAGTAAAGTTCACCTAAAGTAGATAATTAGATCTAAGCTATTATTCTTGCCACATACTGTTCTTTGGCCAGAAGTCTCAAGGTAAGGGAATTAGCACCAGTACACTGCTATGGCCTTATGTTTTAAATCTACACAGATTTCATTCTTCTTGTCTTTGATGGGGCCAAGTAAAAACCAAGAAAAAAAATGTTGATTAATGCCAGGACAAAAAAAACATTCCTAATCATTGTTTGTTTTGATATTCAGGAAAAAAATATTGTTAAAACAATGTAAATTAACTTGAAAATAAGACAATATTTTGATATAAAATAAAAATCGAGTGATATTTGAACTTGGTATTGTGTTACTGTAACTCAGACAGTAGAGTTAGTTGATTCTCAGAGAACACATACACCGATCAGGCATAACATTATGACCACCTTCCTAATATTGTGTTGGTCCCCCTTTTGCTTCCAAAACAGCCCCTGACCCGTCAAGACATGGACTCCACCAAGATGTTAGCAGCAGATCCTTTAAGTCCTGTAAGTTGCAAGGTGGGGCCTCCATGGATCGGACTTGTTTGTTCAGCACATCCCACAGATGCTGGATTGGATTGAGATCTGGGGAATTTGGAGGCCAAGTCAACACCTCAAACTCGTTGTTGTGCCCCTCAAACCATTCCTGAACCATTTTTGCTTTGTGGCAGGGTGCATTATCCTGCTGAAACAGGCCACAGCCACCAGGGAATACCGTTTCCATGAAAGGGTGTACATGGTCTGCAACAATGCTTAGGTAGGTGATACGTGTCAAAGTAACATCCACATGGATGGCAGGACCCAATGTTTCCCAGCAGAACATCGCTCAATGTTCACATTGCTCAACACTGCCTCCGCCAGCTTGCCTTCTTCCCACAGTGCATCCTGGTGCCATGTGTTCCTCAGGTCAGCAACACACACGCACCCGGCCATCCACGTGATGTAAAAGAAAACGTGATTCATCAGACCAGGTCACCTTCTTTCATTGCTCCGTGGTCCAGTTCTGATGCTCACCACTGTTGGCGCTTTCGGCGGTGGACAGGGGTCAGCATGGGCACCCTGACTGGTCTGTGGCTATGCAGCCCCATACGCAACAAACTGCAATGCACTGTGTATTCTGACACCTTTCTATCAGAACCAGCATTAACTTCTTGAGCAATTTGAGCTACAGTAGCTTGTCTGTTTGATTGGACCAGTCTTCTCTCCCCACGTGTATCAGTGAGCCTTGGACACCCATGACCCTGTTGCCGGTTCACCACTGTTCCTTCCTTGGACCACTTTTGATAGATACTGACCACTGCAGACCGGGAACAGTTTTGGAGATGCTCTGACCCAGTTGTCTATAGCCATCACAATTTGGTTCTTGTCAAACTTGCTCAAATCCTTACGCTTGCCCATTTTTCCTGCTTTTAACACATCAACTTGCTGCCTAATATATCCCATCCACTAACAGGTGACATGATGAAGAGAAAATCAGTGTTATTCACTTCACCGGTCATAATGTTATGCCTGATTAATGTGTTAAGTGTTAAGATTAATACACAGGCTGAATTGGACTTAACCTGGAAGTACAATCACATAGCATGCTTTTTGTCAGGAATAACTTTGCTGAAACCTGTAGACACTCTTAAATTTCACAAAAACAATCTCATTCAAAACTAATCAAATGTAATACTAATACTAATAATAATGCTATTTAAATAACGTTGGTGCTTTCAGCTTTGATATTGAAAATATAGTCTTGGCTATTAACAGGAGATTTATAAATTATATTGGATTAGATCATTAATGGGAAATGTGAAATCCTAGTGACACTTATTTTAGGGGTTCA
The DNA here is from genome assembly GCA_018749465.1 of Paracanthobrama guichenoti. NCBI lineage: Eukaryota > Metazoa > Chordata > Actinopteri > Cypriniformes > Gobionidae > Paracanthobrama > Paracanthobrama guichenoti. The sequence continues at coordinate 26,900,644 of CM031948.1, forward strand.
TTTAAACAGGGTTAGTAGATAAAATAAAACAAGGAGACATGTTACATGTGTAATACTTTCATATGTATGAAAAGTCTCAATGTATTCTCAACATTCATGGGAACCTATGTGATGCCAACTACAAGAGGTCAATTAAAGTTCAAGTAGCTATGTTCTACTTATCTACCTCTACCAACGTTATAGCACCTGCCAGGTCATTTAATGTCTGGAGTATCCCGATTAAGAGTTTACCACATGGTGTTGTATAGACAAAAGATACCTGCAAATTTCAACATAGTTACAAGCTATAAGTTAAGTGAAGAGACTCCTCATGTTTACTTATGTCTGAGGAAAACTATATTGCTCAGTGCAAAAGCAAAATTTAAATCCATTTAAGCATAGAAACAGAACTTTAAATGTGCATGTATTATACAAGAAAAAATGTAGGATGGGACTTGATTTTGCCCATTGGTAATTGATTGTGGTTTGCTATTGCTGAGATCTCATTTGAGTGACAGGTTGCCCCACCCTTGCGCCAGTAAACACATCATCAGAGAAATGAAGAGATGTCGCCACATGTAGGAGGAGAAGTTATTTTTGTTAAAGATTATGAGGGCACATGAATTAAAAAAATAATGATGTGTAGGGATAAATAATTTACTCTAATGAAGAATTGTACACATTGGTGTACTTGGCTCAACTCGATCTTCTGCCAGCAGAGTCTTAACCAGGAAGCTTAAACTTATTAACTCTGGCTTGAAACCAGTGTTAGGGAACTACCTGAGAAGTGTAGCAGCATGGTCAAGCTACTACAGTCAAACAAGCTTATTAAAATAAGTGGACTATAGTACAGTAAATTAGGCTATAGTAAAGATTAGGTAAATTCAATCAGAGCAGTATTCATCTGGAATAAATACTATGAGCATTTTATAATTAATGGACATGAGAAAGAATCAGACTTTCCAACATGAGAGCGGTTCTAGGCGGTTTGTCATGTATTTGTGCTATGGCACTACTTGCTGGAAAAATTAGCACGTTACTGGAAAAGCTACACTATTATAGTACTGTAGTACGGTAACTCTACTGAAAAATAGCATACCTTTGTCTATCCATGGAAAAAATGCTTGTCTCTTCACTTGCCGTGATGACTGCAGTCACCTTCGGGAAAATGTTATGTTTAAAATAATGTTATGCTTTAAATGCAATTTTTAGTTGTAGGTGACTGGGAAGACTACAGTCTTAATCACATGTTGTCATTTTTTTGTTTTTTTGGGGGGGAAATGAATCTATGGCTTGCTTGCAGTTGACTGTATGCATGCAACCGGGCTAGGTGAATAAATATGAACATGATGTGGTGTAATGTAATTCTCAAGAAAATACAGTGGCAATGGTTTAGGCTACATCCACATTAATCCAGAAACATTTGAAAAATGCGTTCAACACTATGAAACTGAATAGCTCGCACAACAATGAAGGTACAAAATGGGCTGCCAGCTCAATGTTTTTGGGATGAATGGATCACATAACCAGTGTAACTCATTACAAGTGACTTGAGTTGTGTAATCAGATTACTTTTTCAAGTAACTAGTATAGAAACACATTACCTTTAAAAATTACAACTAAATATCTGAGTTACTTTTGCAAATTAGTAACGCAAGTTACTTTATTTTCCCATGTATTGACTGACAGCTCTCCTGTCCCAATGTTGAGGAAAATCGTAAGTGCAGAGGCGTTGAGTTTCACGATGGTTATTGTAGTTCAAGGCTAAATGTGAGCATGCATTTACTAATCTCACTTACACAAAAAAAGATTCAATATTCCTCAATATGATTAAAATCAGTGAAATGCAAAATCAGAATACTATTACAATAACACATTAAATATGTAAAAAAACAAAATATTTAAAACATTTTTTATTTAATCTCACTTTACTGACCAATGTACTTGCTGCTTGGATGATTCAGTTAAACCTTAAGCAAAAATTACTCCAGATTTTTTGTTTTTATATGTGAAGTAAGTGTTAAACATTTTTCTCCTACATCCTATTTTTCCGGTATCCAGAATGGCAGCAGAGCTGAAAGGTTTGTTTGAGCTGCGTCCTCTACTGTACACATGTGAATTTGTATTTCCTTCAGCCTGAGGCTTATTATTTCACTTGTGTGAAAGGGTCTTTACATTTGCTAAAAAAAATAGAACTTTGTTGTAAAAAAACAACAACAAGCCCAGCCAAGGTGAAACGCAAAAGTAACGTAAGTTTTCTTAAAAAGTATCCTAGTAACGCAATTAGCTAATTTTTAAGGGAGTAACACAATATTGTAATGCATTACTTTTCAATGCATAAGTAACTTTCCCCAACACTGCACATAACTGTGTCAGATAACTTTGGCTTCCGGTCCAATTTAAGATTGATTTAAAAATTCTCCTATTTGTGTATACATGTCTACATCATCTTGCTCCTAGTTACAGTTGTGGTCAGAAGTATTCGAACCCCTGGTAAATATGATCAAAGATGGCTGTAAAAATAAATCTGCATCATTTATCCTTTTTATCTTTTATTTAAAAAAAAAATAAAACTGAAGTAAAAGAATTGAAAGTGGGGGGTAAATCACATTATGAAATAAATGCTTTTCTCCAAAACACGTTGGCCATAATTATTGGCACCCTTTTATTAAATACTTTTTGCAACCTCCTTTTTGATAACAGTCTTCTCCTATAATGCCTGATGAGTTTGGAGAACACCTGACAAGAGATCAGAGACCATTCCTTCATGCAGAATCTCTCCAGATCCTTCAGATTCCCAGCTCCATGTTGGTGCTTCTTCTCTTCAGTTCACCCTACTCGTTTTCTATAGGGTTAGGGAAATGGGATGGTCATAGCAGAACCTTCATTTTGTGTTCAGTAACACATTTTTGTGTTGATTTTGATGTTTGTTTTGGATCGTTGTCCTGATGGAAGATCAACCATCGCCCATTATAAGATTTCTAGCAGAGGCCATCAGGTTTAAATTTTTTATCTGTTGGTATTTGCTAGAATCCATGATACCATATATCTGAACAAGATGTCCAGGACCTCCAGCAAAAAAAAAAAAAAAAAAAAAATAGGCCCACAACATTAAAGATCCAGCTGTATTTTTAACCGTGGACATGGGGTACTTTTTATCCCTGTTTGCACCAAACCCATCTGGTGGGTGTTCTGCCAAAAAGCTCTTTTTATAGTTTCATCTGACCACAGAACCAGGTCCCTTTTGAATTTCCAGTCGTATCTGGCAAACTGAATATGCTGGAGTTTGTTTCTGGATGAGCAAGAAGGATCTTTCTTGAAACCCTCCCAAACAACATGTGGTGATGTAGTCTTTCTGACCCCAAGACTCAACTAATCTCTTCGATTCTCCATCTGTGATCATTGGAGAGTCTTTGTCCACTCAAACTGTCCTCCTCGCCTTACATTAAGACAATATAGACACACATCCTCTTCCAGGCAGATTCGTAACATCTCTAGTTGATTGGAACTTATTGTCCTGATGGTGGAAATGGGAATTTTCAATGCTTTAGCAATTTTCTTACAGCCACTTTCTATTTTGTGAAGCTCAACCATCTTTTGCTGCACATCAGAACTACACTCACCTAAAGGATTATTAGGAACACCATACTAATACTCTGTTTGACCCCCTTTTGCCTTCAGAACTGCCTTAATTCTATGTGGCATTGATTCAACAAGGTGCTGAAAGCATTCTTTAGAAATGTTGGCCCATATTGATAGGATAGCATCTTGCAGTTGATGGAGATTTGTGGGATGCACATCCAGGGCACGAAGCTCCCGTTCCACCACATCCCAAAGATGCTCTATTGGGTTGAGATCTGGTGACTGTGGGGGCCATTTTAGTACAGTGAACTCATTGTCATGTTCAAGAAACCAATTTGAAATGATTCGAGCTTTGTGACATGGTGCATTATCCTGCTGGAAGTAGCCATCAGAGAATGGGTACATGGTGGTCATAAAGGGATGGACATGGTCAGAAATAATGCTCTGGTAGGCCGTGGCATTTAAATGATGCCCAATTGGCACTAAGGGGCCTAAAGTGTGCCAAGAAAACATCCCCCACACCATTACACCACCACCACCAGCCTGCACAGTGGTAACAAGGCATGATGGATCCATGTTCTCATTCTGTTTACGCCAAATTCTGACTCTACCATCTGAATGTCTCAACAGAAATTGAGACTCATCAGACCAGGCAACATTTTTCCAGTCTTCAACTGTCCAATTTTGGTGAGCTTGTGCAAATTGTAGCCTCTTTTTTCCTTTTGTAGTAGAGATGAGTGGTACCGGTGGGGTCTTCTGCTGTTGTAGCCCATCTGCCTCAAGGTTGTGCGTGTTGTGGCTTCACAAATGCTTTGCTGCATACCTCGGTTGTAACGAGTGGTTATTTCAGTCAAAGTTGCTCTTCTATCAGCTTGAATCAGTCGGCCCATTCTCCTCTGACCTCTAGCATCAACAAGGCATTTTTCGCCCACAGGACTGCCGTGATACTGGATGTTTTTCCTTTTCACACCATTCTTTGTAAACCCTAGAAATGGTTGTGCGTGAAAATCCCAGTTACTGAGCAGATTGTGAAATACTCAGACCGGCCCGTCTGGCACCAACAACCATGCCACGCTCAAAATTGCTTAAATCACCTTTCTTTCCCATTCTGACATTCAGTTTGGAGTTCAGGAGATTGTCTTGACCAGGACCACACCCTTAAATGCATTGAAGCAACTGCCATGTGATTGGTTGATTAGATAATTGCATTAATGAGAAATTGAACAGGTGTTCCTAATAATCCCCTAGGTGAGTGTATATTCTTTGGTTTTACTCATTGTGATGAATGATTAAGGGAATTTAAGGGAATTTGGCCTTTGTGTTTCCTCATATTTATACTCCTATGTAACAAGACGTCATCGCTAGACAATTTAATGTTCCTAGTCACCATGGTGTGCTAATAAATGTAAATATTAATGGGAATATACTTCAGGGATATTTTACTCATAAATAATTCAAAGGGTGCCAATAATTTTAGCCAATGTTTTTGGAGAAATGCATTTATTTCATAATGTGATTTCCCCCAAATTTCCATTCTTTACTTCAATTAAATTTAGCTAATTTTTTTAATGATAGGACAAAAGGATAAACAATGCAAATGTATTTTTACAGCCATCTTTATCCAATAATTCTGACCACAACTGTATCTGTCTGATCTATTACATCCTTAAATTATGTCCAGAGATTTAATATCTGGTAACCTAAACCTACTTACAGTTCCTCACACAAGGTTAAAGCACAGAGGAGATGGAGATTTTTCAGTGGCGAGGCCAGTACATCTTAGAGTAGCTCCTTCTATATCAGTTTTTAAATCTAGGCTATGGAACTAGAGTTTGTATTCACACTGCATGGTTAGCCCAGAGTGGCTAGCGCAAGTTGACAAGGACTTGCTAATCTCTGTGTATCCTCAGAAGAATCCCAAACAAGACACTAAACCTATTACTTAATTTCCAGCATTTGTTAGCCTCTGCATATAGCCTGCAGGCTAAACAAACACTCAAACATACCCTGAACACATCAAACCTGCTATCATCCCTGTTCCAATGGGTGCCTGATTAGTAAACCAAACCCATTAACCAGCAGATGAATTAAAGCAATTCAGTAAAGCAAAGCAGGCTGAAGAATAAAAGAATAACGATGTGCATCAAGTATTTCTTTTTCTGGTGAATTTGAAACGGATACTTTTTTTTTCTTTCTTTCTTTTTTTTACATAATGATCTAAAGCACTTTGTACCAAGATGGAGATAATTATTTACAGTGTTATGCATGCAAGGATATTATGTGTAATAATGTATGCAGCACAATGTTTCTGTGCATCTACTATGCCTGTCTTTTCTCTTCCTCACTGAAGAGGGGTTATGAGCAAGGTGATAGAGAAAATAATATGTTCAGGCATAATTTCTTATTGCTTCTTATAAAACATATTCTTCAAGTATATAGTGACTCTTTGCAAGAGAGTAGTTTCCAGCCAGTACTCTATGGTAACTAGTTTTTCAAAGTTTCCAGAAACTTTCCAGAATTTGTGGAAACCAGGACCTAGTCACCAAATCGGAATTGTGCATCAAGACCTGCAGTGTAAATGCAGCCTATAAGTTCTCTAAAGGTGGCAAAAATCCCGAACCTGTAAAAAGTTCAAATGTTCTAGTGACTGGTCACATCTAAATTTTTCAGTTGGCCAAACTGAATTTCTGTGAATTAAATTGTATCAATTTACAGAAATTCAATTTGGCCAACTCAAAAATGTAGATGTGACCAGTCACTAGAAAATTTTAAATTGGAGACCTGAATTTTTTACAGTGTAGGGACGTTCCTAAAACATCCTTTTTTGGTTATGAAAGTGCTGCAATTCAAGGCTGACATGACTACATGACGTTCCATTTTGGTTATTCAATGATCACAGCAACGTTCCAAAGGGGTAACGTTGGATGTTATCAGAACGTTTCCACATGGTCCTCTGTTGGTCATATAATAACAAGATTCAAGATTCAAGATTCAAGAGTTCCCTTTCAGTCGGTCACGTTCGACGTACGTCGGACGTCACCGACGAATTGGGATCACTTCAGGAGCCCCTATCAGCTTCGAGATTTAGAGAACAGGCCAATGAGAATTAGCGTGCGAGATTTGCATCTCGCGCTCCGCCTCGCAGTGCGGTATAAACGAAGCGAAATGCAGCGCACCTTTGTCATTCACTTCGAGCCGAACACGGTGTTGATGAAGAAGACTGTTCCTGCAGCAGCAGAGAAAAAGAGAACGACAGAAGAAGCTTCTTTGAGTGCTGAGTGGGATGGCACGATCAGCGGCGCCGCGAGCTCCCTGATACAGTGATAAACTGCTGTTTTCACAGCACTGTTTGGTCTGTTGGTTCGGTGAGCGTTCCCAATGGTGAGTGCATACACAGGCTGCACTACTCTCCTGTGTTTTGCCACGGTTGTTCCCTGGGTGCTTCAGCACATTTAAAAGAGCACATTTTCTTCTAAAAGAGCAGCGCGGGTGTGACACTGCGTCTTTTTCAAGACGGCGTTCCACCCGTGCATTTCTGGATGCGGTTGTTTCCTGTCCTTATTGACGGCCACGAGCCCTCTCGCATAACTATGTTGAGATTGCGTTCGTGGGTGGTCCATGTGCTCTCAGGAGAACGGGATCACGTTGGCGCGCTGTTCGTCTCACCTTCCCCGTGAGGGTTTGAGTGTTCAGTGCGCCGTGTGCCGTCGAGCTGCCGCTGACAGCGCGGGTTGTCACGGCAACCCAGCGCGCGTCACTCGGTACTCTAGATGCGCGGTCGAGACTATGAAACCTCAAACGGGGTTGAGTCCCTTCGCTTATACCCCGATCTAGTGTCTTTTCTGGTGCACCAGAAAAGGGGCTACTTTGGCTGATAAGCCTGGGTGATCTGAGGATTACAGTGGGGCTTCCCTGCCGAGCACATCTCCGTGGGCCCCCCACTCCTCTAGCGCATCGCAGCATGCTGAGACTGTGTTCATGGGTGTTTCATGTTCTCTCATGAGAGCATGACCACGTCGGCGCGTTGTTCATCTTACCCTTTTCATAAGTGTTTTGGTGTTCAGCGCGTCGTGTGCCGTCTCACGGCCACGCTCACTATCTCGCATGCCTGCTGGTAGCTTACAAATGGGATTGCTGGTCCTAAAAAAAATAAAGGGACCTAGCGTTTCATTTGGGGCTCTAGCAGAGGACAGATGTCAATCGCTGCATCGGAGAGAGGGCTGTTATGTGTTGAAAATGAAGATGAGGCTGAGATTCCCACTATAATAGTGGATGTTTCATGCTGAATCAGATTCATACTTGACAGTCATGCTTCCTCGGGTGGCTGGGGCATAGCGCAACGCTTAAATCGCCTTGCCTGCCCCCTTGCCTTTTTCCCGGATGTGCATTGGAAAGCTTTAGCAGTGTGGAACCGCTTGGCACCAGAAAATGGAACGCCAAAGCCATAGCCTGTATAAAGTTTTCCTCTCTCTCACTACCCTCATCAGGTGGGGTGGCAGTGCCACTGGCAGGCTGCCTCCACCCAGCACTCTTTGTGCATAAGGGTAGTTCTGAGCTGAGGTTGAGCTGCGCACAGTGGCTTTTATATTTAAAGTCACAGCGCTGGCCCTTGGCCAGGCGATGTCCAGAAACACCATCGGCGTTGGGCACCCGGATTTGGTTAAGAGCTGCTCTTCCCCGGAGGAGGGCCGGGTGGAGAATCATTGGTAAATTCTGTTCCGCCACTGGTGTCAAATACAACCAGTGGTACCCAAATTCTAAAGAGCAGTTCCAATACCTCTGGGTGCCAGGAGAGTGTGCTCGGCGGTGTTCGACGCTTCCATGCCTCGTCACCCTCAGGCACCTCTCCTATCGCCAGCAGGGGGTGCCGGCTGTGTCTGGGACGCACACAAGTGGCCTCCCCACACTCGTGCACCCCCTCAGCGGAAGCAGGTAAGTGTTGCACCGCACACTCAGACCCCACCTTGGGCCGCTCCCATGCCGTCCGTGTCGGGCCCCTGCATGCTGCTGTGCTGCCCCGCTGCGGGCACGTCTGTGGTGCCGTTGGTCCCGCTTGCACGGTTCTTGGGAGCCTGCCTAGCGCTCCAGCCCGTCTTGCTGGCTCATCCGTACCATCAGACTCGGCTATGTGATTCAGTTCGCCCGGCGTCCCCCCAAGTTCAGGGGCATCCACTTCACCTCCATGTCGAAGGAGAATGCCCCTGTGCTTCAGGCGGAGATCGCGGTCCTACTGGCAAAGGATGCGATAGAGCCGGTCCCTCCAGCCGATATGAAGACCGGGTTCTACAAGAAAAGCAGCGGGTTACGGCCGATCTTGGTTCTGTGACTTCTGAACCAGTCCCTAGGCTGCTGTTCAGGATGTTAACGCAGAAACGCATCTTCAGGTGCGTCCGTCCCCAAGATTGGTTTGCAGCGATCGACCTGAAGGACGCGTACTTTCATGTCTCGATTCTCCCTCGACACAGACCGTTATTACGCTTTGCATTCGACGGACAAGCATGTCAGTACAAAGTCCTACCCTTCGGGCTGGCCCTGTCGCCCCGTGTCTTCACGGAAGTCGCGGAGGCGGCCATTGCTCCCGTGTGGGAGCGTGGTGTTCGTATTCTCAACTACCTCGATGACTGGCTGATTTTTGTCCAGTCGTGAGAGCAGTTGTGCAAACACAGGGACATGGTGCTCCGCCACCTTTGCCAGTTTGGCCTTCAGGTCGACTGGGAGAAGAGCAAACTCTGCCCCTCGCAGAGGATCTCTTTTCTCAGGATGGAGATAGACTCGGTCGCCCGGACAGCGCGCCTCACCGAGGAGCGTGTCCAGTCGGTGTTGAACTGCGTGAATTCGTTCAAACGCAGGATAGCGGTACCACTGAAACCTTTTCAGAGGCTCCTGGGGCATATGACATCCGCAGCCGCAGTAACGCCGCTGGGATTGCTTCATATGAGACCGCTTCAACGCTGGCTCCACGACCGGGTCTCGAGATGGGCGTGGTGCAGCGGAACTCTCCGTGTCCAAGTGACGCCGAGATGCCGCCAACCTTCAGCCCGTGGTAGGACCCTTCATTTCTACGGGCAGAAGTGCCTCTAGAACAAGTGTCCAGGCATGCTGTTGTCTCCACGGATGCCTCATCCACCGGCTGGGGTGCCACGTACAACGGGCTTGCAGTATCGGGTCTGTGGACGGGGCCCCAACTGCAATGGCATATCAATTGCCTGGAGTTGTTAGCAGTTCGTCTTGCACTCAGCCGCTTCAACGCCGCTCAGAGGCAAGCACGTTCTACCGCGCAGGTAGATCTGTTTGCCGCCCCGGACTCCACCCACTGCCAGCTGTTCTATTCCCTGACCGAGGGACCCTCGGTTTGGATGCGCTGGCACACAGCTGGCCCCGGGGCCTACGCAAATATGCGTTTCCCCCCCAGTGAGCCTTCTTGCACAAACACTGTGCAAGGTCAGGGAGGACGAGGAGCCAGTCCTGTTGGTCGCTCCGTACTGGCCCAACAGGACTTGGTTTTCGGAACTAGTGCTCCTCGCGACAGCACCTCCTTGGCCCATTCCTCTGAGGAAGGACCTCCTGACTCAGAGACGGGGCACCCTCTGGCACCCGCGTCCGGACCTCTGGAAACTCCATGTCTGGTCCCTGGACGGGACGCGGAGGTTCTAGGCGGTCTGCCACAAGCTGTTTTAGACACCATTACTTCCGCTAGAGCGCCCTCTACAAGGCACCTCTACACGTTGAAGTGGAACCTGTTCGTCGAATGGTGCTCTTCTCGCCGAGAAGACCCCCGAAGGTGTTCGGTCAGTTCTGTGCTTTCCTTCCTACAAGACGGGTTGGAGCGAAGGCTGTCTCCCTCCACCCTCAAAGTCTATGTGGCCGCCATCGCCGCCAATCATGATAAATAAAAATCCTTCGGGAAGCACGATCTGATCGTCAAGTTCCTGAGCGGGGCGAGGAGACTGAATCCGCCTCACCCTCCCTCTATACCCTCTTGGGACCTGTCTCTGGTGCTGACCGCACTGCAGAGGCCTCCCTTTGAGCCTTTGCAGTCAGCTGAGTTAAAAATTCTGTCTCTGAAGACAGTACTCCTGACTGCATTGGCCTCCATCAAGAGGGTAGGAGACCTGCAGGCATTTTTGGTCGACGAATCGTGCCTGGAATTCGGGCCTGGTAACTCTCACGTAATCCTGAGACCCCGGCCTGGATATGTGCCCAAGGTTCCCACCACTCCCTTCCGGGACCAGGTGGTGAGCCTGCAAGCGCTGCCTTTGGAGGAGGCAGACCCAGCCCTAGCTTTTCTCTGTCCCGTCCGCGCTTTGCGGACTTACGTGGACAGAACGCAAAGCTTCAGGACCTCAGAGCAGCTCTTCGTCTGTTATGGAGGACAGCAGAAGGGAAAGGCTGTCTCCAAGCAGAGGATGGCCCACTGGATAGTGGATGCCATCGTCTTGGCGTATGAACCCAAGACGTGCCCTGCCCGCTCTGGTTAAGAGCCCACTCCACCAGTGGTGTAGCTTCTTCCTGGGCGCTGGCTCGTGGTGCCTCGCTGGCAGATATTTGTAGAGCTGCGGGCTGGGTGACACCCAACACGTTCGCTAGGTTCTATAGCCTACGTGTAGAGCCGGTATCTTCCTGTGTGCTCACTTCCCATAGTCAGTAACACCGAAGTGCCCGTTCTAAAGTGTCGGCTTGCTGCGCCACTCCCTTCCCCATGGAACGGATACGTGCGCTTATATGCTCCAGTCGAGTTCCCCAGCATGGCGAACCCTGTCGAGTCCTCCATGGCCCTTGGCAGTCGGACGTGGCGGGCGTCCGACGCCAGGCCTAACGCTCGTATGCATTGGTGGAACTTGTGTTAGGCTGGGTTCCATATGTTGTGACCCCCACGGCGGTCCCATATGTGTATTCCCCACGGTAAGTCTCCCTTCGGTGAGCTCGTGTCTTTCCCTTGGCAGAGCTCGCTCTGCCGTCTCAGTGTGGTGTGGACCCCCGCCTAAAATTGGCCGGAGCCACCCCTGGGACTTCCGTATGTAGCACTGCCCACAGCCAGTCCATACGTGTATTCTCCACATGGTTAGGGTTAGGGTTAACCCTCCGGGCATGATGTGGCTTCCGCAGCGGCCCCCCGGGGCACGCTTTCCCAGTGTTATCCAATAGTCGGCTGAGTGGGTCTTGTGGAACAGCAGATGACTCTCCCTGCGTGAATTTCCCCGCCCGGAACAGCCGGGGTCTGAGGGGCTTTCCCAGGGCGCTGGAAGTGGTAGCAACTGTGGCGTGTTCCAAAGGGATCCCAATTGCGTCGGTGACGTCCGACGTCGTCGAGCGTGACCGACTGAAAGGGAACGTCTCGATTTACGTATGGTAACCCTTGTTCCCTGAAGGAGGGAACGGAGACGTACGTCCCGTCGCCACAATTGCTGTACCATCACTGCAGGCCGAGTCAATAGTTCGGCTCCTCAGTGAAAAACAAAGGTGCGCTGCATTTCGCTTCCGTTTATACCCGCACTGCGGGGCGGAGCGCGAGATGCAGATCTCGCACGCCAATTCTCATTGGCCTGTTCTCTAAATCTCGAAGCTGAATGTAAACAGGTCCGCTCCATGGACAGTGCAAAATTCACAGTTAAAAACACAAGGAGGAAATTATAATAGAAATAGAATAAAAAAGTACTATATATATATATATATATATATATATATATATATATATATATATATATATATATATATATATATATATATATATCTGTAGAATTATAAATAATCAAGTCAAGTAGAAGAAAAAAGTAAAAAATAAAAATAAAGAAGTGGAATAAAATAAGTGAAGTAAACTGTGCAGTGAGTAAACTGTAGACTTATAAATATGTGGTTAACAAATGTATAAAGAGTATAATGTGCAAACAGGTTTATAACAGGTTGTTACACAGTAACAACGAGAACAGAACAGAAAGTGCAGTGCAATGTCAGTGTATCGATGTCTATCCTGAAGTGAAGTCACGTGATGTTAAGTGACTGAGTTCAAGAGTCTGATGGCCTGGGGGAAGAAGCTCCTCCTGAGTCTCTCAGTTTTGGCCATCAGGCTTCGGAAGCACTTACCAGATGGCAGCAGTGTGAAATGAGGGTTTGCAGGGTGATTAGAGTCCTTGATGATCTTAGTAGCTCTACCTTTGCAGTGTTTGGTGTAGACGTCCTGCAGAGACGGGAGAGCTGACCCTGAGATACGCTCGGATAAGCGCACGACTCTTTGCAGGGCTTTGCAGTCATGACTGGTGCTGTTCCCATACCACGCTGTGATGCACTGAGTTAATACACTTTCTAGCGCCCCTAAATAGAAAGTTTTCAGGATAGCTGGTGAAACCCTGAATTTCCTCAGCTGGCGCAGGTGGTACAGTCTTTGCCTGGCTTTTTTCACCTGTGTCTGAATGTGAGCAGTCCAGGTCAGGTCCTCGGAGATGTTTACACCCAGGTACTTGAAGCTGCTCACTCTCTCTACTGGTGACCCGCTGATCATGAGGGGGTATGTCCGTTGCTGTCTCTTCCTGAAGTCCACAATCATTTCTTTGGTCTTGCCAACATTCAGAGAGAGACAGTTGTCCTGGCACCGTGATGTTAGATGCTCCACCTCGTCCAAGTATGCCGTCTCATTGTTGTTGGAAATGAGGCCCAGGACAACAGTATCATCAGCAAATTTGATGATAGAGGTGGAGCTGTGTGTGGACAAACAGTCATGTGTGTAGAGAGAGTAGAGCAGGGGACTCAGGACACAGCCCTGTGGAGCTCCCACACTCAGGGTGATGGAGGAGGAGGTGGACTGGCCTATTCTCACCACCTGAGGCCTGCCAGTGAGGAAGTCCTCAATCCAGTGGCAGAGAGAAAGATTCAGGCTGAGATCCAGGAGTTTGGCGGTTAGCTTAATTGGAAATATGGTGTTAAAGGCTGAGCTATAGTCAATAAATAGCAGCCTTACGTAGTTCCCACTTTTGCTGTTGATGTGAGTGAGGGAGGAGTTGAGGACATGAGAGATGGCATCTTCAGTCGATCTATTGGGACGATAGGCAAACTGAAGAGGGTCCAAAGTGTCAGGAATGAAGGCGCAAATGGTGTTTTTAATGAGTCTCTCAAAGACCTTCATGACTATAGATGTGAGAGCCACTGGACGATAGTCATTTAGGCAAGAGGGTTTACTGTTCTTAGGGACAGGGATGATGGTGGATTTTTTTGAAGGAGGTGGGGACCACAGATGTAGCACAGATGGAGCGAGGAGCTGATCAGCACAGGACTGCAGAACACGGCCTGAAATACCATCTGGCCCAGCAGCTTTCCTGACGTCCACACGCTTGAGTGCCCTCCGAACTTCATCCTCCGAGACAGAGATCACGTGGTTGTTGCTGCTCTGAGTAATTCCCTCTGACGCGCCACTTGGCGGAGTCGCGTTGCCGTGGTTACAGTCAAAGCGAGCGTAGAAAGAGTTTAACTCATTCACAAGCAATGGATCAGCGCTCACCTCTGCAGAGGATTTAGATCCAAAAGAGCAGATGGACCTCAGACCCTGCCACATGCACCACGAGTCGTTGAGTTGGAAATGAGACTCCACTCGATCCTTATAACGGAGCTTTGCGGCTTTAACTGCGCGTCGGAGAGCATAGCAGGACGTTCTGTATTCAGTCATGTTCCCCGATAGGAGACCAGCGTTGTAAGCGGCAGTGCGTGTGTTCACTGCAGCGCGGATTGAATTGTCCACCCACGGTTTCTGATTTGAGAAGGACGTTATTGTTATCGTTTGCGTGGCTTGCTCTGTAAGCGTGTTGATGAAGCAAAGCGCCACATCCGTGAACTCGCTTACGTCAGCTGAACTCGCTCGGAACATGTCCCAGTCAACATCATCCAGAGCTGCCTGTAGCGCGGTCTCTGAGTGGGGTGACCAGTGCTTAACTTCCCGCCTCACCGGGGGTTCCTGAACAAGCCTTTGTTTGTATTCAGGTGTGAGGAAAATGGCGGCGTGATCCGATTTGCCAAAAGCTGGAAGTGACCGCGCTTTATAGGCGTTCTTAAACGGAGTGTAGCAATGATCCAGTGTGTTTGCTCCTCGTGTAGGACAGGAGACGTGCTGGTGAAAGTTTGGCAAGACTTTCTTTAGGTTTGCTTTGTTAAAATCACCCGCGACGATGAACGCCGCGTCGGGGTGTTTGTTTATGACGCCGCTGGCAACATCATGAAGGCCAGATAAAGCCAGCCCTGTGTCTGCCTGTGGTGGAATGTAAACAGCGGTCGCGACGACCACAGAAAACTCCCTCGGCAGATAGAATGGGCGGCAAATTATTGTTAAATGTTCCAGATGAGGCGAGCAGGACCGCGAGAGAATGGTGATGTTCCTGGGGTCGCACCATTTCTTGTTGATCATGAAGCATACTCCACCGCCTTTGGATTTACCGGCCTCGGCTGTTCTGTCCATCCGAAAAACAGAGAAGTTCTCCAACGGCGTCACAGCTGTGTCCGGGACTGCGGGCGTGAGCCATGTTTCGGACAAACAAAAGATGTTACAGTCTCTCATGTCCCGTTGAAAACTTATCCTGGCTCTAAGATCGTCCATCTTATTCTCCAAGGATTGAACATTTGCTAGCAGAATGCTCGGGAGAGGAAGGCTGAATGCCCTTTTCCTCAGTCTGTTGCGGATCCCTGCGCGTTTCCCACGGTGTTTCTTGATTCTTCGCCGTTGACCCGTCTGTCCATTGTTCAACTCGGCGTTCCGAAGGATCTCAGATGGCCACAGAGGATCGGCGAAAGTGTCCTGAAACAGTCCAGTGTAACGTTTCTGATATTACTTTAGTGGGACGTTCCATTTTGGTTATTCACATAGCAATGTTATAAAGAGGACATTTGGGACATTAACAGAACATTCCCACATGGTTGGGGATACAAACTGTAATCTCTAATTTCTGCTAACTGTCGTACACACATTCATGAGAGACTAGTTCTCGCGAGAACCCAGTTTTGTTTTGCTCTATCCTCTGTGCCATTATAAAGCTTTGAAGAGCCAGGACATTTTTTAATATAACTCTGATTGTATTCATCTGAAAGAATAATGTCATACACCTAGGATGACTTGAGGGTGATTAAATCATGGGCTAATTTTCATTTTTGGGTGAACTAACCCTTTAAGGCATACAAGGTGCCTATAACGGATTACCCTCATACTACAAATCGTAGTGTATGAAAACTTGTGGAGGTGGAAGTTGAATGCGTGAGATGAAGAAATGTGAGCACGATTGGACTTCCAGCTTATCTAAGTGGATTAAGCTGCTTAATAGTTTTGCAAAGCTAAAAACTAATCCTTGTGAAGAGATGAATATCATGCTTAAAGGGAGGGACAAGCCCCAAGGTCTAATCTGTGGCTGTTATGAATTTTAATCTAAGCCAAATTTAAGTTTTGGCCTCCTTGGAAGAGTATATAAGCATGCCTGTTACTGTCCATTTGGGGTTGACCATCTCTTGAGTTAGCAGCTGTTCATATTTATGCCCAGGCAGGTTTTTACTTTAGATTTAATTTAAACAAGGGCAAAATGAATGGGACAGAAGGAAATAACTTCTTCATCCCCATGTCCAATAGGTGAGTACACTATTTAGCAGAATCATTGAAATTCAAGGCTCTGGCTTTCTACATGTTTCTACTGATAATTTTTGGATTACCTATCAATGTTCTGTACAGTACAGTACAGTACAAAACAGTACGATTCGGGACAGTAAACCCTCAGGCTTGCGTTTCCACCGCCAACAGTACCCTTACTTGATAGGTGTGGTGTATGCAGGAAAGTAACGATCAACGTCATTCTCGAAAAAGGAAAGTGACACAGTAAACAACAATGGAGGATATACATACAGCAGATCTTGTTCTTGTTTCTCGGCATGTGGCTGTTTGTCACAAGACAAAAAAAACATTGTGCTGCAACAGTATTGTGTTTTAACTGTATATTAAAAAAATGCCGCCTCTTGTATGTCGTCATTTCCCTGTGATGCAAGTAACGATTCTCTGTCAACTAATCAACGTTCTGCAGTGAGTCTAGCTCCAACATTTAGGTACCGGATTACTGTGCTAGGTACCCCAATGGAAGGGCCCCAAAAAACTGTACTGTATGGTACCGTACCGCTCGGTGGAAATGAGCCATACTAGTCAATGTCGATAGTTGTTATTTCCGGTTTACTCTTGACTGTGGTGTTTAAATATGTCCAAGTTTCCAGTGTGCATACAGGGGCATGTGATAATGTGAGGGCTGTATGCAGCCCATTACACTGGATTATCTCTCGGCCTCCTACTTACAAGAAAGGTTACACAGTCAAAGATTTGAAACCTAATCCCCATGAGAGGGGATGGATATCATATCAGACCTGTTAATGAGCCAATGTGAGCAACATTGGACTTTTGGTCCTCAGTGTCTCATGCGTAGAATTATTTGCCAACTATGTTTTCTCAATGATTCTTTTCATGTTTTTGAGTCTTCAACAAGCATAAGTCTCCATGGATCAATCTCTGTAACGCTTTTAAAATCTGTGTAATTATCGTCCAGTGGGGCCATGTACCTCTTCTCTCTCTTTTAAGACTTGACCTGACCCTTCTTTGCTAATGCAGACTAGGCATACATCACTTTTAGGCTCGATTCTCTTCAATAAATAGAGCATGGGAAGATTAGTTTGCCTAATGCTCAACACATCTAATTTCTCTCCACCAATGCTTCAAAACAAGGTATAGCTCACCACTAAATCTAAGCATAAGCCTCTTTTCTTGACATCCTCACATCAAAAGGTCATGACCAGTACTGCTTAAAACCATTCAAGGGTTTAAATTTTCTAAATGTTATAAATATTGAAAAGTAGAATAATAAATTTACGCATACAAATGTTGTTGATTTGTATGCGTCTAATTGATGACTATGGTAACTTGGTTAGGATCTACAAACATAAAGCTACAAACTGAGATCACAAGAGCATTCTTTCTCGATTCAAACCTATAACCATGACATTTCATTGAATTGAATTGGATTGGATGTGGTGCTTGCAATTAATTTATTGATTTTTATATAAAGTGATGCATATGCTAAATGATGACTGCAGTTTAAATTATGTATTATGATAAGCTTGAACTTATGTGAATTCAGAATGGAATGAAAAATAGTATTGCAAAAATAATGACAAATAAATATTAAAGAAAGTAAATTATTACAAAACTACATTCTCCATTGTTTGTAAACCCTCTTCATTTGAAACAATTTCCTTTTTAACAGTATTTCATTACCCTTAAACCTTTCCTTTAATTAAAATAACTGTGCTTTTGACTTTGAGTTATTATAATCATATTCCCACATTTTGAGAAAAAGATGTCCAAATTTGACCATTACCAGGCTATTTTCACATACTGATGGCAATACATCTTATTGGAGTGACTTCTAATTATAATTAATTTAATTAATCTTCTAATTAATCATCCATCAACCTCATTGTTGTGAACTTTTCAATACAAGATGCCACAGAACAAGTGTTTAGCACAACTATTAGACATTCAGAACACTAACTTCCACGACAAACTTAAATAAAATGATGGGAGAAATCTTAATCTGACAGGAAATACCTTTTAAGTGTGTTCTTGTCACTAATAAAGAAACAAGTGTATAGCGTGTATGGAAAATAGCAGGCAATTATCACATTTTTAAAAATTAAGTGCAGTGTATACTCTGTATTGACAAATAATATAATTTCTTTAACATAAGAATCTCAAGAGTGTCAAGATTCAAAGCTTCACTGGGTGATTAACACAAAAGTGATTATGTCTGCTCTTATCATTCAAATCCCACATTGTAACACCCTCCCCAACTTATGCTCCTGGATTTATCCCTTATAAGCCACAGAGGGATATATAACCACACCTGATGCATCTTTGCAAACAAATAGCAGGTCCAACTCAGCAGATTGCATCCGCTCCCAGGTCTGGATCACTAGTGGGCAAAGATGAACGGCACTGAGGGACAAAACTTCTACATCCCCATGTCCAACAGGACAGGGCTAGTGAGGAGTCCTTTTGAGTATCCGCAGTATTATCTAGCTGAACCGTGGCAGTTTAAAATCCTTGCTGTGTACATTTTCTTCTTGATGTGCTTGGGTCTACCCATCAATGGCCTTACATTGGTGGTTACAGCTCAACACAAAAAGCTCAGGCAACCTCTCAACTTCATTTTGGTCAACCTGGCTGTGGCTGGTGCTATCATGGTTTGTTTTGGATTCACAGTCACTTTCTACACAGCAATTAATGGCTACTTTGCTCTGGGTCCAACTGCCTGCGCTATTGAGGGCTTCATGGCCACACTTGGAGGTGAGAGAAATTTATATAATGTATGTTTTTGGATTGGTTTGGTCACTAGGTATAGTTAGATGTACTGTAATTTGAGTGCAACTGATTTTATTATTTTATTTGCTACACAGGACAAGTTGCCCTTTGGTCACTTGTGGTGCTGGCCATTGAAAGATACATTGTGGTTTGCAAGCCAATGGGTAGTTTTAAATTTTCAAACAGCCACGCTTTGACAGGAATCGCATTTACATGGGTAATGGCCTTGTCATGTGCAGCTCCCCCTCTGGTTGGCTGGTCCAGGTTAGTCTAATAAGATACTATCCACTTAATTTGCTCTTCATTGCAGTCTAGAAGTGAGTACAGCAAACATTTCAGCTGAACATGCAGCTTTTTAAAAAAAATTTATTTGGTCAGTATACAAGAATATTAGCTTACTTTTAATTTAAGACAGTAAAATGTACTTTTCCCAACTGAACACACTCAACTTTTGGATTGCATGAATAACTTTCTCTCATTTTGATAGATTTCAACTGAATAGTTTTCTGCACAGATTTCAAAATGAGAAGAGGGAACTCTAAATTCCAGGTGCTTTTCTTTAACAGATATATTCCTGAGGGAATGCAGTGTTCATGTGGACCAGACTACTACACCCTGAATCCTGAATACAACAATGAATCATATGTCATCTACATGTTCGTCTGCCATTTTATACTTCCGGTCGCTGTAATCTTCTTCACCTATGGGAGTCTTGTTTGCACAGTCAAGGCGGTATGAAATGTCACTTTAAACATTCCAGAAAATTTCCAACTATTGGAATACTAAAATGACATCTGCCTTGTTTGATTTTGCTCTCTTAGGCTGCAGCTCAACAGCAGGACTCAGCATCCACCCAGAAGGCTGAGAAGGAAGTGACAAAAATGGTCATCCTGATGGTTTTGGGTTTCCTGGTGGCTTGGACCCCTTATGCCAGTGTTGCTGCTTGGATTTTCTTTAATAGGGGAGCTGCCTTCAGTGCCCAGTTCATGGCTATTCCTGCCTTTTTCTCAAAGAGCTCATCCATATTTAATCCTATAATTTATGTGCTGCTAAACAAACAGGTAAATCATATATCAGACTTGCTGGAATGGGAAGTCATATCCTACACATCCCATTCCCTCTGTACTTCCTCAGTTATTAAAGAGTGGCTAAATGAAACACTGTCTTTTACAGTTCAGGAGCTGCATGCTGACCACTCTTTTCTGTGGAAAGAATCCTCTTGGCGATGATGAGTCTTCAACTGTGTCCACCAGCAAGACGGAGGTGTCCTCTGTATCTCCAGCATAGACTTTTGGACCTCTCGCAGATTTTGTTCTTTTAGTCATTGACCAATTGTGGGCATCTGAAAAAAGGTGTGTGTGTGGGGGACGACAGAGTTGAATTAGTTGATGTATCTCATATGGTTGTGTTCACTATGACTATAAACCTGGTGGACTCATACATCTGCTAAATAAGTAAAAGGCTTAATGGAGTTTAATGGGTTATAATTGGTTATTTTTTATGAACTGGAAGGCTAACATTTATATCTTTGGCCTAAAATGTGTATATATTTTGTAAATAATAACAACAAAAAAAGGATAGAAATAAATTACTTGCATTAAAAAGTGTCTTCGTTACCCTTATTTATGACTTGATTAAATTTTTAGTTTGTTTGCACATAGCTCACTGTATGATACTGAAACAGAAATTTGTTATATATAATTTAGCATTAGTATAGTTAGTGCACACTTTTTTAAATCAAGACATAAACAATCAATGTAGTGCTAGAATACAATCAAATCCACCCTACATTCAGTTTGAAATAATCCTCTCTGCTGTTTGCAATATATTGTGGAGACTTTTAAAGTCTCTATAATGCCCCATCAACCATTTATTAGCTAATTGAGCGTTGATGGAAATAAAATATGAACTTCTACATGATGTTTGTGATATAACTGACCAATATACTCACAGTAAGCTAACAGAATGAGAGTTTAACACAATATCACAGTGGTCTCACATGGTGAGCTCACAGTTTGAGCACACAGTGAGTGCACTGTGAGGTTACACTTTTAGCTCGCTGTGACCACATCATGAGTATCCTGGGAGTTCATGGTGAGGTCAAATTGTTGACGGGTTTGAGTTGATGAAGGTTTATGTAAATAAAAGCCTACATTT
Organism: Paracanthobrama guichenoti; assembly: GCA_018749465.1. NCBI lineage: Eukaryota > Metazoa > Chordata > Actinopteri > Cypriniformes > Gobionidae > Paracanthobrama > Paracanthobrama guichenoti. The sequence continues at coordinate 26,921,720 of CM031948.1, forward strand.
AATCTGTTCTTCATTTGTGTTCCGAAGATGAAGGGACAACATGAGGGTAAGTAATTAATGACAGAATTTTAATTTTTGGGTGAACTATCCCTTTAATGTGACCTGCATGGTGCTCAGGCAAAGCACTATTGACCATCCACAGGAGCAGACATGAACAAATATAACTCCAGGAATGTTCTCTTAAAGTCAGAACAAACAGGTCATCAGCATCCTGGCAAAGTGGAAATGTTATTGTCAGGGTCATTCCTGGTATGCGGTAACATTTTGGCTTTATAAGTGTTGTTAAAAAAAGTACATGATTTTCATGATTTTAGCAGTCTACCAAAATAGTGACGTTTAACTATTAGGAATACATATTGGTCAAGGGACTAAAAAAATAATAATTAAGGGTAGATTCATTGTTCAGACACTGGCCATGAAGGTATTCCACCCTGTTAGGGACATATACATACATAGTTATCACAAAATGTTAATAATGTAAATGTTAAACAATAACAAGCTTTTCTTGGAAAGTATATGCCCTTATGCCATTATAGTATTTTTTTATTTTTTATTCTTGAAACAATAACAAAACAATTATTGATGAATAGAATGTCTTGATTATTAAGAACAGGTACTTTTGTACCCATTTTGCCAACAGGATGGTAAATAATAATAAAAATAAATACAAAAATAAAAATATATACTGTATATGCTGTTAATGCTCCTCACCTTCCAAAATAAGACATAAATATGCAAAACATTTAACGTTCCTGCCAAATTATTATTTAAAAATGACTTGCCTAACAGGGTGGAATGGAGCATAATAGGTTGGAACACCATCACAGTGGGTGAGTTTTCATTGTCCTATTTTGCCATCAGTAATGTGTGGGACTGCACCTATATATATATATATATATATATATATATATATATATATATATATATATATATATATATATATATATATATATATCATATATATATATATGTCTATAGAATTTCACCCATATAATATACATTTTAATATACACTAAATACAATTTATTCTATTAGAATTTCCACCCTGTTAGGTCTATAAACCTAACAGGGTGGAAATTCTAATAGAATAAATAGTATTTCGTGTATATTGCAAATTCTATAACAACTTACATAATTTATGAATTACAGCAAGAAACATAAATTATGTAATTTCCTGAAAATGGTCTCAATGGAATTGTCCTTTTTGGAAGTTGAGAAATACATACTAACAGGGTGGAAGATGACTTCAGGGACACGGTATATGAAGAAAATTGTAAAAAAAAAAAAAAAAATATATATATATATATATATATATATATATATATATATATATAGTTTCGCATGATTTATATGTATGCTTAGAGGTAGTTTAGTCTATTCTATAACATAATCTAAAAATATTTTTTATAATTTGATGGTTTATAGTTCTTGTGGAAGTTGATTAATTTTCACTGAGGACATGATCAAATTGAATGTATAGACCTAAATATATAATTTAAGCCATTTCTTATAAATATGTGACTCATTTTATAGAAAATATGAGTAAGTAAATCATAGAGACAGAAAAGTCACGGTATAACAGGAATGACCCGTCATTCAAATGACTCCAAAGGGTAGTAAAAGTTTAATATTCCCTATCCTTATAATAATTTCTCCAGTTTAGTTTATCCATCTCATTGTTCTGAAAAAGGGTGCAAATTTAAGAATCAGTCATGCAGCAAATCCACAAGAATGGCAATGGGAAAGTCACGATCTTTTATTCGCAGGGTAATTTAATATTAGACAATTTGCGGTTTGACTCAGGCACAGGCTATGCCTTGAATGCCGTTTCCAGTTAGTTTGGATGACAAATTCTACAGCTCAACTGTATGCCGACAACATCCGGTGAATGCTGCGCGCGTTTGGCTGCCACTTCATAGTGGAGCTATGTGTTTCTATTTTGTCAAGTTGCGGCTGTAGTTGTTTTAAATGTTTTCCCTCAGTTTCCCGCTAAATTTACACTTTTGTATGTCAACAGACTTTGGTTTGTGTTCCGTTCTGCTTCGCTCCACTGTCTGCCGCGTCTCATCTGCCCACATGACACTGCCTGCCGGTGTCTGCTGCGGACGGAGGGGCTGCATCTTCGCCAGTTTATTCTGTGGTGGTCGTGTGTTCCCGTTTGGGGTCTGTAGTTGGCTTGGTAGCATGGGAGATGCGGGTCAACTAGAATGCCCCCACTTTGCAACGCATTACAAGTTTATGCCATAGCCTACTGAATTCGTTTTGGACGTTTGGGTCGGACGTATGCTGCTCCATATTCTCACTCCGAACTATGCTTGACGTTTATACTGTTTTGATCTGACTACTGCTTGTAAAGCGCTTTGAGCTGTGGGAAAAAGCTATATTGTATCCTACGCATAGGCTTGTCCAGTTCCTATTTCAGCCCAAAATCAAAATAAATAAATGTAAAATGTATGTTTTGCTTTTCTTATAGTTAGGCCTACTTTGCATTGGCATTTAGATCGTTATGCCTCAGTTGATCCGGTTCAACAGATATCATTAACTTGTGTTATGTACTGTAGGCTAGAGCAAAATAGCTCCTAAGACTTGCTGTACATTGATTTTTTTTCCTAACCTAACAGACCACACGTGTCATCTGCTATCTCAGTCTCACACTCTCAGGGGAAAAAAAGAAATACAAATATAAAGTCTGCCTACGTAATCACCCTAGGGTGCACATGATGGAGTTGGTTGAGGCAATGTTCAGAGTGCGCAGAGCTGACAAAGAAGCTCAAGTAGCTATAGTGTTTTGATTTGTTTAATATTTTTGGTTAATAGCCAACAATTCTCATACGTCCAGTGTTTCATAGCTTTGCTTATCCTACTATTATTCTAAAACGATGGAAATACTCAAAATAAAAGAAGCGTAGATTAATAATGAAATGTGTATACGACATAGCATCAAAAGAGTACTGTATTTATTAGCCTATTCGATTGTTTACAAAATTTCAATCCATTAATTGCAGGAACGTCATTTTGCACACAGTGTGCCAACAACACAGACTTTGGTATTTCTTTTAATAAACTAGCTATATGGGGCTAGGCTATATAGCCTCCATCTCACAAATCTTAAGATATAATATTTGGCACAGGCTATAATTGAAATTTTTTTTCAAACCTCTTTATAGCACTTTTCCAGCTCTTTACGCTTACTTTATAAATACCTTTAACGTCAATTTAATGTCTTAAATTGCACTCAAATGTCATTATTTTACTCACCCTTATGTCGTTCAAAACTGTATAGTTTCTCCTCTATGAAATACAAAATATTCACGCTGCTCATTTTCATGCAACTAATCCATAAAGTGTGTAAGCTATAATAACGGGTGTCGGATCCGATAGCCTCACGGTCATCGCTTCGGCACGCAGCGCAGTTGATTCGTGCGATCCGAGTTCAAAGCCACGTGGTCCACATTCTCTTTATGTCTCTCTCTCACACTTCGCTTCCTGTCAACTCTCCACTGTACTTTCTATCAAGACAAAATCCCACAATAGTACATAACACAATATCACAACTGTTGTAGACTGTAGACTACATATGACTCGTGCCTAATATTCCAAGTCATATTTTAGCTTTGTGTGAAAAGCAGTTCGGCCATTAATTCGTTATTCACTTACAATCACTGTTTACATTTAAACATGGCGGGTAAAGAGAAGACTTCTCATGCAAATATTTTATATTGAGAAAAAAAAGCACATCAATGGTGACATTTTGTTATTTTAATGTTATTGGGTTACAATCACTATTGGACTATACATCAGACAATGAACATTTAATTAGCATTTTATTATTCTTACAGCTTTGTTTACTCAGTTTGTAGCCTACTGTTAATATCAATATCGTGCCCTAATTTAAGGTCCAGAAAAGGTGAAAGAAAACCTTTAAGATCTAAAGCTTCACCGGTTGATTAGCCCAAAAGTGATTATGTCTGCTCTTATTATTCAAATCCCACATTGTAACACCCTCCCTATCTTATGCTCCTGGATTTATCCCTTATAAGGATTCTTAGAGGCATATATAACCACACCTGATGCATCTTTGCAAATAAAGAGCAGGTGAAGAGCAGTCACTTGGCTGTACCACAAATTGCATCCTCTCCCAGGTCTGGATCACTAGTGGGCAAAGATGAACGGCACTGAGGGACAAAACTTCTACATCCCCATGTCCAACAGGACAGGGCTAGTGAGGAGTCCTTTCGAGTATCCGCAGTATTATCTAGCTGAACCATGGCAGTTCAAAATCCTTGCTGTGTACATGTTCTTCCTCATCTGCTTCGGTCTACCCATCAATGGCCTTACATTGGTGGTTACAGCACAACACAAAAAGCTCAGGCAACCTCTCAACTTCATTTTGGTCAACCTGGCTGTAGCTGGTACCATCATGGTTTGTTTTGGATTCACGTTCACTTTCTACACAGCAATTAATGGCTACTTTATTCTGGGTCCAACTAACTGTGCGATTGAGGGCTTCATGGCCACACTTGGAGGTAAGAGGAAATGTTGATGTTTTTCTTTGAATGCTCTGAGGAATTACTTTGGCGAGTGTTAAAAGTAGAGTATGTTTGGCTGTAATTGTAGGGTGTTAATGAATTGTATATTTTACTTGCCACACAGGTGAAGTTGCCCTTTGGTCACTTGTGGTGCTGGCCATCGAGAGATACATTGTGGTTTGCAAGCCAATGGGTAGTTTCAAATTCTCGTCCACCCACGCTTTTGCAGGAATCGCATTTACATGGGTAATGGCCATGGCATGTGCGGCCCCCCCTCTGGTTGGCTGGTCCAGGTTGGTCTAATAAGATACTATGCAATTAATTTGCTCTCCAGTGATTTTAACAAACCTTCCAGTTGAACATGGAAATATTTTCTTGGTTTTTTTTTTTTTTTTTTTTTTTTTTTTTAAAGGCAACATGTTTATCAATACACAGGCATGTAAATAAGGCTTTTGTAACAGTCACACTGAATTTTTATGCAAATTTTTAACTGCATGGTTTGTACTAAATGTAGTTGTTTTCAAATGACTAAGTAAAACAATACATTATTCTGACTGAAGTTTCCTAACATCAGGTGCTTTTCTTTAACAGATATATTCCTGAGGGAATGCAGTGTTCATGTGGACCAGACTACTACACTCTGAATCCTGAATACAACAATGAATCATATGTCATCTACATGTTCGTCTGCCATTTTATAATTCCGGTCACCGTAATCTTCTTCACCTATGGGCGGCTTGTTTGCACCGTCAAGGCGGTATGAAATGTAAATTCCTGTAAATTCTCAACTATTGGAATACGTACTATGTTAAAATGACATCTGCCTTGTTTGTTTTTGCTCTCTTAGGCTGCAGCTCAACAGCAGGACTCAGCATCCACCCAGAAGGCTGAGAGGGAAGTGACAAAAATGGTCATCCTGATGGTTTTTGGTTTCTTGATAGCTTGGACCCCTTATGCCAGTGTTGCTGCCTGGATCTTCTTTAATAAGGGAGCTGCTTTCAGTGCCCAGTTCATGGCTATTCCTGCCTTTTTCTCAAAGAGCTCAGCCTTATATAACCCTATCATCTATGTGCTTCTAAACAAACAGGTTAACCATATATCAGACTTCTCCTACATATCCCAGACATTCAGTTCCTGCTCTACTCCCTCTCCTTTCTCTGTTGTCTCTATCAATAAAAAGCTGTATACAACCTCAAAAAGTACTAAATTAAACATTGTTTTTTTTACAGTTTCGGAACTGCATGCTGACCACTCTTTTCTGTGGAAAGAATCCTCTTGGCGATGAAGAGTCTTCAACTGTGTCCACCAGCAAGACGGAGGTGTCCTCTGTATCTCCAGCATAGACTTTTGGACCTCTCACAGATTATGTTCTTTTAGTCATTGACCAATTTGGGCATCTGAAAAAAAGGAAGAAAAAAAGACAGTTGAATTAGTTTCCGGTTGCGTTCACTATCACCATTAACTGAACTCAGAGCTCAATATTTATTGGGTGATCAGTGAACATTGAACTTGTGGTTTTATTTTTATGTGTCAGGAGGCTAGCATTTATATCTTTTGCCTAAAATGTACATATATTTTGTAAATAATGAAAAGAAATACATAGAAATAAATACTGGCATTAAATATTGTTTCTGTTTCCATTTTTAATGAATTGAATGAATATTGTGTTTGCTCTAACATACTGTAAAATAGAAAAATTGACATTTTTACTGTGCTCCAAGCAATAGTGCACACCATATTTTTAAATCGAGAGATAGACTATACATGTAGTATCAGAATACTGTTCAGTTTTCAAATGTACACAAAACTATGGAATACACAAATAATGTACAAATGTATCCGCTCCATAAATCAAATTGTGTTTTGTATGGCAGACCCAGAACAAAACAAATAGAAAACAGTAAATAATTCAGCTACTCTGTAGTTAGAATAGTTGTGGATTGAAGCAGGGTGATCTATTTTAATGAGAGATCAGCAGGATGACCAATTTCTGATCCTGCCAAAAAGTCCTTATGTGGCTCCATGGTGCTAATACTAAACACACAGCTATTTGCCAAGCACAGACATTAATAGCTATAATTCCAGGAATGTGTTTTCTCAAAGATAAACAAGGTCAGCTTGGCAGGAGGTGCATTAAAGAAATAGTCAAAAATGACCTTTTTGGAATTCACAGAAAGTAGTATATGAATCATTTATTTTTGAAAATTATAGAACCATCCCTATGGATAAAAAACGGTAGATTATTTGTTCAGTTTAGTATATTCATTAGAATGTTGTCATTATAAAGTATAATTTTGATACTCCAGTTTGAATGTTTTAACCACAGTTTGCCAACCTAAGCATTCACATAGGGAAAATATACAGTAAAACCTCAAGTGGGTTAATCAAGCTATAAGAATTTTTAATATTAAAGGTTGGGTAGGCAATTTCAGAAAGGCAAGCAATAGCAAGCTAGCTTTGAAAGAATAAGATCATACCCTCCCTCCCTTCAGAGTGCTCTCCAAAGCCACACCTCCTCCAAAACACATGAACACACACAGCTGAGTCTGCAAAGCGCCATGAGAGACGCTGTTAAATGACCTTATGTCTCAAAGCACATAATGTTACATTAACAATGTATGTAAACAAATTACAGAGCTCTTGTACCACCTGCAAAGGAAAACACGACTTGCAAACAAACAGAAAGTGATGTGCAAATACAAGTCAGTTTGAGCAAAAATGTATCAAATATATGTATTGTGTTTTGCAAATAAATTAGTGAGCATACATCATATTTCAGAAATACATACAAACCATCCTACAAATTGCATGTAACCTTTGAACAAACACCAAATCTAGTCCATACAAATGCATACATGTCTGTTACGATCTCTCAGCTTAATTTTCTCACAAATGCAGTTCACGCAGGTTTTTTCACAAATGCAGTTCGCGCAGATAGTTCACAAAGATTTTCTCACAAATGTAGTTTGCGCAGATTTTCTCACAAATGCAGTTCGCGCAGATTTCCTCACAAATGCAGTTCGCGCAGATTTCCTCACAAATGCGGATCGCGCAGATCTTTTCACAAATGCACTTTTTCAAATAAGTAATGCAAGTTACTTTGTTTTCCCATTTATTGACTGACAGATCTCTTGTCCCATTGTTGAGGAAAATTGTACGTGCAGAGGCTTTGTGTGTAAACATGATGGTTATTGTAGCTTTACAATAAATGTGAGCATGCATAGCCTAGAAATCTAGACGCACCCTAGCGGCAGCAAATCTAATTTGCCGCGTGTGTAGTCTAGCAACTCTCGGTAGACCTGCGAGCTGGAAAAAACAAACTCTGGTCAGGCCAATCACATCGTGTATAGAGTCGGTGGGCGGGCTTAACATAATGACGGCAGAGTTGTTGAGGTTCCGCGTGCTACTTAAAAACAAAGAAGCTGGCGAACAGCGGTCTTTTGAATCGGCTTTGGCCGCGACTCTGGGAGTCATGTTGTTAAACTTTTCACTCTTTTCTGTGTTCGGAGTTTTGCCAACTGGATATGGCGAAAGTTTAATCTATCTACTAGCTCTGCTTCACCTTCTTCGTTGCTCTGGTTGGTTGTAGCGCTATCCTATTGCATGCACACACACCCACCCACACACACACACACACACACACACACACACACACACACACACACACACACACACACACACACACACACACACACACACACACACACACACACACACACACACACACACACACACACACACACACACACACACACACACCCCTGGATAACTTTCGATTCACTATACGTTCGTGTTGTTGACATTATATGCACTTTGATGCAGTTTCAGTCACTGGCTGCGGTTTCGACTCATGACCAGGAACAAACTCCATTGCTGCTCCAGACAAACAAACTGCATCCACTGTTCCCTTAACGCTGGGTTATTTGGAAAGCTGAACAAGGTTATCTACCCCCACCCCCACCCCCCCCTCTATAAAAAAGTGAGATTAAATACATAAAGTATATTTGTGTAATTTAACATATTTAATTAATTATTGCAGGTTTGTGTAATATTCTGAGTTTGTATTTCACTGTTTTTATTCATTTTGAGGAATACTGATCTGAAAACTGATCTGTTTTTGTGCAAGTGAGATTAGTAAATGCCTACTCACATTTAGTATAGAACTACAATATCCATCATGTTCACACACCTACCTTTAAATTAAACAATTATTCCTTTAATGGGTATACTGTAGCATTCTATTTCATTTTTTTATTTGTCTTTGATAGGGAATTTTAAATAATCTTCATACATTTTCAGTGGTGTCTGTTCTCCAATACTTAACCAAAAAATTATATCAGTAATTGCTACAGTAAGTCACTAATCCTGATTCAGAGGCAAGGAAGGCTGTAACATTCAAGAAAGAATAACAGCATGTGTTGTTTAAAATAGCTTAATGGGGTGGCAATTATGCCAGTCAGGTTACATTTACAGTTGCAGCATTGTTTGTTCAGCACTGAACAAATAATTACAATATCTATCAGTTAACTGTTGTCTTCATTAAAATGACAAGTACTGGACTCAAATGTAAGACATTTTCACAGTACATCATGTTTGTTCTGGGTATTGCAACTTTCAGTGCAGTTTATGGCCATTGCTAAAGTGCTAATCAACAAACACTGGATCAAATGCTTCAAAATCATGTATTGCTAACATTCGACTCACTAAGTGTAATTTGTATGTAACTCGTAAGCATTTTATGAAGTCATTTATTTCTCAAATCTCTCTTGCTTTATTGTAGCATTCTAATCCAGTTTATCAGACTGAATGATGATCTTTTCTGCAGCAAAAAACCTTGTGGTGATAATAAAACCAACAAGCAAAAAAACAGGAATTTGTCTACACACCTATTTTCCCATACCTAGTTTCGCTTTAACAGGATTGTCAGAATTTTCACTTATTTTTTGATAATGTAGATTATGGACTTTTTTTATTCACTGTTTCTTGTCTCTCCAGAACTTGTCCTCATTGCACCCTGCAGCCATGTCATGTAAGTGTCCAGCCAGTCAACTCACCTATAGCCCTGACAAAACTAACTCTAAATGGATTACGAGATCAGGCTCAGGTAGTTGGAAAGGCATTGACTTCTCCGTGGGCACTACTCAACAAGATAAAGATAAGACGAAGATCTGCTTAAGCCAATTTGCAAGGTGCTCACCCAACTGTTGTGAACACTAACCTGGCAGCTCTGGCTAAAGGAATTATGGTTTTAAACTAATTGGTTTTTCCCTCTGGTGAGAAGCATGCAGTCCATTTACATGAAGTCCTGTTCAAGTTATTTTCTATATATTTTGTAAAGAATGGCCATGTGACAACTGTTACTATAGTCTACAGTTTACTTACTACACAGTTTATTTCACTTATTTTATCTCAGTTCTTTATTTATTTATTTTTTTCTACTTGATTTATTTATAATTCCACATATACATATATGTGGAATTATAAATAAATCAAGTAGAATAAATAAATAAATAAAAATAAATAAAGTGAACTGGGATAAAATAAGTGAAATAAACTGTGTAGTAAGTAAACTGTAGACTATATATATATATATATATATATATATATATATATATATATATATATATATATATATATATATATATATATATACTTTTATTCTATTTCTGTTATATTTTTCTTCCTTGTGTTTTTAACTGTGAATTTACACTGTCCATGGAGCGGACCTGTTTACATTTCACTGCCGGTTGTATATTCTGTATATAACTGTGTATGTGACAAATAAAACTCTTGAATCTTGTGGGATATCAAAGGCAGCGAAGGATACACCTATGCCAAGGCTGCATCCGAAAACTTAGGCTGCTGACTTGTTGCCTCGCTGACCTATCAGTCAATGACAGCGTTTACGCACAAGGGTACCTCACCAAAATGATTTCGGACAGACTTCTCAGGCAGCGTAACGGTTTAATGATCTAGGGGAGAGCGGGGCACAACCTAATGCTTTTTGACTTTCTCAGTTTGTATAAATCCACTTGGGGTTCAGAGTATTTATTTTTTCCCACATTAATTTAACACGTCTAGTACAATTATGTGGTTTTGTTTCATTAATACAGTGTATACTTTTTTCTTGATTTACCCCGAAAGAATGGAAGTGAAATGTGACAACATGCCCCATAGGTGGGGTACACTGTAACATGTGAGGGGCACATTGTCACATGACCAAATGACAATCTTATATCTGTTGTTTAACAGTTGAGATGGTTCTTTAACGCTGATCTAACAGCAGAAGACACAAGGCGTGATTTAAATCCCAGTTGTGCAGGTGGGGTGTGTTGTCACACTGTGTGTCACAATGAGCCCCTACTAGAAATATAATATTATATTCTATACTTTTATGAATTCTTTTGAGAAACCATGAGAAAAGGGTGAATAATGACTTAGAGTCAATGTTGAAATTACTCATTATTATTATTATGTTTTGAACTATGGTGTATAGCTGTATTTAGCGATGTGTTTGTTGTCAAACTCAAAAATTCTTTTATTTTTAATTATTAAAAATTACATTATTTTATTTTTTAAAAATTAATAATTGTATATTATTGACAAAATATTTTAGTTTGTCTTGGATATTTTTTGATTATATCAGATAACATTTTAAGCTGTCATTTGGTCATGTGACAATGTGCCCCTCACATGTTGCATGTTGTCACATTTCACTTCCATTCTTTGGGGTAAATCAAAGAAAAAGTATTCACTATATTAATGAAACAAAACCACATATGTGACATGTGTGAAATGAATGTGGGAAAAATAAATACTCTGAATCCCAAGTGGATTTACACAAACTGAGAAAGTCAAAAAGCGTTAGGTTGTGTCCCGCTCTCCCCTAAATGATTTCATAATGATTTGCCAGTAAATTATGGGTTTACATGGAAAATGTTTTCAAAACACTTTAATGTAATATCCTTGTTTTATTTTTTTAAATGTATTTATTATTATTATTATTATTATTATTATTATTTTTAAATCAGTTTTAGATGTATCCTTCATGTGGGTACTGCCTAAAATGGTTAACATGATTTCACCAAGTACAACATCTTTGATCCTGGAACAACATTTCAATCAATCAAGTTTACAGTTTATGTTGAGTTTGGTGCTTCTACATCAGTGTTATTCACCTATTATTTCCCCCTGATTTTAGGGATAAGTTATGGGGACTGGGCAGGGTTTAGTTTAGGGGTAGTGATAGGGTTAGGAATACATTTTCAGACAGTAATGTTGTTCCAGAAGCCAACCCGAAACAGTACCTTTTAAAGGTATAAAAAAAAAAAAAAAAAAACAGATTAATGTTCAAAAAATGTACTTGGACTCACAGTTTACCTGTACACACAGTAGGTGGAATACATACCAACGAAGGACCACAAAAGCTAAACTAAAATTAAATGCTTGAGGCATTCTCTATAGCTGTTTTCTACCAGGCATTCCATTTTTAGGTCAGCCATTGTTATCAGTAAACTTATTCCTGTGTTGCTTACATGGGATGTGTTTTCCCTCACGGATACAGGTAAGATTATTTATGTATGTTAGTTTGTTTTGTTTTTTACCTTGATGGTTGACTGAATCAGCTGTCCTCTGTTTAGGACACAGCCTGTTTTAGCTAGGCTACTTCTCTTTTGAGGAGAGATTGAGTTGTATTCTGACTTTCTCATATCTAACATACTAACATTCCTTTGGCGACACCTCTAGGTGGCAAGTGGAAATTACATGCAATGAATATGTTAGGCTGAAGAGTTAGCAGTAGGCTACTCAGAATATATGTTAGGCTGAAGAGTTAGCAGTAGGCTACTCAGTAGCATTGCATTTCTTAATTTCTGATGATGTCCAGATGATGATGATGATGATGATAATAATAATAATAATCACGTGTATTATTATTATCAGGCTATTATTATTATTATTATTATTATTATTATTATTATTATTATTATTATTATGTGCAGGCAGGAATCTACTTAGCCCCAGGTAGTGGGATGCAAATCCTGTTTTTCCTCACCATACAATGGCACAGAGGCTTAAGGCCCGTTCACACTAAGAACAATAACTTACTACGAACAATATTAGCTTCCACAACAACGCACGATAACGTTCTAAATATTATAAGGACGTTCTATTAAACATAAGAATGCACGGCAGTTATGTTGCTCGAGCTGTTGCATTCGGATTGGCTGTTTTCATCGTTCATCAGCTGGAGAAAAAAAAATCGAGAGTGATTCCAACGAAATCGTATCTCTGTGCCATCGTTATAGCTGTGAAATTTTAAAGGGGACATATCATGCCCCTTTTCACAAGATGCAACATAAGTCTCTGGTGTCCAGAGGATGTTTCTGTATAGTTTCAGCTCAAAATACCGCCCATATCATTTATTATCTTATCAAATTATTTTCACCATTAGGAGGTAACCTTAATGCGATTTCAATGGGCGGAGCTTACATGAATATTCATGAGTTTTAGTTCACACTCCTTGTATCAGCAGCTGGATTGTTTCAAGAAAAGGTAAATAGTTTCAATGCAAATTTATGCCCAAACTTCAATTGTTTATTGCGTTTATGACGTATTTATTAGTTTGCAAGTTTTGTAGTTTGCAAACTTCAACTACTTCCTTTGTACCATGAGATGCTTTAAAGGGTTAGTTCACCCAAAAATGAAAATTATCCCATGATTTACTCACCCTCAAGTCACCCTTTTGCTCTATCCTCTGCACTTCTGCATTCGTCAATACGTATGCGGCAAGGGTTCAAGCCAAGGGTTATTCTTTTCGTAAATCGATGCATACACTCAAAAAAAATGACTTGTTGAATTTACTTAAAAAAGCAGCGTCAAGTGGTTCCACGCAACTATATTGAGTAATTTTTACAAATAACAATTTAGTCATATGAACAAAAGAAAGTCAAGTAAAGCTGCAAAGCAATGTCTTTGAGTAAATACAAACCATTAGAATTTGTCATTGTTACAAAATATTTATATGTGCAGTTTACTTAATAATGTTATGTTAAATTTATAAAAGTTTATAATGTTAGGTGAACGATCTATTCGATTTAATTTTTTTCCCCAGCACTTTAAACACAGTTGCTCCCCTGTGCTTAAAGAAGATTAAAGAAAATAGTCCAATGCCGTGGTACAACGAGCACACTCTGGCCCTCAAAACAGCAGCTAGAAAAATGGAGCGCAGCTGGAAGAAAACAAAACTAGAGGTTTTTCACAATTTGAGGAAAGAGTGCTCTGCTGGGTGGTTGCCCTGCTCGCTAAATAAACAAACTCCAGCTGTTCCAAAATGCAGCAGCTCGAGCTCTTACTAGAACCAGGAAGTATGACCATATTAGCCCGGTTCTATCAACACTGCACTGGCTCTCCATTAAACATTTTAAAATCTTGCTTATTACTTACAAAGCACTAAATGGTTTAGCTCCCCAGTACTTGAGCGAGCTCTTAACACATTATACTCCATCATGTCTATTGTGGTCTCAAAACTCTGGCCAGTTGATAATCCCTAGAATATCAAAATCAACTGCAGGCGGTCGATCCTTTTCCTATTTAGCACCTCAACTCTGGAACAGTCCTCCTAGCATTGTTCGGGAAGCAGACACACTCTGTCGGTTTAAATCTAGACTAGAAACACATCTCTTTACTATGGCATACACATAGAACATTATCAATTTATATTATTCAAATCAGTTAAATGATTGTTAGGCTGCATTAACTAGGTCAGCCAGAACCGGGAACACTTCCCATAACACCTGATGTACTCATTACATCATAAGAAGAATGGCATCTACGCTAATGTTGGTCTCTCTGTTTATCCCGAGGTTTACTGCAGTCAGCCGGATCCGGGCCGTATCCAGACCAGATGGTGGACCTGCGCCTGGACATGACCAATGCATCCCTGAAGTGTCTGCAGAGAGCGTGTCAATTAAACTCCCCCTGTAAATGCCGCATCGACACGACTTCCTCATTAAACCCATCTCCGGCATGATGACTCCAATCTTTCGAACAATCTTTACGAATATCTATTTACCTAATATGACTTCTGACCTGTAATGTTGCCAGAATTATAATCATACACTGTTTGTTCGTTGGCCAGAGGAGAACTGGCACCCCGACTGAGCCTGGTTTCTCCCAAGGTTTTTTTCTCCATTCTGACCCTGAAGGAGTTTTGGTTCCTTGCCACCGTCGCCTTTGGCTTTTGGCTTGCTCAGTTGGGGACACCTAAATTTCATCTATATTACTGATCTGCCCGCATAGACACTATATGATACTTGAAATTACCTGGATCACCGTTTTCACCAGAGCGGCTGTACAGCCGAATCAAATTCTGTTGCATTATTTTCCTGTTAACAATGTGAAGCTGCTTTGAAACAATTGGACTTGTAAAAAGCACTATATAAATAAAGGTGATTTGATTATTAAATTAGCTATTTACTCTACAAGTGTAAGTGGAAAACTATTAAATAACAAGCATATTTTTAGAAACAAAATGCAAAAATCATTCATTGGACAAACTCAATTTTATTGAGGACAGGAATTCCATCCAATAAATATGTGTGTATGAGTGCCCACAGCCTAAACACACGCACCACTCTTCTGCATAATGGTAACGACAAAATTACAGAAACTCAAATGTCCAACATAACTGAACATTAAACACTAACATAAACTAACAACATCTTTCCCTTTATTGAAAAACACATAAAATAACACTTTAATCCCTAAATTTACTCTAATGCAGTCCATTGCAAGGCATGCTGGGAACTACAGATCCACTGTCCAGTTTGTTTGTTTTACTCAGCAATGTTAAGTTGACCAAACAAACACTTATTAAGTAAAGCTGTCAATACTAATTTTTAGTTGAAACAACTCAGTAAATTTAAGTTCATGTAGTTATATGAGTTTTTTAAGTAATGTGAACAAGGATGATTCAAAAAAAAAAAAAGGGGGCGGCGCCTGAATAATCGGCTGCGGCCCGGAGGCTTGCTCCAAACTTCATTTCGTTATACTGTACTTGTACATGTGTAATGACAAATAAACTTCAACTTCAACTAACAACAGTTATTTATTTTTTTATTTTTTTTTAATTTTTTGAGTGTACAGCAATCCGCTGGAAGTTAGTTATTTTAATCTATAAAGTTTTAAATATGGATATTTTTCTTACACAAATGCTCCACTTTGCTTCAGGATGTCACGGACTCAGCCACGCCCTCTGCTCCAGACTCCCACGTTCCGCCCACTCGTTCCCAATCACCTGAGTACTGAGCACCCGCACCCATCACTGAAGCCTTTATCACCAGCCCTCTCCCCTCACTCAGTGTCTGGTCTCAGCTCACGCTAGTCCGACTGTCCCGCTACTCTGCGCCTTCTGCAAGCCTTCGCTAGCTCTACTTCCGGGTTCTCCGAGATTCCACGCTCCCCAGTCCCTTCGTGTTGTCGTCCGCCTTCGCCACTCCAGCTAAGCCTCGCACCTCCCCTGTGTTTCCACCAGTTCACTGTTTTCACTGCCTGACTCCAATAAACTTGTCACCGCTCACTACCTCTGTGTCCTCCAGTCTGTCATGACAGAAGACCAGACCAGCAGTCAGGCCGAAGCAGTGGCTGGCGATCCCTCATCCCCGGCACCGCTTCCGCTCCCCGATCTCACCCAAGCCTTTCTCCATGCCATGCGTCTGGGATCTTCCTCGTTGACTGCCTCCGCCAGTCCCGTGGCCCGACCAGCGCCCTACGCTGGTGAGGCGGAGGAATGCAATGGTTTTCTTTTGCAATGTTCTCTTTACTTCGAAATGCAGGCTCATCAATTCCCCACCGACCGTTCAAAAATAGCGTTTATCGTCACTCACCTCACCGGGCGAGCGCTCCAATGGGCCCGAGCCATCATGGAAGCCAACGGCCCCGTAACCCAATCCATCGACGCCTTCACACGACATTTCCGTGAGGTGTTCAGCCGATCTTCCGGACCCACTACCACACACGACCAATTGCTGAAACTCCAACAAGGTAACCAGTCACTCCACGACTATACCATCTACTTCCGCACCCTAGCCGCCGCCAGTGGATGGAATGAGCCTGCCCTACTAGCAGTCTACCGTGCTGGATTGAACCCACAACTCCGAGTCGCCCTGGACATTTATGACAACCATTCAGGATTAGAAAACTTCATACAGCAAGCCACCACAGTTTCTCAAAACCTTGCAGCCAGCTCCAACCCGGTTCAACCGTTGCATTCCCCGCCTCCACTGAGGGAGTCAACCCCTCCAGCACCAGAGCCTATGCAAATCGACCATCACCGCTTAACTTCCACTGAAAGAGACCGACGTATGCGATTGCACCTCTGTCTCTACTGCGGGGGATCAGGCCACTACCGAGCCACCTGCCCGGTCCGACCCCCGCACCCAGCGGTGAGTACTATTCACACTGACCCGGTAATGTTGACCCTTCCTTCTACCACCGTTATGTTAACTACCCCGTTCGGTTCTGTTTCAGCGAAAGCCCTTATAGATTCTGGATCGGCAGGAAATTTCATCTCCTCCGAAATGCGCCTCAAGCTCCACGTCAAGATATCCCCCCTGTCCTCTCGGTATCGCGCACATTCCATCTTGGGAAAGCCGCTGGGTCAGAGGTGCATTCGCTACGTCCACGGACCCCATCACGGTGCAGATCGGCTATCTTCATCGAGAGCAACTCTCCCTACTGGTGCTGAGAGGGTCTACTGCCGATATCGTCCTGGGACGCCCGTGGCTCGCTGCTCACTCACCCACCATGGATTGGTCTACTGGGGAGGTTCTACGATGGAGTGAGGACTGCAGGCAAAACTGCTTACTCCCGTTAAGAGAAACCCATCTCTCACTTCTCTTCCCCTGGCCTCCGCATCCCTGGATGAACCCCGTCTGCTCCCAGTCAGGCCATTCCATTGAGTATTGGGCGTTCCAGGGCGTGTTCTGTAAGCGACAGGCCACGAACTTCCCCTCATCGGCCATGGGACTGCGCGATAGACCTGCTGCCTGGGGCATCTCTTCCCAAAGGACGTATCTATCCCCTGTCCATCCCGGAGCAACAGGCCATGGAGGAGTACATTAAGGAGGCCCTCGACCAAGGATTCATTCAGCCTTCCAACTCCCCTGCCGCTTCTAGCTTTTTCTTTGTGGGCAAGAAGGACGGGGGCTTGAGACCGTGTATTGACTACCGGAAGCTCAACGATCAGACGGTCAAGATCCGATACCCGCTTCCCCTGGTTCCCGCCGCTCTGGAACAGCTGCGGGGAGCTCGCTGCTTCACCAAGTTGGACCTGCGCAGCGCCTATAAACTTATCCGGATCAGAGAGGGCGACGAGTGGAAGACTGCTTTCATCACCCCTGCAGGACACTACGAGTATAGGGTTATGCCGTTTGGATTGTGCAACGCCCGCAATCTTCAAGGTTTTATGAACGAAATCCTCCGAGATTTCCTCAACAGATTTGTAATCGTCTACATTGACGATATCCTGGTGTACTCCCATAACCTGACCGACCACCATCATCACGTTGCGCAGGTCCTCCAACGACTCAGAGAACACCAACTGTACTTGAAACTGGAAAAATGCGAGTTCCACCGCAGCTCCACCCAGTTCCTGGGGTACATCGTGGACCAGAGCGGCATCCAGATGGACCAGGGGAAGGTCCGAGCAGTGCGGAGTTGGCCCCAACCTACCACAGTCAAGGAGCTGCAACGCTTCCTGGGGTTCGCTAATTTTTATCGCCGGTTCATTCGACAATTCAGCACCATAGCAGCACCCCTCTCCGCACTGCTCTGAGGTAATCCCAAGTCCCTGTCCTGGACCCCTGAACCCCTACAGGCATACCGGCAACTCAAGGAAGCCTTCTGTATGGCCCCTACCCTCGTTCATCCTGATCCTGAGATCCCATTCGTCGTGGAAGTGGACGCTTCGAATGTGGGGGTAGGAGCCGTACTGTCCCAGCGGCAGGGTGAGCCTCCACGACTCCATCCATGTGCCTTCTTTTCAAGAAGCTGTCCCCCGCGGAGCGGAACTACGACATCGGGAATCGTGAGTTGCTTGCCATCAAACTGGCGTTGGAGGAGTGGCGGCATTGGCTGGAGGGAGCCAAACACCCGTTCCAGGTGATCACCGACCATCGAAACCTGGAATACCTGCGAGAGGCCAGGAGGCTCAACCCACGACAGGCTAGATGGGCCTTGTTTTTCACCCGCTTCGACTTCTCTGTCACCTACCGTCCCGGAGAGAAGAATTTCAAGGCAGACGCTCTCTCACGCCAGTTTCTACCCGACCACTCCACTGCCCCTCCTGAACCCATCCTCCCTCCGGCCGTTATCATCAGCCCCATCCAGTGGGCCCTAGACCAACGTATTGCCGAGGCAACTCACGATGACCCAGTTCCGCCGGGGTGTCCTGAGGGACGGACCTATGTTCCGGCGACTCTCCGACCGTCCCTCATGGACCAGGCACACTCCTCTCGGGCTCTGGACACCCAGGCAGCCAGCGTACCCTCTCGCTCATTCAAGGTCGTTACTGGTGGCCCAGTATGGCTCAGGGCGTCCCCGCTTCATTCGAGGATGCTCAGTCTGCGCCACCACCAACACTCCCCGTCACCTCCCAGAAGGCAAGCTGGTCCCCTTACCCATTCCACGCCGTCCCTGGTCCCACCTTGGTATCGACTTCCTCACCGATCTTCCTCCCTCCGATGGTCACACCTGCATCCTGGTAGTAGTCGACCCGGTTTTCAAGGGTTGCAAACTCATTCCCCTGTCAGGACTCCCCACGGCGCTGGAAACAGCGGAGGCCTTATTCCACCACGTCTTCCGACACTTTGGCCTCCCCGAAGACATAGTCTCTGACAGGGGCCCTCAGTTCATCTCACGTGTATGGAAATCCTTCTTTTCACTCCTGGGCGTCACCGTCAGTCTCACCTCCGGATATCACCCCCAATCCAACGGCCAGACTGAGCGTAAGATACAGGAGATCGGGGGAGGTACCTCGCGCCTACTGTGGCCGCCACCAGGACGGCTGGAACCGTTTTTTCTTCCGTGGGCTGAATATGCTCAGAACTCACTTCGTCAGGAATCCACTCAGCTCACCCCGTTTCAATGTATCCTAGGTTTCCAACCCCCACTGTTCCCCTGGTCTGGAGAGCCCACGGATGTTCCAGCTGTCCACCACTGGTTTCAGGAGAGCGAGAGGGTGTGGGACTCAGCACACGTCCACCTGCAACGGGCAGTCCGTAGGCAGAAGAACCAGGCCGACCGTCGTCGCGGACCCACTCCTAGATACCACCCGGCCAGATGGTGTGGCTCTCGACCCGCGACATTCGCCTACGGCTGCCCAGTCGCAAGCTGAGTCCCCGCTATATCGGTCCCTTCAAGATTCTGAGGCAGATCAACGAGGTCACCTACAGGTTACAGTTACCCCCGCAATATCGTATTTCGCCTTCCTTTCACGTGTCCCTCCTCAAACCCTACACTGACCCTGTTCTCCCTTCCTCCACAGAGTCTGGGGCAGATGCAGTGCCTCCCCCTCCGGTGGACCCGGCGGACCAACACATCTACCAGGTTACCACCATTCTCGACTCCCGACGGCGAGGCAACGTCCTACAATATCTCGTGGATTGGGAGGGATTCGGCCCCGAGGAACGCTCGTGGGTGGTGCGGGACGATATTCTGGACCCCTCGCTCCTTGCCGAGTTCCACGCCGCACACCCAGACCGTCCCGCACCTCGGGGCCGAGGCCGGCCTCGCCGTCGTCCGCCGCGGTCCTCTGGAGCTGCCCGTGAGGAGGGGGGTACTGTCACGGACTCAGCCACGCCCTCTGCTCCAGACTCCCACGTTCCGGCCACTCGTTCCCAATCACCTGAGTACTGAGCACCCGCACCTGTTTCCCATCACTGAAGCCTTTATCACCAGCCCTCTCCCCTCACTCAGTGTCTGGTCTCAGCTCACGCTAGTCCGACTGTCCCGCTACTCTGCGCCTTCTGCAAGCCTTCGCTAGCTCTACTTCCGGGTTCTCCGAGATTCCACGCTCCCCAGTCCCTTCGTGTTGTCGTCCGCCTTCGCCACTCCAGCTAAGCCTCGCACCTCCCCTGTGTTTCCACCAGTTCACTGTTTTCACTGCCTGACTCCAATAAACTTGTCACCGCTCACTACCTCTGTGTCCTCCAGTCTGTCATGACACAGGAGGCCTTTATTAACCCCCTGGAGCCGTTATATGATGGATAGATGCACTTGTATGGACTTCATAAACGAGGCAACTGCCATTATTAATGTACTAAAAGTACATTTGAATGAACCCACAGTATTTGCAATTAATGGCTAAATATTTTTGTCCAATACATACTGTATGGAGTCACATGGACTATTTTAATTATGTTTTTAATACCTTTCTAGACCTTGAAAGTGTTAATTAAATAGCTGTCTATGGAGGGGCCTGAGAGCTCTCGGATTTCATCAAAAATATCTTCATTTGTGTTCCAAAGATGAACAAAGGTCTTATGGGTTTGGAATGACATGAGGGTGAGTAATTAATGCACTGTAAAAAATGAATCATGAGTCTTGTAATTTTCAGTGGTTCAGTGTTGTATAGAAAATATTGAGAACATTTCAGTAATAAAACCAAGAGATACATTTAGGAAATGTAAACAATTTTGAGGCTTGAATTGAGGAACCGATTAAGCTGATAAAATTAAGGAAAAAAGGCTACCTATTTATTTTAAGAGAATTAGCTCAATTGTGCAGTTTTATTTAGAGACACCATTGTTAGTTCCCAGCATGCTTTGTTTGTGGCTGGAAATGGAGAGTTAATATTGAAATTAAATGTTATTTTATGTGTTTTTGAGTGGAGGGAAACATCTGTTAATGTTTAACGATCAGTTATGTTTGACATTTGAAAGAGTTTCTTTATGTTGAAGTCTTTACCATTACCATTGTGGAGAAGAGTAGAGCTTATGGTTAGGCTGTGGATAACTGCATGTATATATTATTCTAAAACATGTTGCTTTGTTCAATGAGTAATAACTTTGCTAATGCCAGTGCAGTAACTGCTAGTTTGTTTCTGCTTGTGCAGTGTTAGCAGCATATGGTCTATTAATTGTATAACATAACTCAAAGTCAAATTTAAACAGGACATTTCCATTTACTCTAATTTATACCCTTTTTTTAAAGTCAGCTTAAAATAAATGAGCACATTTCACTAAAAGTATTAAATTACTTGTTTCATAGACTAAATAATTCAGATAATTTTACATGATTTATTCAGGTAGATTCCATTAAAAACAAGCCTTAAAACTACTCAAAAATATTATGTGTAATAGTGTTACCATAATTTTTTTAAGTAAATAACACATAACATTTTTTACAGTGTGACAAAATTTTCATTTTTGAGTGAACTTTCCCTTTAATTTCAGTGCCATAGACTTGGTCACCAGACTTGTTAAAAGGCGTTACTGAAGTACAAAAGGCATTACTGATTACTGAAGTACAAACAAAGCGCAATATAGCTATGCATAATTTCATCAGCATAACCCACACAGAATTATGTACAATTATGAACACTTGATAGTTTTTCAAGTGAATCTACCTATGCATTATCAGCAGTCACATCATATCTGTATCTTCTTTCATATCTATTAAAATCATCTGTACATGACAATTACTTGTGCAATAAATAATATATATTTGCTTACCTGTCTATTAAAACGCATGCGAGATCAGAGTCTGTCAAGTTTGTCACGAAGCTCTCTCCATCTCGAAAAAGGCACGCCGATATTGATCCTTGTTTGTCCCAAAGCCTGCTTGCCTCAGTTTATTTAGGTTTATGATTTTTTTCATAAAGTGTTTATGTGTTGCCATGATTTCTACAAGCTGAAACCGAGGATTATTTTTATTACAAAAATCTTACATATTGTGCCTTTAAGATCTAAATAACCTTCAAACGTAAAGACTGTCACTCAAATACAGTTTTAAAGCCAACATTCAAAGTTTAAACATTCAAACATTCAGCAAGATTTAAGACTTAAGGCTTGTTAGCAACACAGCAAAATACAAAGACGGAAAACTTGCACCAAACAGCCTGTAAGAGGATTTGTGTGAAGGACAAGAAACATGGTCATATAGCAGAGCAGCAGGAATTGGAAAGGGAAAAAAGCTTTCATAATTTCTCATACTCTTCTGTGAAAGATGCCCATTTATGCCAGCATCCTGCTATGCACTGTGGCCCTCAGCGTTTGTCCCATTGTGTTGATGATTATGTGTTCATGTAATTGATTGTTTCTTATTTTCTACATGCATTTTGGGTCATAAAAAGTGGGTACTTGTATTTGACTTGGCTGCTAAGAGAAAATGTCATAAATGAATATGAATTATAAATATAAAATCAAATATAGATGAGTAAATTTTGACCTGTGTTTGGGACTATATATATATATATATGGGATATATATATATATATATATATATATATATATATATATATATATATATATATATATATATATATATATATATATATATCAATCAATACTTTATTCTGTTGAAAATGTGCATTACAGAACTTCATATTTTTAAACATATTTTGACTGTTTTAAAACCTACAATGACTACGCACTGTGGTAGTTGGTGGAATAATTACTTCTTTAAATCCTCAAGAAGGACAAGCATTTCTTTGTGGCTTTAGTTAGGTGGTGGTGGTGGTGGTGGTGGCTGCAATCAAATGCATGTATAGTATGTAGCTGTAGCTTCATGTTTTATCTAAGCATGACCCTGTCTAAGAGCCAGAAGTGACAGATGGATGAACAGAATGACAAAAATTGGACTGCAGTAGAGGAACAGCGAGGGTCAGTCCAGCCTCCTCTTCACGTACACTTGTACCTCCTAATATCGAACACCATGATGTCTTTTCATTTGCTCAGCTGAGTCTATGATTAGCTGAGACTCCATCCCCTAGAGTAAAACATAAGTGGCACTGCAACATCATGTGTCACCATGTAAGATGATAATTCTGCCAAATTAACTGTAAGCTCTCTTAGGGCGATTTTAACACTTCTTAACTAGCCTTACACTGCAATGTTAGTGTGAATTTACAGTATTATTTAGTGCAGTACTGTTACATATTGTAAAAAATACTGGCAATATATACAATGAGGTTGACACTTGTTAATCAAAATTATATGTGCATTACTGCCTTGCATAATCATATCTCTCTGTTTTCTAAGCAAGCTCTTTAAATCACACTCACTGCACTCTTTTAGTCCAAGGCCTGTAATTGAACAGCTGTAGAGTTTCTCAGTGGTAACCTTTAATTTGGCACAAGCAACATGCCAGTGGCTAAAATCTCATGATCACCTAAAAGCGGCAATTTGGATCCTAGGCAGCTGCAAGCAGTTAGATTCTCTGCAGTGCTTGATACTCTGCAGATATAGAGATGTTAACCACATGGCTCTGATAGGACTCTGACAGGCCAAAAGATCCTAATTGCTCCCTTACACCCCTTCATTAAAAGGCTTAATGGGGAAAACAAGTAGCTTCAGATGTAGATGTTGTCTCTTTTGTGAAAGATGCTGCAAACAAAGAAGAAACACTGATAGAATAAAAGATAATTCACTTCTGAGTCCACAAATGGGATTTGTGTGTTTGAATGTTCCTTTTTGTCATTTTGACTAAGATTGCTCATTTCAGATTCATTGTTTTTCCAGGAACAAACTGAAATGGTAATGATAGCATTCATTATGATGAAATACATAAAACAGCCATTTAGAGGGATTACTATAATTTTATTACTTAATTTTAAGATGCAATTAGTTTCCATATAACATTTGTACAGTTTTAAATCCTACAATAAACTGGAACAACAGTGACTTAATTGCGTTGGATTTGATCAGAATCTGCATGCATTTCACTGAACACTGTGAGGTTAGACAAAATTATTCATTATAAAGATCTCTGATTGGACATAATCCTCCACCTTCAGAATTCTGACTCAAACCATTTGCTTTTTTCCAGGCGTCTACTGGTAATTAATCATTATTCATAGCAGGACATAAAAACACACACACATACAACAAAGTAGCATGGTATTAGTATGTTTTTTGGACATTCTACCATGATAACACCATGTTGTTTGACACTATTATGATAATTATACCATGATATTTTTTAAAGAACCTTTGAGAAGCCGAAAAGTAAACGTCATATCAAAGTACCATGGTATTGCCTTCTGATGTCTTTACCACGGTACTGCCAAAGCCAAATACTTAAACATAAAACATACGACTGTTAGAACATAGGCATACTATGCTAAAAGCCATTCAAATACTGCAGAATTATCACAAATTATCAACAGCCATATACGAGATGGTAAATTCTTATATACTATATCAAGGTACTTTAAGTTCAGTGTGACTTAATTATACATTTCACAATAGATTACAACTGGCATGTTGTATATACTGTAGTTTCTAAATGTGTAGGTTGCTTTTTTCATAACAAATGCTATAGATCAATAAAAAGAGAAAAAGTAAACACTGGCTTAATGAGTAGCCATCAATGGTCTCACCTGTAATTATAGCCTTATTGTAACAAATGCTATTACAGCTGTACTTCATACAGTTAAACAATTACAAGAACTGTGGTAGCTTTTCATAAGGGCAAGTACAAGTTAGAATCAAGACTTGATTATACAGTAAACAAATAAATAACAGTATGCTGACTGATATCTACAAAATGATAGAAATATCAAATTCACAATGACAAATTATCTGTGCTATCACCAAGAAAACATCAGAGTTGGCAGTTATTTCTTTCTATTTTCTTTCTCTTTTCCACAGTCACAGTCTCTCTCACATCTCATTGACAAATATGAGAGGGCCTCTGGATGTGGGACTCCCCACCTGTCGGTACAGCATCGGCTGTCCTAGACTGGTCTGGGGTAGACTGAAGCCTCCGCTTGATAAGTCAAAACTCGCCTGGTTGTAGAGCCTCTGGCCAAAACCAGCTCCAGATTGATCAAAACTGGTTTGACTGTTCTGCCTGAAGCTGCCGCGTTTCTCAGAGGGAGTTCTGGAGGGATAGCGCTGGAAGGACTTATGCAAACCGGTCTCTTTGTAGGCAAACCAAATATTACCAGCCCAAAGGAAGAAGTTCAAAAAACCAAAGGCCTGCAAGCAGACAAGGATGAATTAGAAATATGGATGAATTAGAAATATGGAATTTAACATCTGTTAACATTTGTCTACTTTTAAAGGAAAAGAATGTTTGTCAAGTCCTTTACCAAGAGCTAAAAGTTTAAAAACCTTAAAAAGTCTAAGGGCCCTATTTTAACCATCTGAGCACATGGTCTGAAGCGCATGGAGCAGGTGCACTTAAGACATGTCCGAATCCACTTTAGCTCACGGTCTGTGTGCCAGGCACATGGTCCAAAAGGGTTGTACCTAGTCTCTTAATGATTTATATGTGTGTTTTGGGCATAACCTGCAATAAACCAGTCAGAGTCTCATCTCCCATTTCCTTTAAAAGCCAGTTGCGCTTGCACCATGGTGGATTCGCTATTTACATGACGGAATTTGCGAGCAGAAAGACTGAAATTAATCTTACATTTTTAATATTTAAAAATGTATGTGTGCTTCTGCACGCCCCTGTGTGCTTAACAAGCAGAGTGTATGTGCGCTGTGCACCCGCCTATATGCACATATTACTAAAGCACCCTTTAAATAACACAAAAAATACTATGCTATTGACTTTAGACGTGTCATATTCAGCTGCCTCAAAAGAGCAACGCACCAACAATGCGCCTGAACACACCTCGTTTTCAGGCCAGCACCACCATGTGGCAAACAGATGGACGCAAGTGCATTTGCTATTTAAACAACGTGGCACTGGACACTGGAAAATGATAACTGCGTCGGGCTGAAACTAGCAAAAAACACTAGTGTCATGCCTGGCGTGGCATTGTGCCACATTGCGCTAGGTGTATGATAGGGACCTAAGAGCTATATAGGATTGACAGACATTAGCAGTTGCTAGATTGTTGCTAGGGTGTTGTGTGATTGCTAAGGTACTTAGGGTGGTTTCTAGGGTGTTCTGGCATGGGTGCGTTTCCTGGTCAGCAACTGTAACTCCCTGCTTACCATAGTACGATGCATCGGTGAAGAAATCAACTAGTTGGTCACGACTGTTTCCCGAAACCATATTGTCGCAAATTTGTTGTTCAGCCACATTGGTTATTGAGGTCACGCAGGTGGTGGAATAATAACTTAAAGATATAGATTGTACTGAATGTCAGCTTGCTTATTTTGCTCAAGATAAGGATTTATTAAGTCCTTATGTCATACAAACAAGAAACTAGGCTTCTAACCACAGATCGCAAGCTCTCGTTCTAACCACTCAACTTTGTGATGCTGTTCAAATGTTCGTTGGAACTATGGTTTCGGGAAACACCGACTCACTGAACTATGCTGATAATGACAGAACTTGCGACCATAGTTGGCTTTCTGGAAATGTACCCCTGGTTGGTTAGTAAGGCATTCAACAGAATGAAGGACTGCACCAAATGTTGTGAAGCCAACATTATAAAACAATAGTCATAAATGCAAAATGTCAGTGTTTCGCCTTTTAAAATAGGTACTATATAGGTATTTTTACTTCACATGTATAGGGTGGTGTAAAGTAAAAATGTACACTACCATTCAAAAGTTTGGTGGCTGTAAGATTTTTAAAATGTTTTTGAAACCACTCTGTAAACCCGAATAAGTTGGCAAAACTATCATTTTAAATTTAAGAATTTCTAAATTTAAGTAAGCAGAACTGGCTCATACATTTTAATTGCTCTTAACTTAATGTTCTCATTCATACTTTTAACTTAAAATTATCATGTGATCTCAACTTAAATAATTTTAGTAGTGGAAATTTAGCTAGCTATAACTAGCTAATTCAGCAAATGCTAATTGTTAACACAATGCTTTGATAACATTAGCATAGCAATTGCTGAAAGAGTATGGCAATATAGAACATTTAACAAATACCTGTTCTCAAAATTGCTCTTCCCACTTAATTTTTGCATTTACTCTCCCTTTTAAATGTCATGGCAAAGCACGCTGGGACACAGCCCTGTTTCAGGTAAATTTAAGTTTAAATTTAAGTTAAGTCTAAATTAAAAGAAACAAGTTCATATAACTTAAAACAATGAAACAATGTGTCAGTTTTTGAACTCAAAAGAAAAAGAAAGCTCTAAATACTCATAAAAGGTTATTTGATTGAGCTAGTTTAATTAGAGTCTGGCCTACTCAAACCAATTCATTATTTTTACCATTAGGGTTTACAGTGCAAGGCTGGATTTATTGTCAAATATTTAAAATAACTGTTTTAAATGTTTTATATAGTTTAAAATGTAATATATATCCTGTGATGACAAAGTTGGATTTTCAGCACCCATTTTCAAAAGAACAGCATTTATTTGAAATAGTAATCTTTTTTTACATCATAAATGTCTTTACTGTCATTTTTGATCAATTTAATGCATCTTTGCTGACCCAAAACATTTGAATGGTAGTGTATATCAATTGCTAAGTAAAATAAAGTTAATAAAGTTCCTTTATTTTCTCTTTCCTATTTTAATACTATGGAAAAATAAGAAATCTACTCACCACAGACATGTTGAGATTTGTCCAGATGGGCTCCTGCAAGACCTCACATAAGTTCTCCTGGGCTCTGCATGCAGACATTAACAGCAGGATTTGATGCACATCAGTGGCTGTCTTCACTCCAGACAGAGTTTTAGCCCAGGCAATTGAGCTTACCAGCCACAGGCTAGAGAACGCTAAAGTCACCAAGAAGTCCTATGGTGATTGAAAATAAGAAGAGAAAACAGAATGAGGGTCTTGATGATTCAGTTAAAGGAATAGTTCACCAAAAATGTAAATTATTTACTCACCCTCAAGCCATCCTAGGTGTATATGGCTTTCTTCTTTCAGCCAAACACAATTGGAGTTATAATAAATAATATCCTGGCTCTTCCCAGCTTTGTAATGGGAGTTTTAAAGCTCCAAAAAGCATCCACCATCATAAAAGTAAACCATATGACTCCAGTGGGTTAATAAATGCGATGGGTTTTTGTAAGAATAATATCCATGTTTAAAACATTATAAACTATAATCACTGGCTTCCGGCAATGGTCGTAAACGCGTTCATGAGAGTCAAGTTCCGGCAGAAGGGTGACCTCTGTCCTGACGTATGACAGGATGTAGGCATAGCGTAAGCTTAGGTGAGAATTGATGAACGTGGAAGAGCAGAGGATAGAGCTAAACAAAATGCAGGTCACAAATTAGATGTCTAAAACGAGAAGTTTTAAAGAAAAATGGCAAACCACATGAACATCATAAGTCGGGTCAGAGGTCATCCTTTCACCGGAATTTGACTCTCTTGTGAACGTGTGTGTGTGGCCGTTTATAAAGTTTAAACATAGATATTATTCTTACAAAAACCCATCTCTTCACTTCAGAAGGTCTTTATTAACTCACTTGAGTCGTATGGATTACTTTTATGAGGACTGGATGCACATTTTGGAGATTCAAAACCTTGGGCACTATTCAATCCTATTACAAAGCTGGGAAGAGCCAGGATATTTTTTTTAATATAACTCCGATTGTGTTTGGCTGAAAGAAGAAAGTTATATACACCTAGGATGCCTTGAGGGTGAGTAAATCATGGTGTAATTTTCCTTTTTGGGTGAACTATCCCTTTAAGTTAAATTTAGTTTTTCAGCACAGTATGTGCTCTCTTTTTTTTCCTTTTTCTTACAGAAATTTTGAAATGCACTCACAAGTACTGGACCTCTGTTCTTCTCTCTGTATTTGTTCTGGTAGAAGAAGTAAACAATTGTGGCCAAAAGGGAATAGAGAAAAGCCAGGACTGACACGGTGACGAAGAACTGTGCAGATGAAGCATAATCCCCTTCGAGAAAGAGAGTCTCTTTCCTGGTTCCTTCACACAGAGGAGCACTGAAGTGTGCCTGTTGAAGTCTGGGAAGAGAAAACATACTAATTCACAGTAATTACGGTAACGGCATGGCGTGAATGCAGCATAAGCTCAATGTTTTGGTTCAGGAGGAACCGTAAAAGGCGGCTGCTGTTTGTTTGTGGCGCTCAGTGACTGTCTGTCCACAACTCTACATATCCTCATGGAAATACATAGCAATGCAATGACTGGATGAACATTTCTTTAATATTTAGACCACTTCACAATTGATTGTTATCAGGATGTGTGTTTCAACCAGTATAGCAAAAATTGTTTATAAAAATAAAACCTTCCTTTAATAAAACCAAATAATTAAAACCAATCAAAATATCAAGAAGTTGTAGTAAATAAGAACTCTTACCTGAATGGGTAGTTGAAACTGATGCTGATGTTGTTTTGGATTTTGTCCAAACATTCTACTTTAACCATTATCTGGCCAGAATATCCCCCACATGTTGCAAATGCTAAAACAGCAAAAAACTGTGGGGGAAAAAAGCTAAATATTAACGAATTGCCCTGATGATACAGTATAAGCCAGTATGTGGAGGGGACAAAGATCAGTTCTCTTGACTCTCCATCAGTACAGAAGCTTCACTTCATCAGACAAAGTCAAGACAAATTAACCTCAGAGAACATTAAAACATTTTGTTTTAATTATCCTCCAGTTTTCTGATTTAAGGTCAATTTAAATGACCTCTCATCCAACTGCCGCACAATTAATCGTGCAAAATTAGACACAAATGCTTTTTAAGTGCACTAACCCCTGCAGTTGCTTTAGACTAACACATTTGTCTGACTCAATATGAATATTTTTCACCGGTTCTGTATTGTGTTTGGCATAATGAATGAAAGGGCTGGAGGTTTACTAGACAAGTGCCAGGGCTTTATTCTCTGTGGACACAGGTGTTAGATAAGAAATGTGTCCAAGTCTCCTGCTATTCTCTCTTTCCCCAATCCCTTCCTCCCTCTCTCTCTCCGTTTCTGATACTACAGCAGGTGAAAGGATGGAGGCCCTTTCAATTAAGATTTAATGCCTTTACTGTGTATATTAATTAAATACTGTCTGGAATACTTAAGTGTTTGGGTCTGTCTGCCAAAGGAAGAAGACATAGCAAGTCGTGACACAGTAAGAATTGAGAGAATTTTCAAATGTATTATGTTATTTCTTTCTCCAGACTTACATATATGTGAGAGTGTGTGTGTGTGCATGTATATATATATATATATATATATATATATATATATATATATATATATATATATATATATATATATATATATATATATGTGTGTGTGTGTGTGTGTGTGTGTATATATATACATACACACACATATATATATATACATACACACACATATATATATATATATATATACACACACACACACACACACACACACACACACACACATACATATATGAACGTATATATATATATATATATATATACACACACACACACATATACACACACACACACACACACACACACACACACACACACACACACACACACACACACATATATATATATATATATATATATATATATATAAACTGTGAATATTTAATAAGTATCACAAATACAGACATCCCATATAAAATACAATACTAGAGCATGCAAAACAGATGAAGCAAAGAAAAAAAAAAGGTAGCTTCTTTGATGAGTCTCAGATGAGACCCAGTGAATTATGCAAAGGTTACCTGGGGTAAGCTCAGACACACTCTCTCTCTTTCACACACACACACACACACACACACACACACACACACACACACACACACACACACACACACACACACACACACACACACACACACACACACACACTTCTGGCTCGCTATCTTTATGGGGACTCTCCATAGACATAATGGTTTTTATAATGTACAAACTGTACATTCTATCCCCTTAAACTAACCCTACCAATCACACAAAACATTCTTTTGCACATTTTCAAAAAAACAAAAACAAAAAAAAAACACACATTCTATATGATTTATAAGCTTGTTTCCTCATGGAGAACTCAATTTAGGTGACACAAGTCCCCATGAATCAGAAACACACACACACACAAATTACCTCACAATTATATATATACACATGTATACGTACATGTGCATGCATATACAATATGTGCAAAGACAAGTTTTCAATTGCTCTGTATTTATCTCAGCTCAGATTCATCATTATAAACTCTGTCAAAGAGCTGGATGGCATCGATCTTTTGCACATTTCAACAAGAGCAGATGAATTATTCAAGCAAGAGAGACTACAAACAGGGAGCCGATGCTGCGACCCCAAAGAGCAGCTAATAATTAAACCTGATTTCTGATAGACATATTTGCATGCTTTAAATCTTAAGAATAAAACCATGAGAAACTGCTCAAAATACTATCAGAACTTTACTTTTATTAGATTAGACATTGCTACTGTCAAATTATAGGCAAACCCAATTACATACTGACACATTTTTTAGTTGTGTTTAAATAATACATAACACAAACAATACATATTTTATTTGAGCTAAGTTAGCTAAGTGACATTTGAGATAAGTGGTATAATTGTGCCAGTGCATCTTGGCAAAACACAATTCCTAATGCTTCAAAATGAACCAATACTTGAAGGTTTTAGAAAAATAGAGGTCTTACCGGAGCAAATATGACCATACACATTGATGAAACGGATTAAGCATCAGCCTGTGTATCTGTCTATGAAGGAGTGTTGAGCTCCACTGCCAGCCAAACCCAGAGATACTGAGTGAGTGGACACCATGGAGATGCTTACAGGGAAACAGGCATTGTGTGTGTCTGTGTCAGGGAAAGGACACACATGTTCCTACACACACACACACACACACACACACACACACACACACACACACACACACACACACACACACACACACACACACACACACACACACATACACTCACAGATGCACATAATGGGGTGTACACATGATGACATACACAGACGACCCCTGGCAGATCATATATATGCAGATCTATTGAACATGTATATGTATCCATGCACATATTCTGTACATGCACTCAGACTCGGAGTCATTGAAAATATACAATTAAGCGCACCGTTATCTTAATCATTATGTAATCCTTGGTAGATATACTGGGAACAATACAGCCATTACCTTAGTGTTTTAAATGAAAAATAAATGAATAAATCTGCCACAATAATGGCCCTCTATTTTCTTTAATTGTAAATGATTCGGTAGAATCTAACCTTTTAGTAAATTATTATTTCCTGCATATTTTTTGACAGCTTAATGACTAAATATCTGGGCTGTTAATATGAATGATTCAGCAGGAGAATTATCACCATATAATAACATATAAATATAAAATAACATGTAATAAGCTGTTAATTTAATTCAAATATTCATTTAATTAAAGTGATTTATCCTAAAATGAGTTCTTATTTTTAGTTCATTTTAGTACAAAATTTGTATTCACTTCATAAACTTCACAAGAAGCTATGTTAATGAAACAACAAAAGAAAATGATTATTAAGATGTATATAACATATAGGTGTCATTGGTGAACTGCGGAATGCTTATCTCATGTTTCTCTCCTG
Source organism: Paracanthobrama guichenoti (assembly GCA_018749465.1). Taxonomy (NCBI): domain Eukaryota; kingdom Metazoa; phylum Chordata; class Actinopteri; order Cypriniformes; family Gobionidae; genus Paracanthobrama; species Paracanthobrama guichenoti. The sequence goes on from CM031948.1 coordinate 26,954,895, forward strand.
TAGCCACCGTGTCTCCTTTCAGCTGTTATAAATGAAAAAAATATGAATAAAGAACAGTGCCCTGAAAGTACCAAACAAAGCAGGTATTGGCTTCTGAAGATCTGAGCCCAGTACTCCCTTTGATCAGTGAAAAGTTCGTTTTCAGAGCTAAGAGATAATTAGGTAGAAAGAAAGAAAGAAAGAAAGAAAGAAAGAAAGAAAGAAAGAAAGAAAGAAAGAAAGAAAGAAAGAAAGAAAGAAAGAAAGAAAGAAAGAAAGAAAGAAAGAAAGAAAGAAAGAAAGAAAGAAAGAAAGATGGTCAAGTGCTTTATTATTAATACTCTTTGAGTTATGCTTTTAAGGGTTTTTTTTTTTTTTTTTTTTACAGTTTGTAGCACACATTTCTCAATACTTAGGGCACTCTTTCAAAATGGACTAAAACTACCCAAACACTTAATTCATGCCTCAAATCAAGACATTATTCCATAACACTAGCAAAGGTTTTCACCAAACAAACATCGTCACTCAAAAAAACACTAACAGGTAGTGTCACACCGTTTTCCTTTGAAAGATTTTGTAAATACATTTTACAAAGTAAACTTTTTAGATTCAGACTATATTTCAATATGGTATTACTGGAGAAATGTGGTAAATTGCTGTCTTATTAATTGTTGTATTGCATTAGGTTTTGAACTCAAGTTTAACAGGTTTGAGAAGAGTTAAACGTGCAAATTGTGCAAAATTAATGCAAAACTCCCACAGACTGCTGTTGTGCTCACTGTGTGAAGAGAATAGAATTTTTTTTTTTTTTTACTTGATTCTTTTTTTTTATGCTTCCACATACAAATAAACAAGGTACATAACCAGTAGCCAGTAACAAAACAGAAAGCTCACAATAAAACAAATAATAAATAAATAATCAAAAGGGGCTTTTAAAATAATTACAATAGAAATCCATTTGAGGGCTAGAGTTCTGAAAAAGTGTCCTAAGCATGGAGAAATGTGTCCTAGCGATTGTTAAAAAAATGTATGTTGTTATACAATGCTGCCATCTGCTGTTCTACATTGTCTCCTGCATGATATTCCTTCAAACATTCAGAATCTCTTGTTATTTTAATTCATTTATTTACTTGTATTCATGACTCTTGTTTTTTATTGCACAAACAGGCTTTTAATCACGGGCTTACATAAAACTCCCCCATCACTCTTCTGTGGAGCTTCTCTGTGCTTTCTTTTTCGTTCAGTACTCTTGAATCTTATGGTGCTGTTACTTTAATTCTCCACTAGGAGGGCTGTTGTGTTTGAAATGAATTAAAGTAAAGCATTAGCTCTACTCAGCCAAAGAGATTTGATTTGATGAACCTTTTTGCTGCACGTACACGACAACTAACTTGGTGAGAATTTCTTTTTTTCCTCAGAAAGTTTAGTAAATAGTCATTTTGTAGGCACAAGTATCACAAAAACTACACTTAATGGCGATTAACACATTTGAAGACCTGGGGCCGTATTCACAAAACATCTTAAGGCTAAAATGATCTCTTAACTTGCCGATTGAAGAACTCTTATTGGGAAGATAAAATGTTTTTGTGAATACTAACTATGGTTTTCTCCTCTTTCCTGTTCCTGTGGTCAGCTTTTGTAAAAAGCTACAGGATTACCTCTCTTATGATGATTTTTAATGGAACATGTTGACAGCTCCATTGAAGAAATATGTTATGGGCACAAAATATCTGAAATCTCCAAAATGCAGGTCCTTGTGTGGACATTTCTGGTCCCCTTAAATCATACAAGTGAGGATTTTTGAAAATGTAAAAATGCAGAAAGTTTTCTGTAATGGGTAGATTTAGGGTTAAGGATAGAATATGCAGATTGTACAGTTTAAAAATCATTATGTCTATGGAATGTCTCCATAAAACATGAAAACACAAACGTGTGTGTGTGTGTGTGTGTGTGTCAATAATAATAATAAATTGGCCCAATTATGAAGTTATTTCACAATTGTCTTGTTCTCCATCTTCTTTTTTCCGCTCAATCTCTCTCTCTTTGGCTCATTGCTTTTAGATCTCTCAAATGCCAGGATCCACTCAAAGCTAATTTAATTCTGGCTTCCTATCAGCTCTTTGCTCACATACAGTGGGATTTTTGCATTAGGTCAGACAACAAATATATGTCCCAGAATGGAGCCAATGATGCAGGCAACCTTTGGCAAGAAAACCACTTACCTACACTGGGGAGAAACAGAACTAAATGATCTGCATGTAACAGTAAAAAGATTCAGCTAAAAACTGCTTACACGCAAGCAATTATACAACACAGTGAAGAAAAATGCTTTACTTTTAATATTTCTATGAAGTATTAACATGGTGGGTCTATATGTAATTAATTATGCTTGTACTGAATATCAGAGAAGAAAAATGAAAAAACCTATAATACAAAAAGAATTTCAGCGTGCCTAATTAGAGGTGTCATAATATGCAGCCAACAAAAGGGTTTGATTGCGCTGCTGTAAGGAGAAAATTGCAGGTAATTTTACTGATTTCCTTTATCACATGTATGCAGTATTACACTGTTCAACAAATCAAAGCACTTGGTGTCTTTAGGCATGTAAGCTGTATTAATCTTTTATAAGGGCGATACACCACGATTGAGTAATGGGTAAAGAGTGATAAATTACATTGTTTTATAATTGACTGAGTAACAGTAATAGCTTCAAACTGATCCCTGTATGTTCATCTAAACCCTTTAGATTGTACTGTGTTATACAAATACTTGTGCATATCCTGGCTTATGTCTCTTGAAATAAGGAAGGAGTTGGTGTTTCTTGGTGGATGGCAGGTCTGAAGCTCTGACAGCAGTGAGTTTTTCACTACGCCTGAAGTGCTGCTGCTCTTCACTGCATATTTAATGACTCTTTTTCTGGCTTTTTCTTCTCTCCTGTTCCTGTTTAGAGTAGGTACAAGAGGAAGAAGAAACAAAAAGAAGATTACACGCTGTTAAATAACATGAAAACAATGCATATTTCACTGTAATTAAACTGTGATCTAAACCAGTGTTTCTAAACCTTTTGTCTTAGGTACAGCCACATCAGTATGGCCCTTTTATCAACATCAAACCAGTTTATTTTTTAAAAACTCATTTTATACTATATTCATTTAGCATTATCATCAATATGATTAAAGCACCCATTTACAATGATTCACTCATTTAACTAAAAATTGGGAGAAAATAGACTCATTAAGTAGCTTCCTTGAAACTGAAGAAATTCACACTTGCTGTGTCATAATTCGCATACTATCCATCCAAAATAGTATTTGAAATTAGTATTAGTGTGTCCCAAATCATATATGTTGAAATAAGTATTCCAAAGATACCTGGATGGTCTTTTTCGGTTATAATCCAAAGTGCAATTTATGTGACCGAGCACAGATCCATGCACACTCTAATGGCTAATATTACCTGCAACACATTACACATTGGACAAGGATTCGATTAGAACTACAAACACTAATAAAAATTTTAAAAACTACAAAAATGGCAGACGTGCAAGCCTAACGGTTAAGTAGAGAGGTTTAGATAAAGGGGTTTGAATCAGTATCTAATCTGACAAAAAGTTATTTATTCAATGTTATCCACATTATATTTCATCTGCAACAGCATTGTGAACTTTTATAAAGATACGTTTGGTCATTAAAGGCAGGGTAGACGATTTGTTCCACAACCAATTTTTGTTATGCTGGTTGAAAGTCTCTTCACATCCTGATAGCAATCACTAGGTTAAGTGGTCTAAATGTATTTATATATTGCCTGTGGAAGGCGTAGGACCATAAAATATTCGTCCAATCATTGCATTCGGTCCGGGTTCATGTGTTTCGGAGCAGACGTGGCTTTGCAGAGCTCTGAAGGGAAGGGTCCTTTATGCTTTCAAAGCTAGCTCACTATTGCTAGCCTCTCTGAAAATGACCTACCTTTAACTTTTAAATCCATCATTATGCAGCGTTCTCCACAAAAACGCATGACGGTAGGAAATTAAATTGAATGTGGAGGATTTTAACTGTGACGATTATTGACAAAGGCAGTTTCAGTGATGCCAACTTTTTAAATTTATTTGACGACTTTTAGCTACTTTTAGCAAGTTGCTAACTCAAATGCTAAAATGCACTCTAAATGGCACAAAAAATTATTTTCACTGTCACACAAGTTCACACCATGTTGTAAGTAATTTGTAGAAAGCATTTGCGTCCTCATAGAGTTTGTAAGTACAGCTAAGTTTGTAATTTTCTGAAAGCTTGTACCACGTGACTGCTGTACCACCTGACCGCTGCAGATTCATTTAGGCGTTGATAGTGGTGCCATAGAAACGCAACCAAAATTTTCAAATGTATCCTGATTAATTGTAGATGTAGCCCTAGTCCGAGGATGTTTTTAACTAAAAAGAAATGTATACCTGTATGATAATACGCTGTACCCACTTTAGAAAATGGATGGATGATTCAGCTGCAGGCGCCATATTCTGGTGAGACATGGGAATTAATTTGGTGCGTTATTCCTCACAGTGCATTATGGAATTGAATGAGTGCACTCAATAACATCCACTCTGGTTATGGACACCTACTAATGGCTGTCCCCTCAAATAGTGCCCTATATTAAGGGGAAGGGGGCGATTTCAGACACAGCTATGCACTAAGTGACTGCAAAAGTGCATTGTGAGTGACATCAGATATAGTGCCCGCTCACCTAGCTCCATAGCCAGGAACAGAGGCAGAAAGAGCAGCAATCATGTTGGCTGACTGTGTGTGTTCGACGAGACACAAGAGAATTGTTGTCAAACCATTTAAACACATTCAGTTCAGAGTATTTATGAGTACAACTGTTTGGTTAGGAAGTCACAATTTAGAACAAAATGTGCTGTTTATATTACTTTTACAAATAAAAATATGTGGTAGGAAAATACACATCTAAACTAACAAATTTCACATCATATTTGGCGTTAATTTGAGTTATGTAATTTGCTTTGTCCGAAATCATACTACAGTTGGTTTGAAACTTTGCGACCAAAAAAAAAGTATGTTCTATAAAGTATTAATATTAGTAGTATGAATTAAATTTAGACATACTACACCTGCCATGTTGTCATTGTCATGTGACCTATGCCGTTGTGTCACTTCACTGCCATTCTCAACTCCTTTCCAGTGGCCTCATGGGATAGTAAAGTGTCCTTCCAATGCACATGATGATTGTGTATTCTACACAATAATGTGGTTTTACGAGAGCCGCGTGGATTACTTTTATAATGGATGGATGCACTTTTTTGGGTTTCAAATTTTGGGCTTCCATTCACTGCCATTATAATGCTTGGATTAGCCAGGACATTTTTTAATATAACACTGATTGTATTCGTCTGAAAGAAGAATGTCATATACACCTAGGATGGCTTGAGGGTGAGTAAATCATGGGCTAATTTTCATTTTTGGGTGAACTATCCCTTTAAGCACCGCTCACACAGAAGTCACTTTCAAATCAAGCAACTTACTGTTGGTCAACACAGCAAATTTCTGTATGTGGAACTTTTTCTCCCTCATGGGAAATGTATGATTGTGCAGATTCCAACTGAAATGACTGGATTTAGCTCACAAAAACATGTTATTCTGATATTCATGATATTCTTCAAAATATCTTTTTTTTCTGTGAACCATCCTTTTAAGGGCTCTCTGGTTGAGAATCACAGGTCATTCTGGAGTGATCTAATCATCATCATTCTTCTTCCTTTGCTCTAATAACGGAGATTGAAAGAGGTGAGTACTAAGATGAGACTTATCTTAGAATGAGAGAACTTAACCGTGCAGATGTAGCCTTTGGTGTCAATGCTGTTCTGCCTGGTGTTGTACCAGATCAAGGACCAGTGCATTAAAGAGCTCTATATTTAGAAATAATGGTCCTCTTAAACGCTGCTTTGTTCTAGGTAGGGGAAAAGGCAGATGCCTAGAAGGATGTATTGTAAAGATGGTCTTATCGTATAAGTGTAGTCTTTGATGAACATACACATCTGCGAGATGACTGAAGGATAAGTGATGGGTTGTTGTGAGTTGTTCCTCTTAGAGTAGGTCTTCTGATCAATAAGACCTGAGGACCTATATTTATATGATGTATACAGATCTAAAAGCCTGCACAGATGTACATGTGATGTGGTCAAGGAAACTTAATGTGCCTTCATCATACTTGTACACATGTCCATTTTCAAGAAAACCATAACTAAGGGGAGAAAAAGACAGAGAGACTTGGAGTGTTTTATTTTAGAGAGATTTTCGACCTTGTCTGTAAGCACTCAAACTCAGCCTTTGCCGTTGACCCACTGATATTCACACATCTAGTCATTTTCCCACAACTCTGCCGTGTATTTTCACACTCTGAGTCTGAACAGACACACACACACATTGTTTAATAATGTCACACGGTCAAGAAGAAAAGCTGGGCATTTTAGATGTTCTGTACTCCATGACATTAGAGGTTTTTGAGTTAAAGAAAACATGAAATGGCTTGTAGATTTCTTTCCCGTAGGAGAGACTGGGTATGGTTGTAACACTTTTTTCCTTCGGCACCTAAAACTACCCCCTTTTTTTTAGCTACACATCTGTAACTTTTAGGCAAAGTACCCACATTTGTCTACTACAAATGGCAACAATTTAAATTTCTTCAACTATATCACAGACTTTGTGAGATGATGACAAATACTAATTGGTCCTTTGTTACAACCTACCACACTACTGGGGTAGGTTGTAACACATACTAGGGTAAGTTGTAACAGGTAGACAAAATGCACAAAAACTAGAGTACTCCAAGTTTGATTTTAAATGAATGGCTGCAACAATAAAATATGTGTGAATATGGGGAGTGTATGTGCATATTGTGTGTGTTTGTGCATGCACACGTGTACGTTTGTTTGTGCATGTCTGTATGTGCACATTCATATGGTGTGTGTGTGTGTGTGTGTGTGTGTGTGTGTGTGTGTCTGAGAGCAAGAGCAAATTAACATAAACATAGGCATCTGTAGAATTATTAAAATCACAAAAATTTTCTTAGTTGTATGTAAGTGGATGGTTGTTTCAAAACGTTACAACCTACCCCACCACTGTCACCCATTGTTTAGCTAGCTGTATTAGCATGGAGCTTTGAAATTAGCAGGAGGTTGATACACCATTCTTTACTAGAGAAACTACAGTTTGACCTGATACAACTCATACAATAGTATCTACAACGGTAGAAGTAAAATATTATTATTTTTTTTTTTTTTTACTTTCTTACCTCAGAATTAGATTTTCTGCTGTAACTTCAGGAGAGATAGCAACACAGACTGGAAAACCTCCATGTGGGATCATAAAGGAAGCCAGAGGAAACTGAAACTGTCATATGACTCCTATCTTATCTGTGTTTCGTGGAATTGGTGATGTTATAACTTTCCCCGTGTTAGAACTATACCCGGTCTCCCCTACTTATGTATTGTCTATTGAAAAAAGGAGATATGGACAGGGCATATACGAAAAATAGGTTTACTTTCGTCATGTCCATGATTTGCTACTTGCTAGTTAAGTGATATTCAGGAAGGGGGCATTCTCATTTTTGAGAGCACTTTATTGAACAAAAATGTGTATACGCCCCTAAGTGCAGGATGGTATCATCTATATTTTTCTGCTTTTTAAACAGACTTGTTTAAGAGACTGAACAGAAACATCTTTGACAATATATTTGTCAATACATGTGCATATGTCCACTGTTTAAAATCCATCATATGTGGTGGTGGTGGTGGTGGTGGTGGAGGTGGGGGCTTGATGAATATGCAAATAATGGTTGTTCAATTGATTTATTACCAGGACAGTGTACCTCTCCCCATCCCCTCTCTGTTGTTTCATTTCAGAATATCTAATTGCCTTACACAGAGCGAGGAAACAATGTTTATACGATGTTTGTAGAATGAACGTGTCCAGCATGTCTGAATCTTGTACACAGATGTGTTTACATTTCAGAAACTTGTTTATTGTCGTAACTTGGCAGAAATAGTGCTTTTATATCAAATATATTATTAAAATAAAAGAGTATATACATAAAGAATGTAATTAATTACTCAGATTTGTTACAGTTTATAAAGCATAGTTTTAGCTATGTTTTGTTAAAACATGTTTCAATTTATAATTATGTTAAAAAAAAAAAAAAAGTTATGTTAAAATTGCAAGGTTTTATTTAGCATGCAAGGGAATGCACTATAAAATTCACAGCTAAATCTCGTATTATTTTAAATAAACGAGAAATTGAATTTTGAGTGGCATGAGGGTGGATGTGGAACATAAACTCAATTGGACATGTGAATGAGTTATTACCTACAACAACCATGCTACATAATTATAAAAATTATTTATATGCACTATAAACCCTAACGCTTAAAACAATGAATTGGTTTGAGTAGGGCAAACTTAAATTAAACAAATGAGTTCAATCAAATGAACTTTTATCAGTATTTAGAACTTTCTTTTACTTTTGAGTAACAAAACAAAACAGACTGTTCTGACCCAAAATAGGAACATTTTAAGTCATCTGAATTGTTTCATTGTTTAGTTTTATGAACCTGTTTTTATTATTATTATTATTATTATTATTATTATTATTATTATTATTTTAGACAAACTTAAATTTAACTGAAACTGGGCTGGAATTTCTATTTCCCAGCATGCTTTGCCATGACATGCGAAAGAAAGAGTAAATGCTAAAATTAAGTGTTATATATTGTTTTTTGTGCAAGATTAATGTTAAGTGGGAGATTTAGTAGTGTTTAATGTTTAGCTACGCTAATTTAGAAGAGTTTCTGTTAGGTGTGACCATCATGGTGACGAGTGGAGCATGAGATAGGTTTGAGAACAGATATATTAACTATTCTATTTTGTCATACACATTGCTGATGCTATAAAAGCCTCATGTTACCAATCAGCAAGTTAGCATTTATTGAACTAGCTAGTTAAAGCTAAACAAGTTTCCACAACTAAAAATATTTAAGTTGAGATTACATGACAATTTTAAGTTAAATGTATGATTTAAGTCAAATATTTTAAAGTTAAGAGTAAATAAAATGTGTAAGTACAAAATAAAAATCTACAAGTTCTGCTTATTTAAACTTTGAATTTCTTAACTTAACTGATGTAACTGATTTCCTTTGGCATGCCTCTTTTGAATGTTCAGCATTATTTTATGTATAAAGGGCAAGAGGAGGGAAGAGGACTGGTGAAAATCCTGAAAATACAGCAATTATGGAGCTGTCATTGGTAAGGTATTAAAGTCAAACTAGACTGAAGGGGAAAAGAAAGGGAGAGGGGATGAGAAAATGGCAGGGTCAAGTCCAGCTCAAATCATTAAATTAATAACCCATTTTGTCCACAGGAGAAGATATGAAGCGAATGAAATGAACTGCTTCTGCCTCTGATGTAAATTGTCAAATTTTAATATCTAATATGAAAACATGTAACGCACACATGCACACACACCAAATAAATAAATTAAAAAAACATTACACACAGCACCCTCTTTGACTTTATATTATTTATTACTGTACATGCAGACAGGATGTGGTTCCCAAATTGTCGAATGCATTAGATAAGTCAATATAACAGCATAGCACAAGCTAATCTTAAAAATATAAATGCTGGAATAAAACAAAAATTTGAAAACACCACCAAAAATGTATTATTCTTTCGCCTCCAAGCCGGAAACACTGTAAGCCAATATTAGCTTTACCATACAACTTCCTCCAACCTACAGAGAACCGGCGAAACATACATTGAAGCTGAAGTAAAGCAGGGCAGAGGGAAACTCAATCAATTATTGATGGTTAAGATGCAGAGAGAGTGCTGCTGCAGATGGAGCAAGGGTGTGTGTGTGGGGGGGTGGGGGTGGTGTTAGGGGGATCTGGAGAACCATTTGTGCCAACATACACCGGAAAAAGCCTGAACCGGAAGTGCTCATTTGGTTTGAGATTAATTTTTAAAAAATGTGTCAAAAAGTGGAGATGAAACTGAAATATTTGTCTTCTCACATTTACATATTAGTAAATGTACAGTATTTGCTGAGTAGGTGATTGTTTGGTAGGAAGAATAAAGTGGGTTGTTGTGTGTACTTTAGGTATAATTGCCTTTTTTTTCAGCAAGATTGGTTAGGTTCGCCACATTCAAGGAGTGTGATTATTCTGAAATTAGTGAATGTGTGAACATGCAGACGTGTTTTTGGAGAGCACCACTTTTCTTGAACATCTGGTGTGATAGTCTGAACCATTGGGACTTTGTATTTATAGTCTTAACTGCTAATTCTCCGGCAAGCCCCGTAGAACAATCTTTTATCCACCCTTTTTAGAAGTCTCTGCATAATTATTATGGAATACACTAGCTTTACTTTTGATTTCGTAGTGGGTGAATAATCCTGATGAATGATCAAAATGCATTCAACATGACTGGAGTACATTTCTCCTATCCATCAGAAAAATTCACATAAGCCTTGGGATATATGGCTGTAAGACTGCACATAGTCAGGGACTAATTCTTACCACTGTGTGTGAAGATGAAATTTATCACAGTCAAGAGACAGCGAGAATGCAAGCCAATAATGTTAAAAAATTATAAGCTGTCAGAAAATAACTGAAATATGTATTTGTTTTTGAAGGCAACAGATCCTAAATCTTTTATGTTATTCAACATGTCATATATTGAGAAAAAGCAGGCCTCGCATATGGGAGGGGCTTGTCATAAATCTGACTGTCCTTTTATCAGCTGCCACTGTAATTTATTTGATTATCTTTCTTTGTGTCTGCTGTTTATTGATTTTGTCTCTGGCTACAATTGGAAACACCTTATGTTGTGGTTTTGTTAGTGCTAAACACTCTGTGACTTGCTGCTCCTGCAGAAATTCCCCCAAAACGACCTTAAGACATTTACATTTATGCATTTGGCAGACTTACATTGAATTCAAGGTACACATTTTTATATTTTATCAGTTCTTGCTTTCCCTGGGAATCGAACCCATGACCTTGGCGTTGCTAGCGCCACGCTCTTATTATTTGAGCTACAGGAAAGCTGTAGACATTTTACTTTAAGAAGAAAACTACAAACAAACCCCCCTAAAACCCTTGTGACCTTGAGTCAAACACTTAACCCCAGGTTGCTCCATAGGGACTGTTGCCATAGCAAGGGAAGTCACATTGGATAGAAAAGCTTCTGCTAAACAGCAAACAGCTTGTGAGGACTATATGTCTTTCTGTGGAGTAAAGCTGCTGGAGGATGTCATATCTACTAAATATTAAAGAGCTGTACAGATTTCTTTATGTTATTTCTTTTTTTTTTTTTTTTTTGAAAGAATATCATGAGTTTTGCTACCTGACCTTTAAAATCACTTTCATTGGTGTAACCTAATATCCAGATCGATATAGTAGCATCACATAATCATATTTTATTAATAAAAAGGTTAGCAAGAAGCACATTTAAATAAAACTGAAATCGCACCACATATATTTCCAATCTTGTACTCTCTGTGTGATTTTGGTTTTATGCTGTTTATAGGGATAGTCTACTAATAAAAGATATTTTGAAGAATGTTGGTAACCAAACATTTGATGGTCCCCACTGACTTCCACTGTATTTTTTTTTAAACTATGGAAGTCATCAACTTTTTGGTTACCAACATTCTTGAAAATATCATCTTTTGTGTTCAGCAGAGTAATGAAATTCATACAGGTTTGGAACAACTTGGGGGTGAGTAAATTATATAATTTTCATTTTTGGGTGAACTATCCCTTTAAAGCGTCATGGCAGAGCATTAAAGAGCTCTGTGTAACCTCTAATATAGCCTATAAATATATTACGGATCGTGTAATACATTTGATTATGACTTCTGGAATGTTTAACTAAAAACAGTTCAATAGAGCAAGCATACTTGTAATAAGAAATATGTCATGTGGTGATGTCATATGGCAAGTCCCTGGTTTGCGAGTGAAATACAGAGGTCAAATGAAATAGCAGCATTACAGCACATTCTCGGTGTCAACCACCCTCACCATTTTTGCGACCGAAATGACCCGCTCTCTCATCCAGCACCGCGGACAGCGCCTGCGTCTCACGCGAGACTCAGCAGGAAGTGGCCATCATTCGCTCTTTTCATTGCGCGCGCCCCTCCCATCCCCTTTCCTTTCGAGTCCCTCGCAATGACTGGCGAACGGAGGCACAGCACGGAACACGTATGCAGCCGCAGCAGCATCTTTGCTCTGGTCGAGTGAAGAGTGCAATTGCAGTGTCTGCTTCCGCACCCCGAAGTGTGTCAGGATATTAAAAATTCACCAACAGTCGACCAGCCCTCTGAATGCCGAGCACTACGTCAACAAACTGATACCTTTCCACGCGGTAAATATCCCATCTTGCTTTTAATTCGCTTGTACGGTTAGGCGAGCGCTACCCGAGAGCAAAAATGTTGGATCCATCCTCCAGCGAAGAGGAATCGGACGGGATAGTGGAGGAGGAAAGCCGAGAGGTGATGGCTCCTCAGTCCGGATCCACTCGCATCTCCCCAAGCAGGACCAGCGAGAGCACCGATAGGCTCCAACCCACCAGCCGAGGCTCCAGCGCGCGACCCTCCAGCCCGAGCCCGTCGGCCGTCAGCGAGCCAGAAAAGGAGGACGTGGAGAAACTGCAGAGGGAAGAAGAGGAGCGAAAGAAGAAGCTGCAACTCTATGTCTTTGTGATGCGATGCGTCGCCTATCCTTTCAACGCCAAGCAGCCTACCGACATGGCAAGGCGACAGTTGAAGGTAAGAGCACGAGGTGTCTCACCTTGAGAAAAACGTTATGCATGTCAAGCCATTATCAGCAAACACTGCATGGCAGGTGATATTACTCTTTAAAGTGAGGGAACATTTGTAAAAAAAATCACCATATCCTTCATGGGACACCTATAAAATCACAGTCCTCATTGTCAGCCTGTTTTTAAGCTCAGAAGGTCCTGCCGCGAGCCCCCAAACCCGAAGGAATTCGTGCACATTCGGTCAAATTCGGCCGCACGAGACGAGCTCTAATTATAGATATTCTTCAAGAGGCTGATGGACCAAAATAAAGCGGTGTCATTGCCGTAGTACGGTCATGTGACTCGTTCACATCGGTGGTTGTGTTCGGTCTTGCGGTCATTGGATATTCGGTTCCATTTGCGCCATCTCTCGCGCCACTCATTCATCTTCCAAGGTGACTTTTGGCGTAACAGATGCAAACGCCGAATCCTGTGTTCAGAAGGTCGAGCATAACGGACGTGTTTGTCATGTCACATGATTTATGTAAATAATTAATCATTAATTTTTCTTTCCTTTTTATTAGTTATTTAACGTAATTATTTTATTAAGGCATTTTTGCTCAAAAGCCTGTTGTTAAAAACAAAAAAACAAAAAAAAAAAAAAAAAAAGTCAATAAGGTTTGTTTAGAAATTATCCTGAGAGTTATTTGCATACAATTGACTTAATACTGGAAGAAACAAAAGAAACCTGTTATAGATTTCAGTTACTACCATACAAATGTTTCCTTGTTCAGAGAGGTATCTTTCAGAGGTCCCAACCAATCTCCCTCAGTTATTGATCCAAGCTGATCCCTGACTATTTACAACATGCTCTGAAACCACAGTTAACAGCTAATACTGCTAATAGTAGGCTAAGTGACCAAAAAAAACAAAACAAAAAAACAGTTCTTTAGTCCAGTCTTTATACCTGCGTATCTGCATCTATACACTTTCAAATACATAAAAAAAAAAAAAAAAAAACAGCTAAACGATTTGGATGATTAAACATTACAGTTCTAGAAAGACTGTTGTGAGTGTATGGATTTGACCTGACATTATGTTTCAAGTATATGAAAATTTAATTTGGGGCATATAGCATATGCAATGTGAAAATATCACATTTATTTTCTGACATTGTCAATGTAGCTGTAGATTTGGTTATGCAATATGGCTTAGTCAGATGAGCACAATAGACTAGCTGAAAAGCTACGGATGTATGAGTCCCGTATTACTATTCAGTGCTTCACGTGAGGTCGAATAGGTCTTTATAGATGTAAACACTTTGATCAATAACATTGCATTGGAATACCTGCTGTTTGTCATTACACAAAGTCAAAGCTCTGATCTTCACAATGCGTGCCGTTCAGTCGAGTGAGTCAGGGCTGGTGGTATTTGGGTCATTACAATGAATATCAGAGTTTAGTCACTGCTGAGGTCCTTAAGGTTCAATAGAATCATTGCAGTCAATCACTTCAGTGACTCAGAATCATCCATGTGAATCATCGGCATGAAGGACGTCTATCAAGAGCAGGGTCGAAAGAACGGTATTACTCTGTTTTTTTGTTGACTGCATTTGAGACAGTACTAACATCATTGAGAGGAACATTATGGTGAATGGTATAGATCAGTACATATAGATTCATGCACCATGTTGCACTATAGTAGCTTTAAGATTAACATTTCCCAATAGAATTCATGCCATAAATTAGTCAAAAATAGGATGCAATGAGTTGCTAAACGATGGCATGATGTTTACTTGTTTACTCACTGAACATAAACTCATTGCAAATGGAAAGATGGAAAATAAAATAACCTACATATGTACATATTAACTCTCATTTATTATAAAAAGAACATACTAAAGATAAAAAATAAAAAAACCCAGTAAATTCACACAATCAAAAACACTTTTTCTGTTTTTTTCTGGAGTGTCAGATGAAAAAGATGTAATGTTAAAAAATAGCAAAAATTGGATACTCACATTAGCATTTTGGGTTAAGATATCATCACTAAAATCATAATTAAATGTTTTTCTATCTCTTTTAGGCTGCACTTATTTATTTGCAGAAAGCTTGACTAGTAGTTTTACGAGTGCTTATTCAGCTAATGTGATATCAGAGGAGCTCAGGGATTGAAGGTAATGGCTTTAGCATATGTCTCATTAAGTAATCACAGTTTTTCTATCACACAGAAAATCAAATCTCCTTCGTGCATTTGATTTTCTTTCTCTGCTATTTGACTGCCAAAGCAGGGAAGCAATATATGTCCTTAATCAGGTTAATCCTCACATGTGGATTATGATGTTACCTAAAATGTTATACCATAAAGACAATTTGGTCATGCAGGTGATTTTGTTGCAGGGAGAATGACACATCTTGTGATTATATTCATTATGAAATGAATTATGAGTCATTTATGAAAGTCCTTAGGGATAGTTCACCCAAAAATGATTGTTGTTCCAATCCTGTATGAATTTCTTTCTTCTGCTGAATGAAAAGAAGATGTTTTAAAGAATATGGGTAACCAAACAGTTGAATGGCCCCACTGACTTCCATAGTATTGGAGAAAAAAATAAAATGAAAGTAAATGGGGCCCATCAAATGTTTGGTTACAGACATTCTTCAAAATATCTTCTTTTGTGTTCAGCTCAAGAAAGAAATTAATACAGCTTTGGAACAACTTGAGGGTGAGTAAATGTTTTTTGGTGAACAATTCCTTTAAATGGATAGTTCACCCAAAAATGAAAATTAGCCCATGATTTACTCACCCTCAAGCCATCCTAGGTGTATATGACATTCTTCTTTCAGACGAATACAATCAGTGTTATATTAAAAAATGTCCTGGCTCTTCCAAGCATTATAATGGCAATAAATGGCAGCCCAAAATTTGAAGCCCAAAAAAGTGTATCCATCCATTATAAAAGTAATCCACACAGCTCTATAGGGTTAGTAAAGGCCTTCTGAAGCGAAGCAATGCGTTCTTGTAAGAAAAATATCCATATTTAAAAATGAGGGTTCATTAAGCCCTCGTCTAGTGATCTCAATGCTCCAAATAGCAATAAAACATCTAAAAGTATCTTTATTTGCTCTTTTTCTGAGAGGAATGCCTTTTCTTTGTCCATGAAAACGATCTCACTCATGCTGACTTACAGATCTGTGCGCACAAAGTTTGCGATATACACATATACACACAATTACAGTATATCAAAATATCTGTCTTGGCAAGTATTCACGCAAACATTATCTGTTATGTATGTGAACATTTGGTTAACTGTTTGGGGAAAGCATCTGATGTGTTACATTATTTTAGATCCGTGCGGTACAGTAGATCTTAATATAGGCTGTCTATTTCATTAATGTTAATCAAACAATATGGTACCATGGGAAAAAATGTTGAATATATATTTTTCCTATAGATATGTGGTGTCGACATGGTGTGCCAAATTTGGTGTTATTACCCGGGATTTTAAGGTATGGTTGCTAGGTGATTTTATTCTGGACCTTTCAGAAAACTTTAATTAGATTTTTCTCAAAATTGACTATGCTGACTTCAAACAGGTGTAGCTCATTCATTTTATGTCTGATTCAAACAAATCATACATCATTTGAAAGTTTTTTTATAGCTCATTTTTTTAAATGAGCTCATTGCAACTCATTTTCCCAGCACGGGTCACATATATAGATCTGGCTATGTGAGGCTGTAGTTTGAATTAATCCCTTTGCATGACACATTGACATTCCAGTACAAAATGGCTCTTTCGGCATTATCCTGAACATTGTATAAGCATTCCGTCACGGAACGGAAGGCGCTCAAGGAGTGCGTAAACTACACATCCTTTTGATTTTTCTGGCAAAAACGTCCCGAGTCCTTCACAAAAATCAGTGTACTACAGGCTTTCTTAGGAAGTCGTGGAAGTTTCATTTCAAGCTGTTCACACATTGACAATAATAAAGCAATTAATATATACAAAATATATGAAAAATACATCAAACTTCTCACAGGTTAACTAAAGCCATATCCATGGACATTATAATCTATTATAATATTTTCTCCTTTAGTTATAAATCACATCAAATGGGATATTATTATTACATTTGCTCATTTTTACATCCATACTGGCTAATAACAAAACTTATTTGATTTTTGTTTATTCACAAAATACCCTTAGGCATCCTAGTATACAGTGAGTGTTTACTGTGGAAAGCAATCAAATCCTGAATTAGATTTAAACATTTTGCTCTTCTAAAAGGCTGCCTTCTTAGTTTGGATGAGTTTTTCATTTAAGTTTGGTGCTTTTGAAGGGCTTATCATGGTTCGTGTCTCCAGCAAACTGCTCATTAGTCAGCTGTCCTCTGCTCAGCCAGTCCATTATAAAATTCAATAATGTTGAATGACAGCCTCGTTGTTTCTATAGGATGTGAATCACATTTCATTCTCAGTTTTTAGTCCAGGAGGTCACTTTTGCTGTGGGTTTTGCCTTAGACTAATTTGTATGCTGTCATCAGCGTCTCCTGTACTCAACCTGTATCTGCTCTCATGAGCCTCTGGTCTGGGCCGGCAGCCCTCGCTTGAACCCCAGATGATACAGGCACACGATAGAGATCTCTCAGCAATTTTGTTCACGGGCCTTGGGGGAGGATAGAATTTCAATTATCTGTATCCTTCCCGTGTTTGATTTCATCACTGATAGATGGTAGATGTCCCCCCATTTCAGCAGATAAGGTGGTCTCGTAACAAGGACACATCGTAAGGATGCAGAGGCCCTTACAGACTCCAGACCCTCTAGCTTTTTGTTGCACCTATAAACTGAAACGTTAAGATTTTCATCAGATCAGTACATACAGTGTACATCCTGCTGAGATATCACTCCTCGCAAAATAATACTGGTGGTGACAGCTTTCAAGGGCTCATTGTCTTTTACTTAGCTGGCTAAGCAAATCTGTGTGTCATTTCAGATGAACTTATCTGCAGAGGATGTCTCCTTTCCTACCCTTTTGTCCTTTAGCTTTATTTTGATCTTTCTTTTCTTCTGTGTTTTACCTAATTACCTGCTATTTTTGGTCACAATTACCTGTTCATGTAATAGGATCTGCTTTTAAAGGACATTAAGGTTTGAATCTGTAGCTATTTCTATTATCAAATTTCAATTTTCAGGCCTATGCTAATTTCAACTGGTTTTAAAATAATGTCATATATATCTGTAAATAAAATATTAATAATTAAATATATTATACAATATACAAAAATATACAACAAAGTTAGTTCTGTCAGAACCACTATCGTCAAAGATGATTGACAATTAGCATATAGTTTGGATTAGCAGTATGGCTCTTTTCTAGGCAAGAATTCCCTGCACATCAATGCAGCCTAGCATGCATGAGAGCAGGGAGAGCAGTGATTAACCCTAGAACAGAACCAACAATGTATTGCAGATATCATTAATGTCAATATTAAAATGTACAACATCATCTGGGAATTTAGTCTGATTCAGGGGGAATCAGAATGGCAAATCCTGATTAACGAGAGGAGGAGCTGGCGTATGGAGCAGGGTAATTAGCTCTGGAGAAACACGATAGCTGCTGATAGTACTGAATGTGCTATATATATATATGTATGCTGTGATAGACGCCGTATTCCTATAGGTAGACGTGATCAGCTGACAGTCAGCTGATGCGAGCTTGACTAACGTGACCTGCCAGAACTGACGCTATGCTTGATTTCTGGTCCTTATATTTTATTGGGGGTTTTTTTCAGCGACTCTGCAAGTTACATAGTTACACCAGTAGATGGCAACAAGTGGTTGTTATTTAAATAATTTTCACTCAAATGATTTGTTCGAACCAACCAAGAACGAGTGAGTCATTCAATTGTTCACTCAACCAGTTCATTCAAAACACAGGAATTACGCAACTGTAATTACGCACAATACTTTTTTTGTTGTGTCTGAAATGGAAGTTTAAATAGAATAGCATTAACGTCTTGTTTACTGAACTGGTATATTAAAGCACAACGTAGTATTAAGTGTAGAAGAAAAATCTTTGAATGTATTTTATAGAATTAAATAGTTTAATTAAATATTAAAATAATACAATATTTGCAATATATTTTTGCAGTATTTAAATATTTGCATTAAATGTATAAATATGTAAATTTTAGATCTCATCACAGCTGCTTTATTAGTTTCTTCCAACAGTAAAATGAGTCAGGAGAAAGCTTTTATGTGCAATTGCATGTGATATCACGTTGACAGGTTTAGCTTGACTATTGTTTGTGTTGCAGAGTCACACCTTTGTAAAGGCTGTTGACCTTGTGAAAAACAGCATAAAGGGACTGCAGTGTTATACTGTCACTCACAGCTATGCCTTTTATCTATGTACAAGCCTTCAGTGGATGCCTATTTGAAATCTAAAACCAATGGCCCTGTTTAGATGCGCAGTGGGTCTGCTGTTGTAGTGTAAGGACATATAGATGTGTAAATTGTATCACACACATTAGGTTATAAATGAATGGGATGGAAATATATCGAACTGCTGGTCTCAAATGAGATCCATCACCTAGAGTCTTTTATTAATGCAATGTCTGGTGTTCATACATTAAAATGAGGGTCTGTTTATTGTGTGCCTATCTAGGAGAAATAATGCCTGTCCCACATAAAAGGCTTTACAAACCAGTTAAATGTCTACATTGCTGTAGGGCTTGCAAAAGGAGATAGTAAAAGATTTTTCCCTTTATTACAAGAGGCAAGCACAAGAAAGATGGGTGACTGGGGAATGAACTCAATCAAACCCTGTGTTTCAGAGTATTTAGCACAATCAAACCCAATGAGAATGACCCTACAGGCCTTCTCTATGGTCTTAGAGCCCCACTGGGTTGGCCTGCTGGCCACATGATTTTATTCTTGTTCAGACAGGAAGGCAAATCAGAGCAGCTTTGTGTGATGGATGAAGTTACCATGCTTGTATCGAGTTGCCAGGCTCACAAATTCAGTTTCATTCTCCACTGATTTCCAATTGAGGTCTTTTACGGAACGACACTACCAGCATGTTGTGTGCGTGTGTATGAAACCTCTGCCGCAATCCCACATGCACATGTTGAAAGACGGGTCAGTTTTCAAGGCAAAAGGAGAGCATCTGGTCAGTGTGAAAATGAAACAAGAGGAGAGGACAAGACTGGAAAGAGACAGCTATAAAAAATGTCTGACGGAAATTTAACAAGACCAAATATTAATAAAACAAATGACTTGATCCGTGTCCATTTGATGTTCATGAGGATTTTTTTGTATGTAAGAAAATCTCTTGCAGTTTACTGACTAAAGCATGAGATGAAGTAACCAACGTTCATAACATTTTTAGAGCAGTGAAAACTGAATAATATGAGGGAAGAAACATACAGATCCCTCAAGGAAAATAACCAATCCCTTTTGTTCTTGTCTGTGATGGGCTTTGAAATGAAAAACAAGATGTGAAACTGAATTTGCATTAAGAAGCCCAAATACATATTACTATAAATCCTAGTTCAAGTGATGCTTTGTTTTCTAGCAAAACATAAAGTCCAGGCAAATGTTGCACACATGAAACACAGTCTGTAACACCAGTAATACAGTGTGGGTTGTGATTTTATGAGGGATTTCATTTAAAACAGGTCAGTGAGAATGGGAGAGATTAATGGATCCACATTATATTTGCTATTTTTGTTTCTGTGTATGTCAAATACTGACAAATGACTTTCATAGAACAGTTATGTAAGCAAATTATGTTTTTTTTTCTTCCCCACAAGCATGAAACAAGGCTTTTGCTGTTAAAGTTGGCCAATAGTTGGCAGTATGAACAGACACGCCTCCATCTTTCCAAAACCCCGCCCTCAAAGATTCATTAGAGATGGAGCAGGACAGCAGCAGCACATAAAAAATAGCAGTCTCGCATGACAAACTAACAACTGACAACGGCTTATGAAAGTAAATATGGCATTTAATGAGAATGATCTGCTTCAACTATCACACTGTCAGATTCCTGCTTCTCATATATGGGCTGCCTGATCAATCACTCAAAATGATTGACAGGCAGAAAGCACCTCAGTGTCTTCAGACTGACTCAGAAAAGAATTTGACCTCGGCCAATAGTTGTAGGGCGGACTTGATTTTGTCCATTGGGAATTGATTGGATGGTTGGATGGTTGTTGTTTGCTATTGCTGTGATCTCATGTGAGTGACAGTTTGTCACTCAAGGACACATGAATTAAAAAAAAAAAATGTGCATGGATAAATCATTCATAATAATTGTTTTAATTTCATGGTGAATGAAACTCGTAAATCATAGAAATGAATGTTTAATTCTAATGCTTCGTAATATAGAAAGGGGAATATTAAGGGTGGAGGAGAGACATAAGGGTCTGTAGTGAAGGGAACAGGTTGAGGACACAACAATGACAGCGACACTAATAGAAAGAGAGTAGAGGTCAGACAAGAGATTAGACGAGCCTGAGAGACGGCAGCGGTTCGGGCAGCTGGATGGAGCAGGAGTTAGTTAGGAGAGGTTCCCGTGGAGATAAGAGGATGTTTGATTGAAAGGCCAGAGCTGGATCGTCTCAGATGAGATTTGGAGATTCTGAAATTACCTTATTAATATAACAGGGTGAGGGGGGATGAAATTTATCGGTTCATTAAGCACACTGAGAGAAAAGGACAGGTGAGGAGAGGAAGAGAACGTGAGAGACTGGCAGATTCATTTTGTCAGAAGTAATAAACATCCAGCTGGAAGGTCCTTAAACCTCCTTCGAGTGTGAATTATTAAATAGTGGAATAAATGGTGGCTATTTTAGTGCTGCTTTAATTAACTTATGACCCAGAGAGTAAATTTAGCCTGGCACTCTTGAAATTATAAATTCAGATTTATGAATGATATTGATTCATCAATACATAGATAAATGGACACACGTACACATTCAAATACATAATTCATATAATTGTAATAATATACATGCATATGTGTAGCATGACATTTCAAGGATTTGTACTGTTAAAAGTCATTTCAGTGTAGTGTGAATGTGGAAAAAATTTTTTTATGCATCTATATTTATTAATCAAACCTCATTCTAAAGGCTTTTGGAACAGTGTATTTACATTTCTAAAGAGCCAGAGCAGTTTGTGCTTGAAAATGCTTGCTTTTTTGCTGAAGAAGTTTTTTCATATTTTTAGGTGCATTGCAGTATGTGTGGAAGTCTGTATTTGTATGTGTGATTTTTGGTGGCTATTTAAATAAGTGTTGCCTTGAGAGAAGTCTTAGAAAGACGCTGAGATGAGGGACATCTGCTCAAGCTATTTGAGCACTTTTCTATAAAGATTAAAGCCACAATATGTAATTTTTTCGCCACTAGAGGTCGTATATATTCAAAACAAAGGCAGTGTTTGATGACGCCTTGATTTCGCAGAGCTTTTATTATAATGGAGATGACCGCTTCTGCTTTTTCTGGTCATGCGTATGTGGGGTAACACAGCGCTGTTTTATCATATTAGATACATGTGAGTGTGTTGAAAGTTATGTTATAATGCTACTCTGTGTGTTCGCTCTGCGGCTACTATGAGACACTTGTTGCACACTGCAGTGAGCTAGATCGATATCAGGCATGGTAAAACATGGTACTCGTGGTAAATCAAGAAAACAAGATTTAAACAATAAGACTAACTGTGTTGAGCTATATAACAATGATTAGTTTTCTGGCAATGAATGTTTTCAAACAGTTGCTCACCTGTCTAATAAAACACATAATATATTAAAGTGTCTTTGGTGTTTTCATGGTTTCTACTAAATTAAACCGGAAATTGAGACTAATGAGGACATGATGTCATTGATAGGTGACACATGGGCATGGTCCATTTCCTGGTTAAAATTGCTTATTTCTCTGGATTTAAACATTCTTGAAAACATTTGGGATAATGTAAGTACACAAATCAATAAAATATATAACATTGTTCTAGTGGTTTTTGGATATTTTAATCTAAAAATCTTACATATTGGGCCCTTAAGAACAGAATAAGAGACCCAAGGATACCATAAAGTGCATTTACATAACAGAGATGAGACAAAATTCAGGAGAGGTGATGTTTTTAGCTTTCACATGTGAGTTTGTCTTTATTTTGGGTAATGAAGATGATACCTAATTTTTAAAAGTTGTTGAAAATATATTCATTATGTGGTTGTTTTATATGCTTGAGAATATCATATTTAAGACCATATTTCAGGCACTATAAATAACTTACTTCTGCCCTAATAAAGCTCCTAACGAGACTTCTAATATTCATGAAAATGAAGTGTCCTGCCTATGATGATAAATTAGAGGCAAAACTTATGTGTAATTTATGTTGCTATTCGGCATTAATTGGCTTCTCATATTTGTGCACTTTGAAGATAGATGGCTCAATTAAGAATGAGAGAAATAATAACAACCCTCTCTAGTGCAGAAGCAAACCAAAAACTAAACTTTGATTTTGCGCACAAAGGAATAAATTTAATTTGTATTGTTTTTATCTGCTTTAATGCCTAACCAAAAGTCAAATTTTTACCCAGAGCTGAAAAAACAGAACATTACAAAATAACAAGGCAACCAAAAGTGTTTGTAGATTTTGGACACTGACATGGGAGAGTTAATTAGTCAAATGGGAACAGTTATTGGCCGTCTGTTGCTAATAATCTCAAAACAGTCTGGCCAATATATAGATCCATAGTTTAGATAAGTCTGCCGGTTTTTTCGCCTAGAGGCATGGAGAGTAGGATGAAAGGAAGTAGTATTAGCCAGAGTGGAGGAGGAATATTGTGTCACAATATAGTGTGATGAACAGCAGTAGCTACTAGTTGTTGTGGCACTACAGCCGTGTCTCTCTAGGAGAGCTGCCTGAACCCTAAAGCATGTGAAAGATTTTCCTCATGCCATTGCTGCCACACACCCACTCTCCCCCTTGTAAACCAGAACACTCTCTCTCTCTCTCTCTCTCTCTCTCTCTCTCTCTCTCTCTCTCTCTCTCTCTCTCTCTCTCTCCTCCCTCCCTCCCTCCCTCCCTCCCTCCCATCCAGCTTTTTCCATATCCTATAATCCATTAAGCAGCACTAGCACTCCTTTCCTTTTACTCCCTGTCTCTCCCTCTTCCTCTATTTCCTGGCAGGCCGACATAACCTTCTGTTTTTCTCAAGGTCTCTGTTACGACATTGAGCACGTGAAGAGAGCATCTATTCGATTTTTAGCATGAAAGCTCCCTCTAACCCCCTCTTATCCCATGATTTTTAAGGGGGCAGCAGAAGCAGTCTTGGCCCATTTTGTGGCAAGAAAAAAACCAAAACAGACAAAAACATAATTGATCACATAATTACTGTATAAGAGCATAGTTTTTGTTTTGCATGCAAAGATGACCTGGGTTAATATCCCGCCATTTTTTTTTCCAGCCTGATGTTATTCTTACATCAGGTGCAACATATACACACATTTTGTACATTTATATATGTGATAAAAAGTACAATATGTACATATTGGTGGCATCTAATACCAGTATACTCTCACCTAAAGGATTATTAGGAACACCATACTAATACTGTGTTTGACCCCCTTTCGCCTTCAGAACTGCCTTAATTCTATATGGCATTGATTCAACAAGGTGCTGAAAGCATTCTTTAGAAATGTTGGCCCATATTGATAGGATAGTATCTTGCAGTTGATGGAGATTTGTGGGATGCACATCCAGGTCACGAAGCTCCCGTTCCACCACATCCCAAAAATGCTCTATTGGGTTGAGATCTGATGACTGTGGGGGCCATTTTAGTACAGTGAACTCATTGTCATGTTCAAGAAACCAATTTGAAATGATTCGAGCTTTGTGACATGGTGCATTATCCTGTTGGAAGAAGCCATCAGAGAATGGGTACATGGTGGTCATAAAGGGATGGACATGGTCAGAAACAATGCTCAGGTAGGCCGTGGCATTTAAACGATGCCCAATTGGCATTAAGGGGCCTAAAGTGTGCCAAGAAAACATCCCCCACACCATTACACCACCACCACCAGCCTGCACAGTGGTAACAAGGCATGATGGATCCATGTTCTCATTCTGTTTATGCCAAATTCTGACCCTACCATCTGAATGTCTCAACAGAAATCGAGACTCATCAGACCAGGCAACATTTTTCCAGTCTTCAACTGTCCAATTTTGGTGAGCTTGTGCAAATTGTAGCCTCTTTTTCCTATTTGTAGTGGAGATGAGTGGTACCCGGTGGGGTCTTCTGCTGTTGTAGCCCATCCGCTTCAAGGTTGTGCGTGTTGTGGCTTCACAAATGCTTTGCTGCATACCTCGGTTGTAACGAGTGGTTATTTCAGTCAAAGTTGCTCTTCTATCAGCTTGAATCAGTCGGCCCATTGTACTGTATGTTTTATTCTGAATAAAAGATTGAAACTTCCACATCATTGCATTCTGTTTTATTCACAATTTGTACAGTGTCCCAACTTTTTTGGAATCGGGTTTGTATATTGCCAAAAGTATTGGGACACCTCTCCAAATCATTGAATTCAGGTGTTCCAATCTCTTCCATGGCCAAAGGTGTATAAAAATCAAGCACTAGGGATGGGACGATTACCGGTTTCACGATAAACCATGGTAAAATGTACTGACGGTTAGTATTATCGTTTAAAATGTAAATCCTGTCCAGCCAGCATCTGGCGCAGATGCAGCATGCAACGTTGTTTTTGAATGAAAAGAAATGGCGGAAGGCAGTGACAGCGCTTGGGAGATTTTTCTCCAAATCTGAGGTGTGGTCATATTTCGGCATTTACAAAAGTCCTGAGGGAAACTTTATCGAGGAGGGTCATCCTGTCTGCTGAACATACAAAAAGAAAATCTCTGCATTAGGGGGAAACACTTTAAATCTGCAGAGAATCGTCTTCGTCACCCGCTGTTGTATAGCGAGCGCAAGGCAAGTTAACTTTGACCTCAATACCAAAACTACGTCTGGGAAATAATTAGACACTAAATGTTGTTTTGAGTGTAAATATTTTATCTCACTCACTTGAAATCAACGTGAAGCTTCCGCAAAGAAAAGTTCGCAGCAAGTGGCTTTGAGCCAAAGACGAATTAACAAGTTTTAACAAGACTTTTAAGGGTGATATTTTATGAATAATAATGTATATTCATTGTACACTTATTACACAGATTTTTTTTTTTTACCACATAAATAATTATGGGGACACATTGAATTAATTTTTAAATCTTACCTGTTTTTAATCCATTTTGTACAGTGTACAAAACAATCATCCAGACAAGATGATCACAACAGTATTATAGTTGTATTAATAATAAAGTCATCTGATTTCACCTGATTGCTCTCAGGAGTGAATTCTCAGTGAATTCAAGCATGGTACCGTGATAGGTTGCCACCTGTGCAATAAGTCCATTTGTGAAATTTCCTCACTACTAAATATTCCACGGTCAACTGTTAATGGTATTACAACAAAGTGGATGCAATTGGGAACAACAGCAACTCAGCCATGAAGTGGTAGGACACATAAAATCACAGAACGGGGTCAGCACATGCTGAGGCGCAGTGTGCAGAAGTTGCCAACTTTTTGCAGAGTCAATATCTGCAGACCTCCAAACTTCATGTGGCCTTCAGATTAGCTCAAGAATAGTGCGTAGAGAGCTTCATGGAATGGGTTTCCATGGCCGAGCAGCTGCATCCAAGCCTTACATCACTAAGTGCACCAAAACGTTGGATGCAGTGGTGTAAAGCATGCCACCACTGGACTCTAGAGCAGTGGAGACGTGTTCTCTGGAGTGACGAATCACCCTTCTCTGTCTGGCAATCCGATGGACGAGCCTGGGTTTGGTGGTTTCCAGGAGAACGGTACTTGCCTGACTGCATTGTGCCAAGTGTAAAGTTTGGTGGAGGAGGGGTTATGGTGTGGGGTTGTTTTTCAGGGGTTGGGCTTGGCCCCTTAGTTCCAGTGAAAGGAACTCTTAATGCTTCAGCATACCAAGACATTTTGGACAATTTCATGCTCCCAACTTTGTGGGAACAGTTTGGGGATGGCCACTTCCTGTTCCAACATGACTGCGCGCCAGTGCACAAAGCAAGGTTCATAAAGACAAAGATGAGTGAGTTTGGTGTGGAGGAACTTGACTGGCATGCACAGACCTCAACCCGATAAAACACCTTTGGGATGAATTAGAGCAAGCAAAGCCTTCCCAGAAGAGTTGAAGCTGTTATAGCTGTAAAGTGTGGGCCAACTCCATATTAAACCATACAGATTAAGAATGGGATGCCATGTGCATGTAAAGGCAGGTGTCCCAAAACTTTTGGCAATATATTTCATTGACTATTCAAACATTTGAAAAAATGTGTTCAACAACTTCACGTTACATACAAATACTTACAATTACTAATGTTTTTTAGAAATATTTGAAATTATTTGAAATTGTTACATTCAAAGTCTACTTAACTGAAGAGGCATGTAATTTTTGTCATAGTCTGTCTGATCTGACTGCATCTTTTTCATCAGAGTAGCATTAATTCTTCACGGGAGGAAGCCATTTTACAGAGGCTGTGTGTCACATGGCACAAGTTCTTATTTTTAGCTGGATTAGTGGAGTTTCAGGCAAGTGCTTTCACCCACACACACGTTAACGCTCTCTGAGACAGACACACACACGCCCATTAACTCTAATACTGAGCACACTGTAGGCTTTTTTCTGTCATACACACTGTCTCATACTTAGATACCTCTCAGCTCACACAGAAGCACCAAAAACCTTCTGAAGGCGCTCTCTCTGTCTTTCCATCACACAAGACTTTTTGCTTTCCCCATCATTTCCCCCACTTTGCTCCCTTATTCTGAACATGTCTTTTTCTTCACTCGCGCACTTCTGTTAAAGAAAAGGCTGGCTGTGGGCTCTGTCTTTTGGAAGTGTGATTAAAATGCTACGGTTTCACAATTGAAGCGATATACTTTATGTTCCGCCGATAGATACTTCATCAGCACCCAAATTCTACATCACAGTCTTATTGTGCTGTTAATACGCCGATAGAATGTTAGTGAGACGCATACACGCATACCAGTCGAGGGCCAGGGATTGAATTGAACATATTTAAGAAGGCATTTTGGTGCATGGTAAAGTTTTGTGTAAGCAAATGTAAAGTAATCCGTTTGCATTTCCTTTAACGCTACCTCTCTGAGACGAGCTTCTCTTGCTTGAGGCTTTATGCTTCTTATAAAATTCTGTATATGCTTGGGGTTGTTACAAAGGAATATTTTACAACAGTGTTCGCAAGGCAGCAAAAGAGCCGTTGTACTGAATGTCAGCACAGCTGTTACTGAGAGTATTTTTGCTTTTGTACGACAGTTCTATAAACAACAGATTCTGCATTTGTTTGTTTTTTTGTAGATTTTTGTATTTGTTGTTTTTTTAGAAAGACTTTCTAACAGTAATGCAACAATATACAAACTATTATATAAATGCAATATTCTAAAACATGAAAATATTTACATTATATATATATATATATATATATATATATATATATATATATATATATATATATATATATACACAGCCAGCCTGTTTTTTATTTTTTTATTAGATGTGATCCTTAGGTATTGCTTAACATATGCATTCAAAATGTAAAAACAATGGTTAATTTGTTCTCCATATTTACATTTCTATCATGACAGCTCTCGGAGTGTTTGGCATGGTAATGGGTTTGACAATGTGTAAGGCCTGCTAAAATCGTTCCAATGGAGGCTAACGATCCGTGGGTGAGTTGTCGCTGCGCGTTCTGTATTTTCAGTTGGGATTTTATTCCACTTCATCTTTTATCTGACTCCATTTTATCATAACCTCGAATTTAGGTTAGAATGCCAATTGGTTATTTGGTCATTTATATGTAATAGTTTAACTACACATTTAATTATTCTGTTTAACCCTTTATTGAAATTATACCCGTTCATAATCTACTAGAGATAATGAATAATTCCAGAGTAAGTCAGAATAAAACAGTGTAACAATTTATTATTATTCAGGTAAATGTATCATGCCAATTACATAATCAATTCAAAGATAATCCATACATAGCATCAAATACTCTGAAGTAAAGAATAAAATATGGATACCTGTCTTCTGAAAATTACATAACACTGAGCATCTAGTAGACACTCAGCGTTATGGAACATCTCCTTAAATACCAGACCATTCAATGACTCACCAAATGGTGGTTACTGTATAATAGATTTAATTTAATAAAAGATTTAATAGATATAATCTGTATAATAGATTATAATTAGATTTTGGCCCCTTATTCAGGGGTCACAAATGGGCAATCAGAATTTGTGTTTGAATGGGTTCTCAACATCTGTGAAGGAGGGCACTTATTTACATACAGGAGGCATCCTGAATTATAGATCTGTGGGATGTCACCTTTTTAATGTCATACGATATTTTCTCAAGTTAAAGAACTTCTTGGAGGTTTGTATTATGGTTGGGAGAATGAGACCATTTTACCAGACGCACTGAGACATTTCAATTGATACTAAGCTACAATTGTAACACTGAACGTTATATAGGTTTTGTATGGGTTTTCATGGAGAGAAAAGACAAGTACAGAGGGTGATGGGTAGAGTGTGAGGGTGAGGTGTGACTGTATGGTGTCTCGGATGGTGCTGCAGGAGAGTGTTCAAATGTTAATCCTTACGAAAGTCCTTTGTTTCTGAGGCCAGACGTCCTGGCATCTGCTTTACACAATGTTGATATATTTGGTCTTGGCAGAAGAGATCTGCTACGCTTCTGCTGCTTTTATTGCTGCTGCTGTTGTAGGTTATTGCTGCTGCTGCTGCAGAGCAAGTACGGGACTTGCTACTGCCAATATATATGCGACATGCTGCTGTGAGCAAGTAAAACATGCTGCTGGTGTACAATAGAGCACACAGGAATTACCCGTAGCATAGCTATACAGGTGGAGCTGGGGAAGATGGAGGGTTTCTGAAAGCATGCTGCACTGCTAAGCAAATGCTACCCGAGTATTTGAAGGTTGAGCATGCAAGCTCATTGGCTACTGATACAGCAGGAACCAATCGGCTGTATATAAAGATGTGATTACGAGCAGGTAGTTAAAGGACCTATTAGCCTGCGCCATCTTGAGTTTCATGACAGAGATTTGTATGTATACAAAATTCAAATGATATCAGTAGCAAATGATAACAGTAATATTCCTTATGATAAGACATTAATAAACAGAATTAGTAGTGGGTATTTTTTCAGTGATTCTTCTTGCACTTTACATGGATACGCCAGTAGGAGGCGATGAGTAATTTATTCATTCTTTTAACTGATTCATTCAACACGCTAGTTCATTCAAGAACAAAACCAGTTAAAGGGTTAGTTCACCCAAAAAAGCAATGGCTACCATCAACTGTCTGATTACCAACATTCTTGTCTTTTGTGTTCAACAGAATTGTTGTTCATACAGGTTTAGAACAACTTGAAGTGGGTAGGCTAAATGATGACAAAATTTTCATTTTTGGGTGAACCATCCCTTTAATGCCTTTATGAACGAGTCATTCAATCATTTACTTAACCGATTCATTCAAAACGCTGATTCATTAAGAAACAAATGTCATTATGAATGAGTCATTGAATAATTTGCTCAACTGATTCAAAACACTGATTCATTCAGGAACAAAACACACTTTATATACAACTCTCCTGCATTTATTTTGGCGTGTTACTCGGAAATATGTTCGTTGTCAGAGCAAAAACAGACAAAGTAACTGGAAATTTGTGTCTAGAAGTTACTCAATGTTAACTTTAAACGTTTGTTGAACTGTTATTTAAACGCAGTAAAGCATATTTTTCTGAATACCTGCTGATTGGATTTTTCTTCCTTGTCTTGATCCTCTTCTTTTAAAAATGCTTGCTTGACTCAATCTTTTTAAGTATGTGAAGTTCAGTTATGCTGAAGGACACACATTCAAATTAAATATAAAACGCAGGTATTAGCATGCCTTTCAAAGAGCACATATGAGGTGCCAAATGCTGGTTTGCGCAGTTATTCATTTCTGATGTAATGTGCTACTGGGGACTGCACAGTAGTAGGCCTGTCTCTGCCTTGTGGCTCAGAGACACCAAAACTAACCAGCTGCTATCTTCAGCACTGGCCTTGTGGGTTCATAGTCCCACTGCGCTCCGAGCATCATGCTAAACATAGAAAATGCCATGGAGGGACGCAGGGAGGGGAGTGGAGGAAAAGAGTTGCTAGCTCCAGGACAATGCAGAACACTCTGTCCCCCTTTGGCAGATCAGTATCCCTGAGTTCTGATGAAGCTGCGGAATAATTCGTTAGGGCAGTTTTACCGTGCTGATGTTGCTTTGACGAATAAACCCTGTATTTTGAGGGTTCATATTATTTGAAGCTATTTGTGTGTTTGTGTTACTGCGGTGCTGCTTGTTATGTTCATTTATTCAAGGATATTGTTTCTGTAGTAGTGTGTTGTGGGTATTGTGTGTAGATCACTTTACTTATTGTCCTGATTGTTTATTACATCCACTGTAAAGCAAGCATTAAGAAAGTAATGACTCCTTTGGTATTTTAATCTGTAGATATATTGTATGGCACACCATACAAACAGCATAATCAGTATGACAAAATGTGTTTGTGTGTATTAAATATGCAGACTCACATTATTTGTCTCTTAACCGCACTCTCAGTATTTCATCTTATATAATAGATGTGTATAGTACAAAATATGTCATCAATTTGAAATATTATTTTTATTTAATATTATATTGAAGTGATATATCAGATATTTTGGCGTGAAAATAACTGTTAATTATTCATGTTACATATAGTGTGTTTGCATTGGGATAACGCCTGCTTCCCAAAGCAGCACATAAATTACTCTTTATTAAGCAGGATTTATATAATATAATATAATGCAATATAATACTTCATCTCTCCAACAATAAAGTGGAACCAAACATGGAAATAGCATGTTATCTTTCAAGACAATAAAAGTACTGTAGAATACTGTTCAAAAGTTTAAAGTCTGTAAAACTTTTACAAATTATTAAGTTAATTATTTTATTCAGCAATGATACATTAAATTGATCAAAAGTGACAGACTTCTACACCATTACAAAAATCTTATAAATCAAATAAGTACTGTTCTTTTAAACAAACTATTTATCAAAGAGTTCTGGAAAAAATGTATCACAGTTTCCACAAAATATTTATTTAAGTAGCTCAACTGTTTTCAATGTAGGTAATAATAAGAAATGTTTCTTGAGCGCTGAATCAGCATATTATAATTATTTCTGAAGGATCATGTGACACTGAAGACTGGAAAATTCAGCTTTGCCATTGCAAGAACACATTTTATTTTAAAATATATTAAAATGAAAAAAATTTAATTGTAATAATATTTCATAATATTACTGATTTTACTGTATATTTTTTATGAAATAAATGTAGCTATGGTGAGCATAAAACTTCTTTCAAAATATTTAAAAATCGTATACATTTTTTTAAAATTTAGTTTTTAATTTAATTTTTAATTTAATTTTTGCTTGTAGTGCACAATAGCTCAGCATTAATATAATTTATGATGTCTTTATCTCGAAGATCCATTTAAGTTGCACATAATGTACATAATGATTTTGATTAGAGTGTTATATTGAATTTGGCCGTTATGTGTTCCATTTCATTTAGTCTAAATTGACAAACACCTTCATTTTCTCTCGCCTATTCAGGAAAGAGAAGTTTTTTTGTGTGTGTGTGTGTGGGGGCAGGCTTGTATATGGGAAATTGAAACCCCAAATCCAAAAACAAATTTACACTGAGATAGCTTAAGATTTAATTATGTTCAAATGAACTTAATTTTCTTTTTATGAAAATAATTAACACGCACATTTAAGATTGAATGCAAACATGAAACTTCCCCGTCTGCGGAGTAACACTGAAATCACTCGTCCACATTTCCTATCTCTCTCTCATGCATCATCTCTGGCCCACAGCAAAAGCTGCTGCACTCATGCAATTATCATAATTACTAACGACTCTGCAGTCTGCTGCTGAGTGTGCACACGCACACACTGAATGAGTGCCTCATTTTCTTCCTGTTTCTTCATTCACACAAAAGAAAATGAACACTTTTGTTTTTCACAAGAATGAAATGTAAATGACTCTATAAATAAGATATGGCTGCTGAAATGATAATGTTATAGCAGGAGAATTGATTCATCAGGTGAGGTTGAAGTAAAAAGCACTGTTGATAGTATTTCCAAAGAAAGAGTGTCTCGAGTTTGATTAGCTGAAGCTGGAAAAGACAATTCAACGATGTTCAAGCCCAGATTAACCATTTTTAATTTATTTTTGTCTTAAGTGATTCTGTCGGATTGCTCATTGGAGAAATTACTTTATAGTGCCGTTTTCCCTCCTGTGTTGACATATTTCTTATTGAAACAGAAAGTTATGACTAGATTTATTGTTTTTTCTACTCAATTGCAGAGGAGGAACATTTGTGATTTTAAAATGCAATATGTGCTTGTTTGTAGGGCAGCGTTACTTAAAATGAACTTGCATTCTCCCCCGGTAGTGACGTATAGACGTTGAAATAATAAATTATGTGTTTGATTGAGTGCGTACGAATGAATCAGGCTGTTACAGGGTAATCATGATAAGAGGGATCCAGAGGGAATCAATGGGAATTCTACTTGGGAGGATGGGGGTGGAGGTACCATTAAAGTACTGATGGATATCCGGATAGCCATATGGATATACTAACCGTGTTGAACTAACAATGATTATTTTCTCTGCATTTAAACATTGTTGGAAAAATTTGGGATAAGTACATATATATCAACAAAAATATGTAACATTGTTCTAGTGGTTTTTAGATATTTGAATGCAAAAATCTTACAGATTGTACCTTTAAGTTTTAGTAATTTTATCTGCTTTTGCCATTTTTATTTGTTTTTATTAATTTTATTTAAATATTTCTATATTGCTTCAGTTGTTATTTCAGATCTACCTTTAGTAGTACAGAGGCACTAAAGGGACATGGTGATAAATTAAAAAAAGGATGGGAAAAGCAAAAGAAAAATAGTTGGCCAAGCTTTTTGCGTTCTCTCTCAAAGGTTTTGAGAATGTAAAAGCATTGACATAATTTTTCCTCCCATCTCTTTTTCCATTACAATGGGCTGCAAATTGTAGTACTTGAATTTAAACTGATTTATTTCAGTTAGTTGCCATGGCAGCATTTCTAATTTGCATTAATATTTATTTCCTTTAACATCAATATATATTTGTATTAATATTTATTTTATGGAATATTTATTTTCAGTTTTATTTCAATAAACGAAAATGATTTTTAATAGTTTGTTTTAGTTAATAGCAACACTGTAGCTTGTTTTCATTCAGATTAGCTTAAGAAGAGACATTCATATTATATACCTTTGAATCATTAGACACCAAAGGTTAAGGTTGTGGGTTAGTAAATATATTTATTTTATCCAATCTATCGTTAGTAAAGAAGTTTATCTTTATTATTTCAGTGTTTTCCTCCTCTAGCTTTTTTCTTTTCTTTGCATTCCTTCAGTCATAGAAATTAAATGAAATAGAAACTTTTGAGGGTTTTAGTACATATTTGTTAGTTTTGAAGCTATGTATTAATGTGGTTCTAAATGTTGACATTGGCAGTATAAACTTCTAACAGAACTGAAGCATTTAAAATGTATAATCTTTCACTTCATAAACGGTGAGCCCTCCCTTTGATGTGCATCTTGTTTTCAACTTCCAGTATGAAATATGTCAAACCAGAAAAGAAAATGAAGCCCTTAAATATTTACATTATAATGTCTTCGTCATGTATGAACACACACACACACACACACACACACACACACACACACACACACACACACACACACACACACACACACACACACACACACACACACACACACACGTTGGTGCACCTATCATTATGAGGACTCTTCATAGGTGTAATGCTTTTTATACTGTACAAACCGTATATTCTATCCCCCTACACTACCCCTAAACCTACCCATCACAGGAAACATTCTGCATTTTTAAATTTTTAATAAAACATTGTTTAGTGTGTTTTTAAAGCTATTTGAAATATGAGGACATATGAAATATCCTCATAAACCACATTTACGTTGTAATCCCAGTGTAATACCCATGTCATTATACAAATTTGTGTCCTCATAAATCACATAAACAAGCACACACACACGCACGCACACACACACACACACACACACACACACACACACACACACACACACACACACACACACACACACACACACACACACACACAAACACACACACACACACACACACTAGAGCTGTCAAGTTAGTTAGAGTGTTAACATACATCCCCTCCTGTATGCCTGTACCCGGCCTTCATAAAAAACTATTTTGGAAATAAGGAAGGGAAAAGCACACTCTGAAATATTGAGGGCTGCAAGCTGTTCTTCAGAGTTATAGTATTCTCTGTACAGACAGTTCAGAAGGCAGATAAAGTCAACTGCTCTATGTGTGTGTGAAGGAGAGAGGACAGTAGCAGAGAGATGAACACACAGATGGTGCTGTGATGCCTCACAGGCACATGCTACTTTGTACTTTTCCACCTTCCTCCTACACACTTGCACACAGAAAACCCAATTTCCTTTAGATTTTGTCACACTGGTGGTTTCAAGATGAACAGCAACATAACATCTTGTTAAACTTAATGTTTTTTTTGGATGCTTAACATGCAACCATATGCATGACAGAGCACAATTGGAGGTGTTGAATGTTTCAGTGAGATGATGAAAACAGTGATGCAAGCTAGAAAAGAGCAATACAATAATTCATATCATTGTTCCATTCATTGTATCATTATACACATTTTACTATATACATATATAATAATATAGGATATGTAATGGATAATGTACAGTCAACCTGTCATTTTTTTCAAATTATACTCTGACAAAGTCATTAGGAGAGGAGGGGGTTTATATTTTGTGATAATGACTTGCTCACTGTAAACTCTTCTGCTTATTACACTGGTACTTACCAAATGAATAAATAAAAAGCCATGAAATATTGATTTGAGTTTATTTTATTGTGTGAGAATAAAGAGTGGAGGGATACGGGAGACATGGAACTAGCACAGCTCTGTAGAACAAAAGTTACCAGAAAATATGGTCCTTATATATATGGAGAATATGGTGAAAACCATATTGAATATGTCATATGGTGAATGGTTTTTCAGATTTTCCGTTGCACATTCTCTCCATATTTACGATTCTTTGTAGCCTAAAGCCACTGCCTACAACGAGCTGGATTCTTCACTGGAAACCGAAAGTAACTCACTCCCACTGAATTCTTGCACCCGGGAACAATACAAGTGGACACCATTATGACTAAAAGTTTGCTAAGAATTATTTCCTACTAAAGCAAGGCGGTATTTTCTGAGCAGAGTGGCCTTGGATGGCAGCATGCCCAGTGCATCATGGGTATTGAAGTTTCCCTACCTATTTGGCAAAAGGAAAGACAACAGCCTTTTTTTCTCTGTTTTCTCTAGTCAGGTAGCATTGATTTAAAAATGTATTTCGCCTTTGTACTGTATAGGCAGCCAAGTTTTATTGAAAGCCTCTTTTGTCAGCGATAAAGTACCCATTTAAGACAGCTCTTTTAATGTAAGTAATAATATAATATAATGTATTTTAAAATATATAAGGTCATAGTGATTTCTCAAGCTCCCTAAAAATAAATAATATAATGTTTAAAATGTATAAAATTGTACAATGTTAAAACAAATTTCATAGAATTTTCATTTTTGGGTGAACTTTTATTTTTTAATTTTTAGGCATCTATTGTAAAATCTGGTTCCTGAAGCAAAACCAGTTGATGATAACCACCGCCATAAAACACGGTGGCCCTGTAACTGTCAGGGCTTTGCTCTTCTGCTTTTTATGAAGAGGAGGATACTGTTTGGCCTCTTTTTCTCTTTCACAACACTTCTCTCGTTCTGTTGCTTACTCGTTCGTCACTCTGTCATCTTGTGCCCTGATGATATTCAGGAAGAGTGATGAATCACATCCGGAGAGAGAAAGAGAAGGAATTAGAAGAGGCTTGCAGTAAAATATAAGATGTATTATACAATGAAAAATATGAAGGATTTAAGTACACAATTTTTGTGAGGGAAGGTTAAAATTAGAGCGTGCAAGTGAGAGAATGTGTGTGAGAGAGATGTAGCTAGAGATTTCTGGCTGTGTGAATAGAGAGAATGTGTGTTATTGAGTTTGAAGGTGGGTGTTTTTATTTTGTTTTTGTTTTTTTTTCTTAAAGCAGAAAGAGTATTTTTAAGTGTAGACTTGAGAAAAGACTATACTTGTGGGAGTGTTTTGGTAAAAACAAGGATGTATTAAATGTCTCTTGCTAAAAAAAACTCCCACTGTGCTTTGTCATTTGTTTTTGAAAAATCTCTAACCCTTCTGCGGCAGCACATCATTTACTTTAGTCCTGAACCGCTATAGATCTGGCTTCATATCTTAATGTGAAAAATCTGATAACTGATTCAACGGAGACCATTTTAGATTGAGTCACTGATTAAAAAGCTCTCATTTATAATGTTGTATTATCTATAATAACTACAAACGAATGCATTGGTCTTGTTAAATACTTTTGCGTTTTTTGCAATCATAAATTATCTGAATTTTGACATTGATTTATTTTTTCATTTCTCCTTATAGATCACCAAGCAGCAGCTGCAGACCACTAAGGACCGCTTTGAGTCTTTTCTCAAAGGAGACACACAGATTGTGGCAGATGAGGCCTTCATCAATGCAGTGCAGAGCTATTTTGAGGTGAAGTATCATTGCAACAGTAGAATGAAATCGACCCTTGTCCTGCTCAAGTAATCATCCATGCTTGATTGGTTGCTGCTCAGCCTTTGATTTTTTTCTACCCTTAAACTTTTAGACATCTCTTTGGTCTCAAACCTGTTGGAGAACTTATCAGACTTATTTTTAATTTTTAAATTAGATATTCAGCTGATATTCATCTAGTATAGTATAAAGACGTATACACTACTTTTCAAAAGTTTGAGGTCAGTAATGTTCAGTAAGTAAATAATGCTCTTA
This sequence comes from Paracanthobrama guichenoti, assembly GCA_018749465.1. Classification (NCBI taxonomy): domain Eukaryota; kingdom Metazoa; phylum Chordata; class Actinopteri; order Cypriniformes; family Gobionidae; genus Paracanthobrama; species Paracanthobrama guichenoti. The sequence goes on from CM031948.1 coordinate 26,992,890, forward strand.
TTTAGCAAGGATGCATTAAATTTGACAGTTACAAACATTTATAATGATACAAAAGATTCCATTTTTAAAATAAATGCTGTTCTTTTGAACTTTATATTCCCACAAAAATATTGAGTTTATTGAGATTTTAAAATATTGTTAATTATTTAAATATTGTTATATAATATAACTATTTCACCTGTTTTTGAGCACCAAATCAATATATTAGAAATCTAGACGCCTAGAAATCTAGACGCACCCTAGCGGCAGCAAATCTAATTTGCCGCGAGTGTAGTCTAGCAACTCTCGGTAGACCTGCGAGCTGGAAAAACCAAACTCTGGTCAGGCCAATCACATCGTGTATAGAGTCGGTGGGCGGGCTTAACATAATGACGGCAGAGTTGCGCCGGTTCTGTGTCCTACTTGTAAACAAAGAAGCTGGCGAACAGCGGTCTTTCGAATCGGCTTTGGCCGCGACTCTGGAAGACTTGAAGTAAAGCTTTTCTTTGAGAAAATAACAAAGAACGGCACTGAAGTCATTCTTAAGAAGGGAAGATGTGTTCGGAGTTTTGCCGACCGGATATGGCGAACGTTTAATCTATCAACTAGCTCCGCTTCACGTTGCTCTGGTTGGTTGTAGCGCTATCCTATTGCGTGCAGAGAGAATTTGAAAGACAACCGTTTATCCCGCCTCTCGGATTGAGCCCTGTCAATGGTGAGTTCTCAGACCCAACATCTTGATGTGGATCTGGCTTGTCAGCCTATATATTAGAATGATTTCTGAAGGATCATGTGACAGTTAAGATGGGAGTAATGATGCTGAAAATTCAGCTTTGTCATCACATGAATAAATTACATTTTAAAACATTAAAATGGGGAAAAAAATTGAAAACAGTTATTTTATATTTAACATTCACAATATTGCTGTTTTACTGTATTTTTGATCAAATAAATGCAAGCTTGCTGAGCCTAAGAGACTTTTCAAAAACATAAAAAAATCTTACCAACCCCAAACGTTTGAATGATAGTGTATTAATATGTTGTCTGAATAGCTTACAATATTCAGGACACTTCCTTTTTGTGCCTACCAGATCCTGCTATCACAAAGAAAAAGTGTGTTTTCCCAACAACACATATTTCAGTGATATCTGACAGGTGATAGTGCTATTTTTTGCTTGCTTCCCAAAAAATTTCTGGCAGTACTTTTTATTAGACTTTAGGTAAAGTATTAAGACATTTAAGCAGCCAAAGATAACCTAAGTGCTTTGCTATTAGCATTTTTTCCCCCTTTGAATTCACCAAATTGTCCTCTATAGAATAGTGCACTCACTGAATGAATGAAAATGAGTTTGTCTCTGTCCGTGTGAGGTCGTGGTATGTTAACCTCTCCTTCAGGCGATTAGCTCGGGGTAATGATGGCAAGCAACAATATCATGAACTGGCCCCTTGATTATTGCACTGTGTGTCTTGAAATGTTGCATAGCCAATTGAAGTTACAACACTACAGATAGTCAAAACATTTAGATGATCACATGCCTTCGTAAGTGAATTATCATGGAGATGAGAGTGCTTAAATAGCCCTTCAGGGCTCTCCTTAGCTAAAACACATCTCACATACAAGTGTTTACACATGCTCCATGAGGAGATTGCTATTCTAATGGATTCAAGTATTGTGGTAAGGTAACTACATTACTACATCCTGTTGCTGTGGTTTGGGCCTCTCTGCATGCTAATTACTCATGCAATATGGCTGAAAGTAGTCATTAGAACACTTTAGACTGCCTAGCATATGAAATTGTTAATACAAATGCTTTGTGTTTAATTGTCATAGTTGTAAATAATGATTTCATGTATCCAGTAGCAAGATTCTCAAGAGTGTTGTACTGTATATATAAGTGCTAACTGAGAAATGTTTAGAAATATAAACATACAGCAAAATAAATAAATAAATATGTATGTGTAGCACATCTGTAATGTTTTCTATAGTGCTAACAAGTCCCAGCTTTAACAGGCAATTAGTTATGAAATGGGTAATTTGTGAACTGCTAATAATACTCCTCTGAAACATCTGAAACCTCTGAAATAAGACTTATATAAGAGGTTTCTGTAATGTTTCAACTAGAAAAGTCATTGCAGGGCCTGTTTGCGGAACTGTTAATTTTCAAATCAGTTTGTCATTGCAGGCCACAGAAAGAGAGGCTCACTGTAAACTGCAGTCTGGATTGGGACCAGACAGCAATTTAAAGCTCTATTTGTCTTCTTGAATGGAGAACGATAGAAGGGCTTTTAAATGGAACGAAGAAAAGCAGCTGCCAAGCACACCAATTGTTGAGAAAAACATAAATCATGTTTTACTCTCACCTCTATAAAACCACATTTGAAACATTGTGAATAGGAAAAGAGGAGGCAGTTGGAACTCAATAGTCATTTCAGTTGGACTAAAGAATAAAATAACAAATGTTCTGGTTTGAATTAGGAAATATATTCTGAATAATTCAGAGAGAGAGAGAGAGAGAGCCCATAGGACTGCAACATTTTTGCCCACACTGATCCCATCATTTCAATGCAGTGAAAATTTACAGTTACCATTGCTTTCCATAGCTTTAATGGCATTGGTTATATTACTGCAGTATATCACTGTAGATGATGTTGTATCTATCACAGCATAGAATATTAAAGCAAAGCACTGAGGCATAATTTTCTCTAGCAGATTGGAGATTGAAAACACAATGTGTGAATGTTTTAAAGTCACCCAAGTGAAACTTTTTGAAGGGCAGAATTGTTTTCCTGGTTTTATCACCACCTCACCTTTAAAGGTCCAATGAAATGGCTTGGCAAGTACAGAATTATTTCTTACCTTGCATTCACGTCATAATTACCGTAGTCGAGATAACAACATATTCGGATCTGTTCACGTCCTCAGGCTGGGAATTATGCGTTTCTATAGCACCACTATCAACGCCTAAACGGTCAGGTGGTTCAGCAGTCACATGGTACAAGTAGACAATTCCCAACAGGCTGTAATTACAAGCTCTACGAGGACGTGAACATGAATGCTTTTTAGTTGAAATCACGTAATTGCTGTAATTATTACATGGTGTGAACACACCTTTATGTTAATTATATTTCCTATAGAAACAAGGAAGTTTGGATGGGATGTATCTAAGGGCCCGTCCCTTTTCTTTTCTTTTTTTTATTGTCAGGAGTCTTTAGTTATTTACTTACATTAGAGCCATGAACCATACTTGGTAGTCAGAGTCGCCAATATTTGTTTGCTTTTATACATTTTTCGAAGAGAATAATAAAAATAATAATAATATAATAAAAATATATTTGTATATTTTAAAGTGAATTAAATCAATGTTTAGGTAGCAAATAGATTACTAAAACTCCAATTTTGAATATATTTGATATATTTGTTGCCTTCCCCTTGTCTGTATGACCTGCAGGTTTTTCTAAAGAGCGACCGTGTTGCTAAAATGGTCCAAACAGGAGGTTTATCTGCTCTGGACTGTCGCGAGGTGTTCAAGCGCCATATCGAGAAACGTGTCCGGAGCCTTCCTGAGATCGATGGTCTGAGCAAGGAGACCGTGCTGAGTTCCTGGATGGCTAAGTTTGACACCATCTACCGCGGAGACGAAGACCCACGAAAGGCTCAGCAGCGCATGACAGCCAGCGCTGCTTCCGAGCTCATCCTGAGCAAAGACCAACTCTACGAGATGTTCCAGCAGATCCTGGGGATCAAGAAGTTTGAGCACCAGCTGTTGTACCAGGCTTGCCAGGTGGGTGGGAAACGAGCGGATGAGCTATTTGAGCCAGTAGACATAATTTGACCATGAGATGCTAGGAAAATGATTACAATATTTTGGTTATATAAAATATTTTGGTAGAACATACATTAAGACAGTCTGAGACATCTATTTCCTTCTTTTTTCCTTTGTTTTGCTTTAGAGGTCATTCACACAGGTTGCGATCTAGCTTTCCACTTGTGCTGTTTTAATTGATGGTTTAAGGACATGTGCATCCGAATTATGTTTTGGCTGTTTTATTTCAAAGTGTTGTGCATATCAAGACTCTGCATTCCATTCCAAGTTTTTGTTCTTGATCTACTTTAAATGCAAATACACGTGTTGTGTTAACATCCCCTTACGGTTCACATTGTAATGTTACAGTAAGATCCCCACTGAACCAAGATCTAAGTAAGGCAAAGATCCTCATGACTACTTCAAACAACATAGTATTTTTAGATCTAAAATAATATTTCTTCTTCCCAAGTGAAGGATATGCTTGGTTTTATTGTCCTTGAGTTCATAATAAATCAAATTTCCTTGCCTTACAGAAGCTTCAATGCTGGCACAGTTATGATATTTGTCTAGAAGTACAGAAATGACTGTCTTTGGAGGATAAAAAGAGTAATCAAGAGAAATTTGCATGTGTCCCTGTATTCACACACCGCTGGATTGCAGAAAGTAATACGGCTTCTCATTTGTCTGTACTGAGGTAGAGTTTTCTGAAGTTTTTAAAGTCGTGCTTAATTTTGTGGTTGATGTAGTTGGGCAAAAGTTACAGATTTTCCCGAACACTACCCTGTCTTCCATTGTTAGACAAAACAGGTAGTTACGCTACAAACTGTCACCATTGGCTGAGCCAGAAGTTCATTCTTTCAGAAGTTAAAGTTGTCTCCTCACATTAAACTGTGTTATGAGAATGTATTTTAACATAATAAAATTATACACACATCACCTTAAGACAGCATTGTTAAAAGGTGCTAAGTCAAAAGTTACAGCCGTATGAAAACACTTATTAAGCACTGGGCTTAAAAAATTTCAGACTCTTATAGTCTTCATATTTTAGCTCTTTTTCCTCTGCTATATTGAGAGAGATCTCATCTGAGCCTTTAAATCTCTCTCTTTCAAATGTGCTTTGAAGATGGCTAACCCACTTTTGCTTTTCTACTTTTCCTGCTAGCTCAGACTTCAGGGTGGGGAATTAGCATACAGTCTCCCCATGTTCGTCACTCAGAAAGCCATAAAAGCACAGCTAAAGTGACAGAAAATCAGTGTTTGTTCATTTTGTTCTTATTAGATCTTATATTGCTCAGATGGGATGCTACAGAGCATTTACTTGAGACTAAGTTTATTTCCTAATTAAACGTCCTCCATTTGTAAAAATGGGCAAATAGGCATTTGTTGAAAGCACTTAAGGGATCTATAACACGTTGAAAAATGCCTTCAGGGAAACATGATGTAAGAAATCGTTAATATATCAACTGGTCTTCTCGATAGATGGACAAACAGTCAGAGAAGGGAGGAGGGAAATTATAAAAATCTCAGCATAAAATTTCTTCAGTCCTGCCAGTGTTCATGTCAGTGTATTCAAAACATCACAGTGCTGGCAGGGGCAAAATTGCTGCATCTGCCAGCAAATAAGCCCACAACCAGCATTTTTATCCATTTCTGTTTGACAAGTATACCTGCAAGCACTGTTTCTGTGACAAACAAACAGTGTTTTGCCTTTGATTTTCTGCCAGTTTCATAGGCACTTTTTTATATCATTGAATTCAGATGGTACATACACTTACAGGAATAGCTGAAAGTTCTGTCATCATTTAGTCAGACTCGTGTGCTCATCACCTGTGTGATCTTCTGGGGAATGAACCAGAATGTACCAGAATGTTCATGCTGCTTTTTTCCATACAATGTCAATGTCATACAAAGTCATATAAGGTCAAGTTTCAAAAGCGCCATTAAGTTAGGACTTATATATGGCAAACGTGTATAAATATTCTTTAAAAGTTTGGGTTCAGTACGTTAATTCAAAAGATTAAAAGGAAAAATATTAATACTTTTATTCAGCAAGGATGCATTCAATTGTTCAAAAGTGATGGTAAAGTCTTGTATGTTGTTACAAAAATATCTATTTCAAATAAGTGCTGTTCTTTTGAACTTTCTATTCATCAAAGAATTTTGAAAAAATTATCACGGTTTCCACAAAAATATTAAGCAGTGTTTTAGACATTGATAATTATTAAAAAAAATTCTTGAGTAGCAAATCAGCATGTTAACGGGGACCTATTATGCCCATTTTTACACAATGTTATTTAAGTCTTAGGTGTCCCCAGAATGTGTCTGTGGAGTTTCAGCTGAAAATACCTCACAGATCATTTATAAATCCATGTTGTAAATACCCATTTCCGACTACATTCAAGAACAGACTGTTTTTGTGTATGTGCCTTTAAATGCAAATGAGCTGCTGTATGCCACCCCCTCTCCACACAGTTCCTTCCTCAATTGGATTCTCTGCCAAATACTATAACAAGACATCTGCTTGGTTTTGATTATCATCTATATCGCAATCACTAATCACTCTCACGGATAGCATAGTTCTTCTTCCATCATTAAAGTTTACTATTTCCGTGTGTTTTAAAGATATATTTTCTGAGTGCACTTATCTAAAGCACACGCACACAGACAACTGGCTGTCAGACGTCAAGTCTCATGAGTAACTCTTTCATATTTTTTGTTGTTTAAACTGTCAAATACACACGGTCTTGATCACAGTTCACCGTGGGTGGAAACGTGCAGATAAAGGGCCAGTCATATTATAATAAGATCCCCTTCCCACGTCAGAAGGGGAGAGGAATCTGAGCGGCTTGTTTTTTCACATGCTTGCAGATGTTGGTAGACCCAGGGACCCGATTATAGCACTTAAACACGGTCAGATTTTCATGATATGTCCCCTTTAAAATCTGAAGACTGGAGTATTGCTGTTGAAAATGCAGCTTTGATCACAGTAATAGCCTAAATTACATTTTGAAATTTATTAAAATAGAAAACAGTTTTAAATTGTAATATTATTTCACAGTATCACAATTTTTACTGTATTTTGAACAAATAAATGCACCCTTGCTGAGCATTCAAGACTTTTTTCAAAAGCATTAAAAAAATTACCCCAAACTTTTGATCGGTAGAGTACCTGGGACCTTATGATTGAAATTCATTAATAAGCTTTAGGCTTTTTAGTGAATACAAAAGAAAGGGTCATAAATCTATAGCTTCAGGATTTTGACTTATAAGAGATAATTTTACAGCATCCTCCAAGGCATATACTTCCTGGTGTAGATGGAGAACTCCATGACACAGCTAAAAGCTATTTAAAACCCACATTAAATACATCACAGACGTACCATTTAGGATGACTCAGAGGCTAGGGTGTCATATCATCCTGTCGGCTAGTTATTTTATGATCAAAAAGCCCTTGTAATTGCTTTGGGAGATCATCAATTAGGTGGTAAATGAGTACTGATTTATACTAGCTTTGAAAAACTAACTTGATGAAAGGTAACTTCAATTTTTTGATGATTTCAGAAATGTTACAACTTGCACTCTCAGCTGATTTCAAAGCAGGCAATAGGTTGTATATATCCGAGACACATCAGAAACGTGTTTACCATGAGTTTGTTTACATATTAAACAAGAATCGATTGGGCCACTCCACATCAAACCAAGCATATTTTGCTTTTGTAGAGTTACGAAAAGCCTCTCTCTTGCTCTTTCCCTTTATCCTCAGGAAGGACTCTGTTGTGTGGGTCGCAAGGCCATGTGTGGGAGGCGTTTTCTCTTGGCTGCCAAAAGATGCTTCATACACCACCTGCAGTCTATTTAATGAAAGCACAATCACACATAATTGGCAAAAATTGTCTGGCGCTCTGTGCATTCAGCTGGAGCAACTGCGCTGTTGACTGCCCTGAACATACACATACCCATCATCGCAAATAAAAATCAGCGATCCATTGCATTAATTTCACGACCAGCCTTTCCTGTGGCTCTGTTTTGAATTTTTCAGAGCTGAAATCATACATACAGCACGCTTAAAATGTCTAAATAATTACATTAAACAACAGAACATCAAACCAAGTTACATCTGAAAACAAATGATGCAAGATTCGATGCTACTTTTACAATTTTTGGTAACACTTTATTTTAGTGTTCTTGTTACACGTGCTGTAGTTACTTTAGTAATATAACTATAAATTATGCAAAGTGTAACCCAATTTTTTCATTTTGTCTTTGAAATGTGACGGTTTGATATTGTCTTATCTAATACAGTGGCAGACATACAAGTGTGGCTTTTTTGGGCTTACTGTGTGTTCAGATTTACTGCATACTTCAACAGCAAACACTGCAAGCCATTTGAATGCAGAGGTACTGAACCATCTCAAAAAGAGCGTTATTATCAGCCATTTGTGCATTAATAAACAGAAACCTTTTACAGGAAACCTGTCAAATTAAGATGGATGAGTATGAGTGTAGGATTGCTTTCTGATTATTTCGCCACGCAATGGTTAATGAATCGTGGCGGGCAGATGTGGCGGTAGTGTTTTGTCAAATAATTTTGCAAATAAAGCAGCGGAGATGGAGCATTTAATGTTTGCTGGCTCCATAGCGACTGAAAGCAAAGTCAACACGCCTTACTATAAGGCAGCATTACTATTAGTCATACAGACAACATGAAACCGTATTTTATGGGTAGCATGTTGGGATTCAGTTATCATAGAAGATATTTTTGGATTACTTTTAAATATTACTGCTTGAATCACTTCTAAGTGAAGTTAAATTAGTCTTAGAAAAGAGTGAATGTCCTGTCCACTGTAGTTAGTGCTAGCTCATAAACTGGTCCATTCACGCTCATCTCCCTGCAGTCACAAATAGATTTTCTCTGTGATGCACACCTCTGGTGCTCTCAAGAGCCTGCTCATTGAATTACTGAATAGATTCATTCAGCCTTTCCTGCTTCTTCTCTCTCTCATTGTTGTCTGTTCTTTGTTGTTTAGGGGGACATGTATAACTTTGAATGCTGGCTTCTCTGACAGCTTAGAAAATGTATGTAAAGAGCTGTCTGATGGTATTTACAATCTAGATAGATGTATAGGGCTGCACAATATTGGAAAAAAAACAATATTGTATTGTGATTTTTGCTTTTCTGCAATATACACTGCGTCTTGAATAGCAATATTTGGCAGAATTAGTCTTTCTAGAATTATTGGGGTGAATTTGTTGAACAATTTGGATTTTTTTGATTACCAACAAATAAATATTCAAGTAATTGTTCATAAGTAAATGAGCAAAGCTGATCTGAGACGATGAAACACTTGTAGTGCATATAAAAAAACCCCTCTAATATAAGTTTATACAACAGTATGTTGTCTTTGCCAAGCCTACATACAGTAATCATAGCGTTCATATGGCAGTGATATTGTTCTCTCTCTCTCTTCTTTCTTTCTCTGAAAGCTCCTTTAATTTGTCAGGCCCATTGCTTTGCATTTAAAGCTCCTGTTCATCTCTTCAAAAGCAATTGGAAAACTTGATACAACCCATAGCAGTCCAGCTGACCCAAGAACAAAAGCAGTTTGTGTTAGTGTGTGTTGGAAACAGTAACAGTGCAGAAATAGAGAAAAAGAGAGGTTGGTTCATTGCTGCCGGTGACAGGAGCTGATTATGTGCTCCACTAATCAACAGCTCAGAATGAACCAGCAGGGTTACAGCGTGCGCGCACACACACACACACACACACACACACACACACACACACACACACACACACACACACACTGCAAATTATCATTCATATTTCTATGCTATCTTGCACCAAAACGATGCATTTGTTCTATATAATAATGTGCATAATTGGTTCTCTTTTTTTTCCTCATTGTCCCTCAAAAGAATGTGTCTGCCTCTACCCTTTTTAAAAGAACAGTTCTGATGTTCTGTCCCTTCATTATTTTACAGTACATGACGAACTGCGGCATATTTGACACTTAACTATTAATATGGAAACCATCAGTCAGCGTATATCTCTGTCCATGTGTCTTTTTTTCTTTTTTCTCTCACTTACTTTTCTTTGTCTTAAGGCATTTTACACAGTGCATGCTAGGCTTTCTTTGGTTGCATGTAAGTGATAGCTAATAAAATAACACATCTAGCAACATTTAGCAACTAAATCGCTCCCATTATAATCATTGAAATGGTCTACTCTGGAAGCATTCGTTGTGTTGTCATCTTTTTGTTTTTGGCACAGTGACTTTTTTTGCCATTTAATTGAAATTAAATTATTTAGTAATGTGATTTTTCTCATTTCTGGTCTACTAATTAACATAATGTTTCAATGTATATGCAGTTGTAGCAGTACATCATTTATTTATGCGTTACATAGTGCGTTATAGTTGACAAAGGATAACTTAGTGATTCGTATAAACAAATTATGAATGAATGTACCATTGTTTGTCGCACTCCCATTCTATTCTTCGTTTATCATTTTCAGTAAAGTGAGTACATGTCAATCTATCTATAACAGAAAAAGCAATAGTGACACATGGTAAAAAATTGTGGTAAAAAATTGTTATTCACATTACTGTCAGATCCAATATAGTCAGCACTCAGTAATCTTTTATTTTCAGTCTCTCTGAAAAGCCTGTGTCGAACTGTGTCTTGTTTAAAAACGAATCCGCAGTAAAATGAAGCGAGCAAACAAATATTGTCTTACTGATGCAATATGGAGCTTTCTCAATGTTAGGATCTAAAGGAAAGCAATGCTATGCAAAGACTGTTTCCCACAACTTGGCACTGCAAAACATCTTGTAATACTCTGAGGCATCTCGGTCGTTTTGTTGCTTGAGTAATCCTGTTCTCGTCTCCCTCATATTTACTCACTTCCTACTACATGTGTGAATCGGTGGGCGGGGGTAAAGACGCAATTACATAGAAGTGGACGTTGATCTTCTGCAGATGCGGTCTTTCATCGTACTGTGATGTCATACTGAGACAAAATCCGAAATGAGTTGTTTTGGCAGCTTGGTTTCTATAAAGAGGAAATGTTTGCATTCTAAAACTTACAGGATATTTTTATAGTACAATGACCTCTTATTATATCAAAAGATTTATTTCTAGATTCATGACCCCTTTAAATGTTTTTATTTATTTTTCCACATGAACAAAAAATCAGTAGGATTTTTGAGCACAAGCATGGCAACCAATGTCTTTCAGTGCCGCCTCCGTTCTGCCGCCTCTGTCTCATTGAAAATGAAATGTAAACCCTTTGTAATGGTGTACAGTGTAAAATGGCCTTTTTACACAGTACACCAAATCCTTCCTTTTTTTCTTGTTTTTTTGGTGTGTTCATTGCCTGTAAACTCTGCTTGCAACATGTTTTCTAATCTAACCCCACGCGCGCGCGCGCGTGCACACACACACACACACACACACACACACACACACACACACACACACACACACACACACACACACACACACACACACACACACACACACACACACACACACACACACACACACACACACACACACACACACACACACGTGTTTTCATGTTTTATGGGGACATTCCATAGACATAATGACTTTTATACTGTACAAACTGTATATTTCTCCCCTAAACCTACCCATCACAGAAAGTGTGCATTTTTACATTTAAAAAAAAAACATCATGATTTATAAGCTGTTTTCCTCATGGAGATCAAAAATTCCCCCACAAGGACAAGGATTTCAGATATTGCCATCCTTTTGGGGACATTTTATCCCCATTACATAGGGTTTACCAGGACCACACACACACACACAACTTCTGTAATTTCCTATCTGCCAGACTGACCAGTAGATCAATAATATAGTAGCCAAGATGTTCAGTCTTTCGAATATATCAATGGACAGCCGAAGGTCACGCTGTTGGGTTTAGTCACATGACTAGATCTTGTGCCGTCTGCCCTATTACTTCACACAATGTCACAGATGTCACTCTCACACATGCAGCAGAGGAACCTTGAAGGGAAGAGAGAGAATCAAGACAGGTGGAGAGGTGGTTGAGAGAGATGAAGGAGTGTGGTGACAGCAGAAAACAGTGTGAGAGGGAGAGTGAGAGAGAGAAGGAAAAAACGAGTGAGGCTGAGAACACAGTCTGCCATCAGCAAATCTAAATGTGCGAATGCATTATTGATGCGGTGAGTCTCTGAGTTGCACTTGCTCCTTTTCGGTGAGAACCGAGGAATCGGGGTAACAGCTGTCGGGAGCTCCCTCTGCTGAGATGCCGTCTAACTCGATCAGATCACAGCACTGAAGCGAACATTACCGTTCCAACCTTGTGCCTGTTGTGTTGGATGGGTGGGTGCTGTACGTGAAACCAACAGGAATTCAATGTTTTTTTAATTAAAGGGTCCAAACTAATCCAATAACAGTCCAACTGTAAAGAAACTTTGAATTTTATATCATTGTCCTGAGTTGGAGATTATACCAGGCCTGGATTTTTCGGTTACATCTTGCAACAGAGAACAACAACAGCAAAGAGAGCTTTTTAATTAATTACAGAAAGTATTTACCTCACTGAATGTTATTTCTCCAAATGTACACACATCGAAGTCCTTTCCTTAAAAAAATTCATAAATTTCATACAATTTTTGAGTAAATGGTAAACATATTTGTCTTAATGGAGCACAAATCCATCTAATGTCTGTTGTCTTACTGTTCTCACCATGCTTAACATGCTTACCTCACGGCTATCAGCTTTCGGCATTATGGGTAGTACTTTATCTTGGTTTATATCATATAGACAATTTTTTATTACTATTCATAACTTCAAATCTTCTTCGTGTTCTCTCTCTCAGGGTGTCCCTCAAGGCTCTGTTCTTGGACCACTTTTGTTCAATATTCATTTGTTACCTCTTGGTCACATTATCCATAGTCATGGTCTCAGCTATCATTGTTATGCTGATGACTTGCAAATTTACATATCAGCCCACTCTGTTTCTGCTCTTCCCCTGGACTCATTGAATACCTGTATTGCTGGCATTAAAATCTGGTTACATAGAAACTTACTTAAATTCAATAACAATAAAACTGTGGTTATTGTTTTTGGTCCATCATCCCTTTTAAAAAAGTCTGAACTGAGTATATCTATCGATGGGGCTATATTAATTCCATCGCACACTGTTAAAAATCTGCGTGTAGCATTTGATTCATCGCTTACATTTTAATCTCATATAAGTTCTATTACTAAGACTGCATTCTACTACCTTTGTAATATTGCCTGACTGCGACCTGCTCTCAGCACTAAAGACACAGAAACTCTAATTAATGCTTTGATAACCTCTCGTCTCGACTACTGTAATTCGCTTCTTATTGGACTGCCCGCTAAAACAATCACTAGATTACAATATGTTCAAAATTCTGCTGCCAGAGTCATCAATCAAGTTAAGAAATCTGATCACATTACTCCGCTCTATAATTTACATTGGCCACCTGTTTCTATCTGTATGAAAATTCTATTGTTAACTTTTCAGTGACCTTGAGCTTGGGAAAGGCGCTTTATAAATAAAACATATTATTATTATTACAAACCCGATTCCAAAAAAGTTGGGACACTGTACAAATTGTGAATAAAAACAGAATGCAATGATGTGGAAGTTTCAAATTTCAATATTTTATTCAGAATACAACATAGATGACATATCAAATGTTTAAACTGATAAAATTTATAATTTTAAGGGAAAAATAAGTTGATTTTAAATTTCATGGCATCAACACATCTCAAAAAATTTGGGACAAGGCCATGTTTCCCACTGTGTGGCATCCCCTCTTCTTTTTATAACAGTCTGCAAACGTCTGGGGACTGAGGAGACAAGTTGCTCAAGTTTAGGAATAGGAATGTTGTCCCATTCTTGTCTAATACAGGCTTCTAGTTGCTCAACTGTCTTAGGTCTTCTTTGTCGCATCTTCCTCTTTATGATGCGCCAAATGTTTTCTATGGGTGATCTGGACTGCAGGCTGGCCATTTCAGTACCCGGATCCTTCTTCTACGCAGCCATGATGTTGTAATTGATGCAGTATGTGGTCTGGCATTGTCATGTTGGAAAATGCAAGGTCTTCCCTGAAAGAGACGACGTCTGGATGGGAGCATATGTTGTTCTAGAACTTGGATATACTTTTCAGCATTGATGGTCCCTTTCCAGATGTGTAAGCTGCCCATGCCACACGCACTCATGCAACCCCATACCATCAGAGATGCAGGCTTCTGAACTGAGCGCTGAGAACAACTTGGGTTGTCCTTGTCCTCTTTAGTCCGGATGACATGGCGTCCCAGTTTTCCAAAAAGAACTTCAAATTTTGATTGATCTGACCACAGAACAGTTTTCCACTTTGCCACAGTCCATTTTAAATGAGCTTGGCCCAGAGAAAACGCCTGCGCTTCTGGATCATGTTTAGATATGGTTTCTTTTTTGACCTATAGAGTTTTAGCCGGCAACGGCGAATGGCACGGTGGACTGTGTTCACTGACAATGTTTTCTGGAAGTATTCCTGAGCCCATGTTGTGATTTCCATTACAGTAGCATTCCTGTATGTGATGCAGTGCCGTCTAAGGGCTGAAGATCACGGGCATCCAGTATGGTTTTCCTGCCTTGACCCTTAACGCACAGAGATTGTTCCAGATTCTCTGAATCTTTGGATGATATTATGCACTGTAGATGATGATAACTTCAAACTCTTTGCAATTTTTCTCTGAGAAACTCCTTTCTGATATTGCTCCATTATTTTTGGCCGCAGCATTGGGGGAATTGGTGATCCTCTGCCCATCTTAACTTCTGAGATTCTTTTTTGGAATCGGGTTTGTATTATCATAAATTTAACTATTAATTGAAATGCGTAAATCTTAAAAAAATGGCGTAAAAATATTCTTCTACCAAATAATGCAGTTGTCTCTGTAACCACAGATCGCAACATAACAATTTAAAATTATATTTTAATAATTTATTGAACATTAATTCATTTTATACTACTTTATAAGAGTAATACATTTACATTTATGCATTTAGCAGATGCTTTTATCCAAAGCGACTTACAACTGAGGAATACAGAAGCGATCCGTCATGAAGAGGTGAAGAAACACAAAGTGCCTGAAATACTAAGTTTTGGACATTACTTAGAGTAGCATGATTTCTGCTATGGAGGGAATAGAGGAAAATCTTTTTTTTTTTAAATGAGATTAAGTGCTCACGGAAGAGATGAGTTTTCAGCTGTCAGCTGTCTTGAATTTTGTCAGTGATTCTGCCTTCCGGATGGAAGTGGGAAGATCATTCCACCAGCAAGGAACAGTGAATGAAAATGTTCTGGAAAGGGATTTCATGCCTCTCTGTGATGGTACCACAATCCGTCGCTCCTTAGCTGAGCGAAGGCGAGTCGAAGTATGCGGGTACTGAGCTTGTGGTGGATCTGTAAGCAAGTGTCAACGCCTTGAACTTGATGCACGCAGCGAGTGGTAGCCAGTGCAGAGAGATTAAGAGAGGTGAAGTCAAGACGTGCTGCTGCATTCTGAATCATTTGAAGCATTTGGATCGCACACAATGAAATAATTAATAATAAATAATCCACAGTGATTTTAGTACAGTTAAGGTCGATTACTTTAACAATACCCCTTTTTCTGTGTAAAATCAATATAATGCATGACTTTGATGGATGATTGAGACGCACCCCTTGTCTAAAAGACGCGTGCCAGAATTGAGTTCTCATGCACTTGAACGAACAATAACACACTGAATTTTGCCAAAAAGCCCATTTTGCTGAGTATTCTCACAAGAACAGTCTTAAATGAGTTAAATAACATCTTGAACTTAAAAGGGTTGTGAAGAAAATGAGATGCGTGACAGTGTGTCAGATCCACGTCATGTTCGTTAAAGCAGGGGTGTCCAAACTCGGCCCTGGAGGACCACTGTCCTGCAGAGTTTAGCTCCAACTTGTCTCAACACACCTGCCTAGAAGTTTCTAGTATCCTTAGTAAGACCTTGATTAGCTGGTTCAGGTGTGTTTAATTGGGGTTGGAGCTAAATTTGGCAGGAGAGTGGCCCACCAGGATCAAGATTGGACACCCCTGCCTTAAAGGAACAGCAGCAACTAATTCTGTCTGTCATTAATGTTCATCACATAACAAATGTAATAGAGGAAACTAGCTTTAATAAGGAGTTATTCTATATTTAATTTATTATTTATGCAGTGCAGACCGTCTGATAACTTCAATTTTCAACTTCAACTATTCAATTTCTGTATGTTTCCTACCTGTTAGACAGGAAGGAAGGCCACGGGTAAATTTGACATTTATTATAATCTGTTTATGTGAAGATTGTTTTAAGCTTACTTGAAATTGATATAGCTTTTATTATACTGTAATGATGAATGTTGAATAAACAGATGAGACCAGATGAGTAACAGTTTTAGTATCAGTGATACTAGCCTAAGATGCCATTACAACAAATATTTCAAATATACAGACAGTTGTTAAGTTGTTTCTACATTAATTTGGAGAGTAACTGTGAAATTATTACAATATAAAAATATTAAAAACGCAGCTGTTTTTAATCCCGATTTATTACAGAAAAAATATGATTCATTAGTTAATTATTTTTAATCGATTGGCAGCACTAATTAATGTTAAAAAATGCCCATAACATGGCCTTCACATCAGAGCTACAGCTGTTAAATGAAGAACTGATGAGGTAAATACACTAATGATGACCTCTATATAGACACTCACCCTCCATGTTTTATTTTGTTTTGTTTGTCATCTATTATTAAGGCCAAGCTTTTTGATGAAAGAGGTATTTACCTGCGAACAAAAGCATGCAGAATAAATGAGGAAATTGAGCTGGTTTGTAAACTACCAGGTGATTCCTGACCAGCATTTCAGTCGTGTTTGCAGATGTCTCCTGTAAATTATTTATTATGGCTTATTTGTTAGCTACGTGCATAAAATGCTTGAGAACCATAGAGATAGTCATTTTGCATAAACTGAGAGTAGAGGTTTCCTGTTTCCAAATAATTATGGCAAACCCTTCTACAGCTACTTCGACCCGAGCAGCCTGGAGAACAATGCGATCATGAAACAGGTCATTGGGTCATTGTAGTGCGCCCAGTGTGCCATTAATGTTTATTCTGGGTTCTTTTAGCTTAAAAAACCCATGCGAGAGAGACTTTTGAAGACCAAAGGGGTTATGATCAATAATTTAAACAAAAGCTTTTAGTTAAACACAATGCAGCTGAGAATTCTGCTCTGTAAAACTGGAAATATAGACTTCCTCTTTTCATTGGTCTCACAATGCCATCTTTCATGCTGTTCTGGGGTCTGCACTTGCAGGAATACGCACACAAGAGGGTTCCTGTATTTGCTGAGCCATGCTTAATTAGAACACAGCCCCTGGAGAGCAGGGCAGAAGATAGACAGGGCTCTGGGGACGAGGACTCAACTCTGCCCCATGTGACAGGATTTCCCATTCCAGACTGACTGTCGCCATGGCAAGGGTTGCCTTGGTGCTGTCGCCCCTGGATTCTGTGTGGACAGGAGCAGGAGAGTGACAAAGACAGGAAGTGATGGCTTTGGATGGGGAGGCTTCAGATGTCATAACACACAAACAGACAGTGACACGCTCGCACACCCACACACATGCAACAGAGTTATCAGGGGTGAAGAGATTATTTCCTATTCCATCACATCAGATTTTCCTCTCCATAGGGGTTCTCCATCTTTCCCGGGGTCCTTGTGGATGTGATATAATTTATGCTTTACAACAGGATTTATGGCCATATATTTATGTATGAGAGGCTGTATATATGAGCAGTACAAAAATTGGTTACAGATGGAATATATTAGATTTTTTATTGATGCTATGTGTGGGTTACAGAATTCAGTTGGTAAAACTGAAAAATATTAATTAAAATTATTTTAATGAATTGTTATTTTAATTAAGTTAACTAATTTTGATATTCATCTCTTATTTTAACATAGCCTTAACTTTAAATTAAATTAACTATAATTTTATTAATAAAAATGATCATAAACAGTCACAATGAAATCAAAATTGACATTTCGTATTCTTTTATGGAATATTGAATATTATAAATATTTCCATGCACATCATTATTATTTTTTTAATTCACGTGCTTATAATCTTTCATCAAAATGACTTCCTCTACCTCTTGCAGTGACATCTCTTCTCTAATGATGTGTTTACCGGTGTGAGGGCGGGACAACCTTTCACTTAGGCCCTGTTTATACCTGGTATTAAGATGTGTTTTCATCAAGTGGACAATTCCTGTCCAAAAATTTTATCCTAACCATATCCCTAGCCCTAAACCTACCCCTACCTATACTTTATCCTTAAAATCTGAGGGAAATGATGAATAACACTGATGTAGAAGCACCCAACCCTGGTTGTAAGCCTAAACTTGACATAAACTGTAAACTTCTCCCTCAAATATGTTTGTTTGATTGTTGTTCCATGATCCAGGAACATGTTGCACTTGGTGAAAACAGGTTCTGCTCCCCTTTCAACCACCTCCAGAAGTAGTCGAAAACGCATTTGACTGGATAGTAGAAGCTCATCTGCATTCGAACAACCACAAAAGACTGCCTACTCTCCGCCTACTGACCTAATGCATAAACATTCTGGGAACTGCGCTAGACAAACAGGATTTAAACCTTGTTGGCTAAAGACATAAGTTATAAGATTTGAAGATCAAAAACGTACCAAGCACAATATTTTCTCACCGTTCTGGATTTCTAACACACACTCTCAGTGTTCGGCGTGGTCTTGCGTCTGATACAAAAGCTGCTGCCCTCCATATGTTTTTCTGTTGTCTCCTTTTGTGTTCAATATGTAAATTCATTGGATCTAAAGATCTGAAAAAGCCCATATGTTTATCCACCTACCCTCAAAGAAATCAGGACAGAAGTGGTTGAAAGTGGACAAAAGAGACGCATAATAAACCAAGTGTAAATAGGAATGTGTCTCCCATGACTACTTGTGATCTGATTGACAAAAACACATCTTAATACCAGGTGTAAACAGGGCCTCACATGAAATCAAAGCAATAGCAATCCACAATGATCCAATCAATTGCCAATAGACAATCAAGTCCCGTCCTAAATTTTTTCTTGTTCGAGAAAACGTAGATATAGATCACAACAGGGAAGAAAAGACTATCACAACTTCCATTTCATGGCGACTTTAAAGTAGGAACAGTTGCATTTTCTGCTTTCAGAATATGGGTGACCATTTATCTTTTCAAAGTGTGACCCCAGTTAAGTCACATATTTGGGACAGGGAAGCATTTGCAGGGATCAGAACTGATTAGCTGCCTTCTGGAGATGTATAGGTTGGTATTAGTGTGAGTTGTGAGGGCTGATGGTAACCAGTGAAACTTTGTGTGTATTTGTGGTTGCAGTTGGATAATCTGGACGAGCAAGCAGCTCAGATCAGGAGAGAACTGGATGGGCGTCTGCAGATGGCCGA
The DNA here is from genome assembly GCA_018749465.1 of Paracanthobrama guichenoti. Classification (NCBI taxonomy): domain Eukaryota; kingdom Metazoa; phylum Chordata; class Actinopteri; order Cypriniformes; family Gobionidae; genus Paracanthobrama; species Paracanthobrama guichenoti. The sequence continues at coordinate 27,012,214 of CM031948.1, forward strand.
TCAGATTGCCCGGGTAAGTCTCATCATTTGATCACTTACAGAGATGCTCCGGAGATGGTGTAAACAGAACTGGCATCCATTCCACTGCAACTCAGTCCATTCAGTTTATGTACCCATATTCAATTCATAATTCAAACCAGGATTTTGCCAAGTAGGACTCCATAATCAATCTTTTCGTTCTCAAAAATCTTTTGAATTTGAAAATTCAGTTCAGACATTCAGAATTCAGTCCAGTTTATCTTTCTTTCATGCAAGCTGATGGTATGTAATAACATCTTGAGATTGATACTAATCTTAAAGGAGATTATTTTTATTTTATTTTATTATATTGTATTTCATTATATATATTTTTATTTTGAATAAATATTATTCATATATATATATATATATATATATATATATATATATATATATATATATATATAGTATTTAGTAATATTTTTAATTAGCTGTTATTTTTGTATCTTCACTTCCCCATCTGTCTCTCACAACATTATGTTGGCTAATAAATGGAGTCTCACTTGAGAGCCCCAATCACCTCTGAGTTTTAGAAGAACGGCCAAAGGAATTGGCGAGTGAAATTTGCATGCCGAACCACTCCCCCGTACATATGGGTATATAAGATGGTGGCACGTAGCCACTCATTCAGATTTTCTGCAGCCGAGTGGTTGCAGACAGCAATCATTCTTTCCAGTCACCAAGCAACGATAAGAGTGTGCAACGGAGGAGATCTCTCTTGCTGGTGGAGAGGGCGCATTCAGTGGGTTTTGTCATTCACAAAGAGAGCAGTACACAGTTAAGTGCAGCGAAATTCCCCAGGGTGCTTCAGCGCAAAGAGCAGATTTCCTTAAAACAGCAAGCATGGCCGGCAAGCGTCTTTTTAAAGATGCCTTTCTGTTTGTGTGTTTCTTGATGCAGTCGTTTCCTTCCTGGAAGAAGGGTTGGAGTGGAGGTTTGTATTTTGCCATTGCGGCACATCACGTTGCAGTTGATAGTGAATCACTAGGAAAGCACAACCTGTTCATCAGGTTCTTGAAAGGTGCCAGAAAGTTAAATCGTCCCAGGCTGCACCTTTGCGTTGCTGTGTCCTGTTTGCGCCCTTCGTGTTTATGTGGACCACATGCAGAGCTTCAGAAGCTCTGAGTAGCTCTTTGTTTGCTTTGGAGGTCAGCAGAATGGAAAGGCTGTCCCCAGACAGAGATTGGCACACTTGATACTGGATGCCATCAGCTTGGCTTTACCAGTCCCAAGGCAAGCCGTGCTCACTCCACTTGGAGTGTTGCCCCCTCCTGGGTGTTTGTGCGCAGCGCCTTTTTGGCAGAGCTGTGGGCTGGGCGACACCTAATACTTTCGCATGATTCTAAAAATTTTGGGTGGAGCTGGTTTCTTCCTGTGTGTTGGGTACAAACAGGTACTGTGCAGGAAGGCTGGCTCTGTATCTCGCGTCCAGCACCATTACCCTCTAAGAGGGGGATACGAGCGCCTTCTTTGTTTTCCAGGTAAAATCCCCATTTGACAAACCCTGGATTGAGTTTTCTCTGAGCATCCTTCGGCAGTCAGATGCAGCAGAGGCGTCCTACACCAGGCCCTTGTACTGGGCTAGATGCCCCTATATATTGTGATTCCCCCATGGTAATCCCATATGGATATTCTTCTATGGTACGGTTTCCCTGTTGGTAAACGAGTGTCTTTCCCTGGGCAGATTCTGCTCTGCCCCATCTCTGTCTGTAGTTTCATCCCTGTCTAGGCAGGACCTACCACAGGGATCTTTCCATATGTAGCACTGCCCCACGTGTTAGTCCATATGTGTATTTCCACATGCTCCTCCCTACGGGTAGGATGTGGCCTCCTTAGCATCCCTTTCCATTGGAATAGTTACACTTCCCCAGCGTTAACACAGTGGTCTTGGCTAAAAAATTGGGGAATAGAGATGACAAACATTTCCTATGAAATAAACATACAAGGAACAGCAGCTACAACCATCTCCATGGTAAGCCCTGTCCTTTCCACTCCATTAGCATGGAGGACTATCACTTCAGCTTACATGGGGGTGCTGGGTAAGTTACGACTTTATGGGAGCAGTTGCCAAAAGGTCACACTACGGCTTGCCAGCATTTGCACCTTCAACTCTCGTAACATAGTTCAGTGGCTGTGGTGTTTTCCATAGGGACCCCATTTGTCAGTCGACATAACATTGTAATGACTGACGGACGGGGAACTTCTTGGTTACTGATGTAACCCTTGTTCCCTGATGGAGAGAATTGAGGCGTTATGTCCCTCCTGACACAACCCTGAACCACCCGCTGAATGGTTGGGACACTGTCTCGGCTCCTCAGCATAAACCTGAATGAGTGGACGTATGCCACCATCTTATATAGCCGTACACTCTCAGAAAAAAAGTACAGTGCTATCACTGGGGCAGTACCCTAAGGTACAAAAGTGAAACTTACTTACCCCTAAATGCTACATATTAGTACTTTCAAAGTACTGCCCCAGTGACAGCTCTGTACTTTTTTTTCTGACAGTGTATAAACAGGGCAGTTGCTCAGCATGCAAATTCCACTTGCCAATTCCATTGGCTGTTTTTCTAAAACTCAGAGGTGATTGGGGCTCCCAAGTGAGACCCCATTTGTCAGTTGGCATAATGTCTCCATTCCCTCCATCAGAAAACGAGGGTTGCTTCAGTAACCAAGACGTTTTCATTTTAAAGTTTTAGTAATTTTTTTATACACTTATTTTAGTACTTAACAAACTAATTTCAGTTAGTTGCCAATGCAATATTTAATCATTTTTTATTTTAACTGCAAGTTTTTCCATCTTATATTTATATTTTATGTATATTTTATTTTAACCCCAGTTAATATAAAGCAGTTTAATAACCCCAAATTCTGATAAAATAAATAGTCATAAATAGCATCTCAAACACACACATACACTGATCAGACTAAAATCATAACATTATATCTTTTTCCCCCCATACAAACAATGGCATTACTACATAATTAAAAATAATACATAAATACTTTGTTAATATGGTGGGAAAATCATCATGTAAACTATTTGAATAACCTCTTCATTTAAGCTTTGAGCTTGAAAGTATTTTTCTATATCTTTTTTATTTTTAAAATACTAGTTTTTAATAGTGTTAACACCAGTGATTTAAAAATAAAAAATGTTAATAACCATTATTAAAAATATTATACTTTTTTTGCTATTTCTTTAAAACTTCAGGCTGGCAAATTCCCCAAGTTTGTGTCGAAGGAGATGGAGGCTATGTATATCGAGGAGCTGAAAAGCTCAGTCAACCAGCTGATGGCTAACCTGGAGAGCATGCCGGTTTCAAAGGGAGGAGAGTTCAAACTGCAGAAGCTGAAGAGGGGACACAACACTTCCATCATTGATATGGGGCAGGAAGATGAAAACCAGCTGTCCAAGTCTGATGTTGTGCTGTCTTTCACACTTGAGGTAAGAACTGTTCTGGCCTTTAGACCGTGTATTAGTTTTGTGCTCAAGGCCAGGGTTCAGTATAGTATGCCTTTTCATCAGACCCAGGGGAGAAAGAGTGATTTGTAGTGGTGGTCCTGCTCAAGGTTTCCATACATTTGACTTTCTTTCGTGAAGGTTTGTGACATTTTGCCTTATTTAGACGTTCTTTATGTTTCGCACACAATTAACTATTAGGTGTAAAACATATAACCAAAATTGTGAGACAGTGGCAGATGCAGAAGGGGTGGCAGAAGTGTTTGAGAAGCCTGTTTGGGAAACATTAAGCATTTTTGGTGCTAGTGGCATAGAAATGACAAACTTTTAAAAAAAAAAATGTTTAGGGTTTAGTTGTTTTATCATTTGAACCATTGAAATGTGCTGATTTGAACACTAATTTAAGTAGTCAGTAGCCTGTGTTATATAGTGGAAAACAAATTGCATCTTTTTAACATTAAATATCAAGTAGTGTTACAGCCACTGATTGTAAATATCTAAGTCTAAGGGTTTGCCTCTCATCATTTCGAATTATTGAAGACCCCTTAGTTTTGATAGAGAATTTAAATGAGTCGTAATGATAAATTTAGCAACATTAGCAGCTGCAGCGTTAGTTTAACACATGCGTCTATGAGATTTTAATCTTTACTGAGTTTCCAGCCCTTCCTATTGCATAAATTATAGATAGACTTCAGACAGAAAGGGCTGCAGCATATTAGAAAAAGGTTATACTGCATTTTTGATAAATGATTCCCGAGAATATTGAATGCATCTGAGAATTCTCCCGTCTCAAGTCTGTGGTTTTGCTGTAATTATACTACCTTGAGCTAGCTCATTTTCAGGGAACTTGATTATAACATGGCATGGCTTTAGTAGTCACTGAGGCTGACAGAGCAGTGTTTTATGGATTTGATAGCCTGGCTTGTGTCTTTGGAGTCTATTTTGTTTTGAGGAGCTACGAGCTGGCACATTTTATAGGTGCTCTGGGTGTGTGGATTGATTTTCGGTCCAGACGTAAACAATGCTTATTCAATGAGTGTCAAGAGCAAGAAAGTTGAATGATAATAAAAGTTTATAATGTGGTCAAAAGGTTGAGCTGGATCCTGATTGGCTGCTAACGACATGGTAAATGGCAGCATCTAAGGAAACTGCTTATGTGAGTGTTACAACACATACCTGCATATGAAATAAAACCAAATATTCCTTTTGTGTAGGTGGTGATTATGGAAGTTCAAGGGTTGAAGTCGCTGGCTCCCAACCGCATCGTGTACTGCACAATGGAGGTTGAAGGTGGAGAGAAGCTACAAACAGACCAGGCTGAAGCATCCAAACCAACGTAGGCCATTAATGTTCAAACTATTCAAACTATTTTGATGATCATAATTAACATCTACACTGCCATTTCAAAAGATTGGGGCTGTTTTTGAAAGAAGTCTCTTATGCTCACCAAGGCTGCATTCATTTGATCAAAAATACAGTTAAACAGTAATATTGTGAAATATTATTACAATTAAGCATAACTGTTTTCTATTTTAATACGTTTTAAAATGTAATTTATTCCTATGATGGCAAAGTTGAATTTTCAGCAGCCATTACTCCAGTCTTCAGTGTCACATGATACTTCAGAAATCATTCTATTAAGCTGATTTGCTATTTCTTACTATTATAAATGTTTAAAACACTTGTGCTTCTTAAATTTTTGGTGGAAACCATGATAATTTTTCAAGATTTTTTGATTAATAGAAAGTTTAAAATAACTTTGTGACATTATAAATGTCTTTACTGTCACTTTTGACAAATTTAATCCACCCATACTACCATTTTTATTTTACTAACCCCAAACTTTTGAACAGTAGTGTGTATTGTTGTAATGCTACATCCATGTGTATGGCCTTGAAAATATGTGTAAATTATGGCAGATATGGGTCTTTCAGTGGCTAGTGCCGATGTCTGAGGAGCAAGGTGGACGGCGTCAGTTTATTACTTAGTAATAATCTCATTTTTATTTATACGCTATACAGATTTCTTCTGAATTTTCCCCATAAATTAGTTTTATTAGACAACTATTATGGCTATACAAAATACAGTCTTTAACATTATCAGAATGCATTGAATATATTACAGTTTTCTAATGGCAGTGCAGATTCAGGTGCTGTGCCCTCCAACTAGAACTCTTTTATTTGGCCAGAGGCAGTTACTCAAGGGATGAGCACATGATGTGGTGCTATTTTTGGGCCTACGTTCCATCATTGGATCAGATGCCAATTTATAATGAGCTAAAGACTGAGAGGGGGCCTGGTAGAGTGTGAGAGAGCGAGAAAGAATCAGAGAATACAAGACACAGCCTCCATGTCCCCTCAGAAAAGTAATCAGCTGTGGAGGAACTGATTAGGAGTGTGTATCCCAGCGGAGGGGGGAGCAGGAGAGAGAGAGAGAGAGAGAGAGAGAGAGAGAGTGAGAGTGAGCCTCCGGCACCGCTGAAGAATAATGACGTCACGTGAGAATTAGCATTTAAATTCTGTCATCACATGTGTGTGTAAGTGAGAACATGCATGCACATACACACACGCACCGTATAGCACGCCTTTGATGGGAATAAAATCTGCTTCATATACAAGGTCACCTTCTTGCGAGGAAAACCTACAATGAAGCATCGTCTTCTAGGACATTTTCTTCTCCTTGTTTTATCCCTTTCTCTGTTCCGTCCTTTCCTTACAAGGCTGGGAAATAAGGCAACAAAAATATCTCAATATATTTTGACAATATTTAGTATACATTTTTCCACACTGCTTTTCATTATTTGATCACAACAACAAGGAAGATTTAATTAATGTATTTATTTATTGCACCAATACACCAATAATAATAATAACGAGTTGATATATTAATACAGATTCATTTGAACTGATTTACTAAATGAAGATGCTATTGAAACATTCACAATGTTGTTTCATTTGACATCAACAGCAAAATCAAAAATTTATTGTGAATATTCAGTACATCTCCCTGCTCTATTTCTCTTTCCATTTCAGAGCTCCCCTGCTTCTCTTTTATTCTGTATCCACGATTCTGTTCCATTATTTTCCTCTTTTTGTAACGAAAATTTTGCTTCTCGCTCTCTCTCTTTTCTTCTTTCAACTGTAAAGCACTTAGCTCTTATAAAAGCCTTATGATTATGAGTCATAGAACTCTGTCTATATTCATGTATTCATGCTGTCACTGGCGGTTGGAAACGGAGAGAATTGGCTCATTTTGGCAAAGCATAACAGCGCTAATGGACACACAAGAATGTGTCACATCAAACAGACATGCTGAAGGAGAGAGATTAAGAAGAGGAGGAGATCGAGGAGAGCGAACGAAGCAGAATCGAAGAGAAAAGGAAATTTGACATTCAGAAGTACTCCGAAAATGTTATTCAGTCAGCTGTTCAAGAATAAACATATCTTACGCTGTCCCAAAGGCGATCTCACACATACACACACGGTTCAGTCATGCATGGCCTCGTGCAGTGTCAGCAACCTCCCTGACACTTGCCGTTAGCACTGTTAGAATGCTAACCCATCCATATCCACGGGAACCATAGATACACTTAACCAGAAGCTAAACATTTTTCGTTCATTAACATAACACTTTTCTATTATCGGTGCAAACCTGCTTCTTATTGGCTAAGCATCCGCAATCCTGCATGGTCAACCAGGTGCTAAATTCAGTATTTAAATTAAGTCTTTGTAATTATTCTCAATGCTAACAAGTCTCTTTTTTCTATATACAGTAAATTAGTTTCACTCTCTATTATGTAAATTATAGATTGCGCCTAATTCACAATATTTACATTTTAACATTGCGCTGTTACTGTAAATGCATAAATTTTTTTAATGTATTGCTCCATTACCTAGAGTAATTTGCATAGTTCTTTTTGTGAATCTGGTGCTACAATAATGCAGACAGCATCTGAAAATGATCAGCGGGTACAATTCATTCTTAGTGAATTCTTCCCTTTGTGTTATAAAATATTTAATATGCCTTGTAGGCCCTTAGAAAAATATAGCGGTAAACATTTGGCCAACAAATTTTCCCTAAAGCTCATATTTTCACATGCAAATTATGTTTTTGCTGATTGCTATTGGTCTCCGCCCAGCCGTTATGATTATCGCCCCCTGGTGGTCATCAAGCAGATTGACGATTGTGTTCTCCCTTCGTTCATTCTGCATTTGTCACTTCTCTATGTGATAAATCACACTTCCCACCACACACATAGCAGTTTTTTTTCCCTCTTGCACTAGCGTTCCATTTTTGGCCTCTTTTTCATCTCATTTTTCTCTCCCCTTTTTCTTTCTGTCTCATTTGAGTGCTGCCTCTGAAACGTGCAGCCTGTTTCCACGGCAGCAGATCATGTCACGTGTTCCAGTTTTACTAGGCCAACTCTACCCCTCACCCTGTGTGTGTGTGTGTGTGTGTGTGTGTGTGTGTGTGTGTGTGTGTGTGTGTGTTCAGGAGAGAGTGTATCTGTGTTTTCCTAGGTGAACGTTTCTATACTGTTGCGTCATTGTTCTGAGATTGTGTCCATTTATTATTTATTATATCAATACTGATCATATAAAGCATGGTGTGAGTTATAGTCTTTTCTCACTCTCGCTGAGTCCCGCTACAGTGCAATCTCTCATACATGCATGAGTTATTATATTTCTCAATTTATGATGGCTTTACACTGCATGCATATGGATTAGTGGCCATACAGAGGAGGGAAGCATAGAGAGATTATGACTGGGGCGTTTTCTTTAAGGAAGCAGTGCTTCCTCAGAAAAAACTGGATGAAAAAATAATCATATACATAAATGTTAGTGACACTAGCAGATACATTTTTAGATGGATGCGCCATCTCTTTAGCCTCATTGAGATACTAAGGCGTAGTGTTAACACGAGTTATGTAATCAAATTACTTTTTTTGTAAACTAAAAAAAGTAACTAGCAAATGCATTCTTTTTAAATTTGCATCAAAATATCATTACTTTTTTCAAATAAGTACTTTGTTTTCCCATTTATTGATGGACGCCTCTCTTGTCCCCATAATAAGGGGCATGTTGTGCGTTGTAAAAAAAATTATGGTTATTGTAGTTCTAGATTAAATGTAAGCATGCATTTACTCATCTCACTCAAATTATTATTATTAAACTCAAAATATTACGCAAACCTGCAATAATTAAATGTTAAATAACACAAATACACTTTATGTATTTAATCTCACTTTATTAACCAATGTCTTCGCTGCAGACCTTTGATGATCCAATTTAACCACACAAAGGAAGAATTACTTTAGAGAAACATTACATTCGTGTTTATTTTTTTTGTTTTTGTTGCAGAAGTAAGAAGTTGCGTCCAAAATCGCATACTCTCTTGAGTAGGTATAAGTGAAGTAATTTGAGTTAATTAAGTAATTACTTAATGACTGCTAAAAAGTATGTTCTGGTATGAATGTGTGTAGTATGAATCTAATCTAGATGTAAATTGGTAAATAATAAATATCAAGTTAGTTTACTATGTCAGATTAAGTTAATACACTCTAGAAGGTTTACTAATGTTACTTAATATTTTATAGTAAGTTTAATAATAATAAATAATAATAATTTGTTACATTTATATAGCTCTTTTCTGGGTACTCAAAGCGCTTTACATATAGAAGGGGGGGGAACTCCTCAACCACCACCAATGTGCAGCATCCACCTGGATGATGCGATGGCAGCCATATTGCACCAGAACGCCCACCACCGCCAGCTGGTGTAGAGGAGACAGAGTGAAGAAGCCAATCAGTATATGGGGATTATTAGGAGGCCATGATGGACAGAGGCCAATGGGCAAATTTGGCCAGGATGTCGGGGTTACATTGACCTGGGATTTTTAATGACCACAGGGGCAGGACCTCAGTTTAACATCCCATCCGAAAGACGGTGCTCTTTGACAGTATAGTGTCCCCATCACTATACTGGGGTGTTAGGACCCACACAGACCACAGGGTGAGCACCCCCTGCTGGCCTCACTAACACCTCTTCCAGCAGCAACCTGGTTTTCCCAGGAGGTCTCCCATCCAGGTACTGACCAGGCTCAGCCCTGCTTAGCTTCAGTGGGAAACCAGTCTTGGGTTACAGGGTGATATGGCTGCTGGCCGTAAGTTTACTGTAATCATTTAATTGAACATTGTTAGACATCCTAAATATTTATTATTCTTACTTATTGTCAATATGGATTTAATCTTCCATTTTAAGCTATGGAGACTTAAAAAACTGTGCAATCGGCTTCCAACTTTTCTTCAAGTAAAATGAAATTGTTTTAGTATAGAAGGCAGTTAAGACAAGTTTGAAGTTCTCAACTGTAATAAACATTTCTGTAATTCAGCTAGACAACTGTTTAAGAATATTAGAATAATAAAACTATGCTTCTAAAACATCTGTCCACATTGTATAAGACTTATACATTTACAGACCTCTTGACTGAAGAGCATCAATAACTTATAAGGGTAACTGTGAGCAAATCGAATCGAAATGAACTTAAAGCATTAAATGATCTGTAAGTCAGGCAGTGTTTAGCAAAAACTAACAGATTAGACTAAAAAAACAAATACAGCGAAAACTTTGCCTCAGGTCTGCCACACGCCATTGGACTCTAACAGTGAATGGGTACAGAAAGAGTAAATAATGGTGGACTGCGAATGTGAACTCTTCTTTGGGTTATTTATTTATTTATTTTCCAAATGTCAGACTTGTCTGTTGAGTGAGAGAATCTCGTACCAGTAATCACCAGAGAAAAGCCTCGGCTGAATACGTTGTGTAGAAAACGTCAGATGATACACTTTACCCACTGGTCTGTATCTCATTCATTTGACATTCGGTATTAGATTTTTACGACCTTATCAAATGATTTGTCAGCAAACGATTTCATCAGCCCTGCCATGTAGCCAAAAAGGACTGCGGAGATTGTTTTCTTCGCTGATCAAAGTAATGCAATGAAAACAAGGGTTGTGAGATGTCTCTGTGCGCAGCAGTTACGCAGTGATAAAGTAATAAAGAGCGGCCGAGTGTCAAGGAGATCTATTATACCTGGAGAAAGCCATACATTAACATCTCAATGCGAGTTGTTTGGCTGGCGCAAGAGCCCCTGGAAGTAACCCTTGGTGGCTGTACTTTTTGTGTTTTTCTGTGTTTTGTGTGTGAGATGGATGAAAATAAGTGTAGAAAGTACATAGAAGCCTACCATCAAAGACATGAATGGTGTTTGTGTGTATGTGTGTTCTCAGTTGGGGAACCCAAGGAGACTTCACCACCACCCACCCTCTGCCAGCGGTCAAAGTGAAGCTCTTCACAGAGAGCACAGGGGTTCTAGCCCTGGAGGACAAGGAGCTGGGCAGGGTAACACTCGATCCTTCTTTTCTTTCTGGTGGCTTTGGACATCTGTCGTTCTGTTTAGGTTTTTTGAAGTTTGTTTGAGGTTGTTATGGAAGAGTTGTAGAAGTGATGACTTACTTTGTAATTCTCCTTTTGCTTCATTCTCCTACTTATTGATGCCTGTGAATCTCCAGTCTTGAAAATCCAAGAAGTGTGGCTTTTAAGTTGAACATTTGCTCTATTTCTACAGTGAATATTTGTCTTAATTTTAATTCATGAGTTAGAATTTGAATTTAATTAACTATGCCCCTCTTTAACACTGGCATAAGAACAGATCATTTTGGACATCTACTGGTTATATATCGAGTAAATTATAGCATTCTGAGGAATGGCATGCTTTTCTACATAAAAATAAAAAGCTATGTTATTAAGCATAATAGAGATATACACTACCAAAAATATGAAAAAATGTATATGTTTATTTAAGGATGCATTAAATTGACATTAAAAAGACATTAAAAGACATTAATAATGTTACATTATTAATTCATTTTTGTTCGAGTAATGGCTGCTGAAAATTCAGCTTTCTATCTATCAAAGACATCATTATTAATTCATTGACATATTTTAAATATATTATCTAAAAAGTTAAAAGGGTATTTTAGATCTATCTATCTATCAAGGCTACATTTATTTGGAACCCCGCCCCCAGTAATATTGTGAAATATCATTACAATTTAAAAACTTTTTTCTTTTTAATGCATTTTTTCTTTATACTTTAAAATGTGTAAATTAATTGATAATTTGTGTCTTTGATGGCAAATGGATGAATTTTCAGCAGCCATTACTTCTAAATTTTTGTATTCAAATTTGAATTGTACTTGTCCTTTATGTTTGCAACCTTGATTAGAAAAATGTAAAAAGCATTCTACATTCAAGGACTCAGAGGTCCTCTAATTATGAAATTGTTAACATGGTTTTTGACTTTGACTGATGGATGTTTGGTACATGGTTTATAAATATGTCTGTGTCTTCATCAAGACTGAGGCAGGCATCTCTAAGGATTCAACTCTAGCTAAGAAATAGATTAAGCCAACTTATCGGAGAGAGAGAAGAGAGCAAATAAAAAAGCACAGGAGAGAATATGAGAGAAACTGGCTCTTCTCTGATAAGGTGCCAACAGAAGAGCTGCACATCCTAACTATCAGTACACAGAGGCATGAGCCAAAATTAATTGAATGTTGAGAATTTCACTAAAAGCGCTGACTGGGAAAGTAATATGTCATTATCAGCTCACACCCAGACTCAGGGATATTTTCCCACACCCACACAACCTGTTTATCCGTTTACTGAATGCTTCATGTGTGAAAATGTCTTAGCGTTTCTAGGGCAGACACTGGCTATAGGATTACATGTTAAAGGGATAGTTCACTCAAAAATGAAAGTTCTGTCATTCTGTCCTGAAAGAAGATCATACGTGTTTGGAAAGACACTTAGGTAAATAAATTATAGCAGAATTTTTATTTTGTGTGTGCTGTTCCTTTTAATGGTGATAGCTTTGTCTTTCAGTCAGTGTTTGCTCTCATGAATTGTGATCATGTGGACTAATAATCATGTTCTCTAATGTTAAATGATTAGGTGGTTCTTCACCCAACTCCAAACAGTCCAAAGCAGGCAGAACTCCACAAGATGACTGTGACCAAGGCCTGCCCTGATCAAGATCTGAAGATCAAACTTGCCGTCCGCATGGACAAGCCTCAGAACATGAAGGCTTGTGGGTAAGGGCTGTACAGGAATACTTCTCTGTAAAAGTCTTCTGTTCAAATGGAAATTACAGTTTCATCCACACATAACATCTTTTGTTTCATGATTAAATAAAAAATGTGATGTACCATTCAAAAGATTGGGGTCAGTAAGATTTGTTTTTATATTTTTGAAAGAAGTGTCTTATGCTCACCAAAGCAATACAAAAGATTTTTCAATCTCTTTTAATAAATGTAATTTTGTTTTCTAATCCTTGTTGAATAAAAATTCACTTCTTTAAAAAAATCTTATTGACCCCACATATTTTAATGTATGATTTAAATTAATAAAGTAAAATACTGATGAAGCCTGTGATTATTCCATCAGGTATTTATGGGCTGTTGGCAAAAATGTTTGGAAACGCTGGAAAAAGCGCTTCTTTGTCCTGGTCCAGGTATATCTTTTTATACATTTAAAATTTGAGTGAAGAATGGTTTGACTTTGTAATTCAATGTGATACTCTGAAGTTCAGTGTTTTCAGTGTCCAATTTTAGTTAGTGCATATGACATAGATTTAACCAGAGAACCTAATGCCTGCATATGGCATATTAAGCAGTTTAATACTATTTGTTTCACTTTTGCTATAGGTAAGTCAGTATACCTTTGCCATGTGCAGCTATCGAGAGAAGAAGTCAGAACCGCAGGAGCTGCTGCAGTTAGATGGCTATACTGTGGACTACACTGACCCACAGCCAGGTAATACTCTCACATTTACATTTTATCTCACAATTACCCACTCCTTAATGGAACTATGCTCACTTTTTTGGTTGCCAAACGTTAGTGTCCATAGTTAATGTAATATACTACATCTTTGTTTACTCCGCTGAGTTCTGATTGATTGATTATGATCCGGACAAATTAGTTAAGATCATCAAATGGATTAAAAATAATAAATTGTATTTGCCTGACCTAATCAACTAGCCCAACGAACCTCACTTGGTCCCTATTTGTTTGGGAGGTCAGCCGGGCAGCTGTCTGCTATCTTCCCTGTGCACTGCCTTATCTCCCTTCAAGGACAAACCATAGAACTGAACTCAAAACATCTGAAGTTATGGCTAACATTCTCACACAACACAATCTCAGACTCACTCGCACCATACACAACCTACACGATCCCACCCCCTCCAACCGTCTGCCTGTTTATCTATCTCCTCTCCCACTCCATACAAAAATCCCATCACGTGACCACGTGTACTGTGTCATGTTTATGTTTATGTTTATGTTTTGTTGTGTTTGCTATGTAATGCTTGCTAAATTGCATTCTTGTATTTCTGAGAGCGTAGGGCGGCGCCTGAATAATCGGCTGCGCCCGGAGGCTTGCTCCAAACTTCATTTCATTATACTGTACTTGTACATGTGTAATGATGAATAAACTTCAACTTCAACTTCACCTGTGTGCACTTGATAAAAGCTTCATAAAAGTGAAGCCAATTCCGAGAAAGAGTCTAGCATAATTTCTTTGCAGATGCTGAAATTTTGTTTATATTGCAGCAAAAGTGCATTTTTAAGGGTATCCTCCACTGACATTACCTGAATTTAATAAAAAAAAATTCTGTGTGTGCAGGTCTGGATGGAGGCCGGGCTTTTTTCAATGCAGTGAAGGAGGGTGACACTGTGATCTTTGCCAGTGATGATGAGCAGGACCGCATCCTATGGGTGCAGGCCATGTATCGAGCTACTGGCCAATCACACAAACCCGTCCCGCCCACCCAGGTCCAGAAACTGAATTCTAAGAGCGGAGCTGCAGCACAGATGGACGCCCCCATCTCTCAGTTCTGTAAGTAAACATACCAGTAAAGCATTTCATTATAATTTCAATCAGGACTAAAAATTGACTGAAGCTGAGATGGCGAGTAATTAATTACATAGCAAGGCTTGTTAATCTCCATCTTTTATAAACCGCTCTGTTATTTAGGTTAGAGCCCCCATGCCCTCAGCCACTAATGTACAGTAACATTGTTCCCATGACAACATGTCACAAAGTAGATAATAATTAATAAATGAATTCAGGTTGTTGTCAGGTTGAGTTAGTAACTCAAGATGTCATAGTGATGTCACCTTGCACTCTCAGCACAAGTAGCAGGAAAAGGTAAGAGCGAGTGTGAATAGTGGAGCAATGTGTTTTTATTTCAATGTCCATGTCTTCGTTTCTGCCCATACGCACTCCTGATTAGCTTTAACATCCGCGTGTAAGAATTTTTAGCCAATTTAAAATAATTTAAATTGGTCAATTTAAAATAGGGCTTTCTTGTTTCTATAAACATATAATTAACCCAAAAATTCAAATTATGACATCTTTTACTCATCCTCATGTTGTAGAAACTCTTTCTTCTGCAAGACACATACATTTTTTGTCTGTTTCTCACACAAAGCTATTATATGGCTTCAGAAGATTTGGAAATTAATCTTGAACTTTGTTCATTTGCATGCAAAACATTTATATTTTGTCCTTTTGTGTTCCACAGAAGAACGAAAGTTTTGTCCTTTGGAATGACATGAGAATCAGTAAATAATGACTGAATTTTTATTTTTGGGTGCACTGTCCCTTTAAGGCTTAAATGGCACCTTTCTTTAAATTATGATTCTGCCACAAATGTTCTCACCAACAATTTAAACACCTGTTAAAGTAAAAAAAAAAAAAAAAAAAAAGTACTTCACACTAATATCAAGTCACTTTGAAGCCTCTAAATAATAATAGATCCTGCTATTCAGAACCTTGTCTTTTGGTGTGCATCTACTTCAGCATCTGTCCATAGCAATGTCTTATATCACAAAATGTCTCTTAACAGAATTTATACACTGTTAAAATAAGTTCAATAAAATATAGCTCACGTTTTAACATCTAAAAGTAGAGGTTCTGTGTTGTTTTTCCATTGATTTATTTGTCCTGTTTGTGAATGTTTCTTGTGGTCAGATGATTCCCTCACAAGTTCAGATGCCATTCAATTTTCTCACTATAAGACAGACCCTCTCCCCTCTGAAACATTATTACACTGTGTAAATGTTTCACCCTCCACCTTAACACACCCCAGGTGGTCTTGAATGGCACAGAGTAGTGGAATATTACATGCTGTACACACTCCCACGAACAAACATTCCTTTGCTGCAGAAGGTTTTCACGGATTCTGGAATACTATGAAAGGTTCTGATAACATATATTATATATATTGAATACAGAGTACATTTTAATAACATACAATGATTAAGGTAATAATGAACCTTAAGGAGTTTTGGGAACACTTTACATTAAGGTTCACTTTGTTAACACTACTTAATGCTTTAGTTATCATGGTCATTAATCTAATTTAATGTTCATTTATAAATACACAGTTGTTCATAATTATTTCATGTTCATTCATTATGTATGACTAATGGTAATTAATAAAACTGTCAAAATGTATTTGTGTATGTAGAAATAAACATTAACATATAGATAAATGCATGCTGAAAATGTATTGTTGACTCTTATTTCATTAATATTTCACCATGTACTTTATTGTAAAGTGTTACCGATGTTTTTGTACTTTTGAAAGTAATGACATTTCGGGTAGGCTGATAGCCTGAATTATTTTCATGCTTTAAAATTTTTACTTTTAAATGCTGACTGTAAGGGCAGGTGGGGTAGAGCCCACCAAAATATTAATTCAAAACATAGACCTCCATAAACTGTAAAATGGATTAATAATAAATTGTTCAGTATTTCAGTGACAAATATTTTCGGATTTTCTAGACTACTTTAAGTCATAGGATATTTTAAAATTTAGCAGGGCAGCGAGTGCCTGAGCCCTGCCGAGCTCTACAGCGCCCCAAAATTTTCCAATGTAAATATGTGGTGAAAAATGGAACTGCAGCACACTCTGCACAATTATGGCAAATTTCAGACCGCCCTGCTTATTTTCACATTACCTTAAACTTTGCTCCAGACTAAGACAATATCAATCAGCTATGTGTATATTAAGCCCTGTTTCCATCGAAATTACCCTGAGCAATTTGTCCCAGGAACTTTTTTACCCCAGACCTGTTGCTGTCTGTGTTTCCATTGCAGTCTAATGTACCGTGAAGATTAGCCCGGTGACGTAAGACTGTGCATGACTTTCCAGTTCCTTTCATCCTCCATGTTTAAGCTTAATAAAGCCTGAACCTCGTTGTTGGTCCATCGTCGTATTTTTTAAACTCCATTTTTGATTCGAATAGCAAACAACTTTAACGCTGCATTCAATGCTACACGGAGGGAGTGTCTGAAGCTTGGTGCTGACGCGACACTCATAGTGACAACAGCCAATCATATGACTTACTTTCCCGGTGTTGCATAAAGCGTCTGCACTAGCGTATTTGCATAGGCGATCTGATTGGCTGACGCCTGTGTTGGCGCTTGAAAAGTTGAAAACTTTTAAATTTCTGCCACGAGCATCATCAGTGACGTGACGCAAAGCAATGGAACCCACGATTAAATTCGGCAACGCATGATGTCACCCATTCAAAGTAAATGAGAAGCATTGATGCCAACGCCCCATGTGAATGCAGCGTTATTGCACGCACCGCAACAGACTTTTAAAAAGGGTGGTTGAGATAAAATGCTCCGTGAACTCAACCAATCAGCATGTTCGGTGCCCAAGTCCCACCCCCAAAAGTTCCTTTGCGAGCAGGGACTTTTTGAGCTCCTGCAGTGGAAATGCAGCTTTAGTCTACATCAGTAACTAGTTGGCATGTTTGTTCTTCATATCATATTAATGAAAGTTTAAATGTGATAATGAGAATAGCCTTTATATAGTTTTGTTGTGTTTGTTTTATGTTTGTTCTGAGAATAGAACAAACTTTCTTTTCCTCACCGGAATTCTTTGACAATTTGTAGCATTCTAAAACAACATTCGGAGGCAATAAATACTACATTAAGGCAAAACTAAGATAGCAATCTATGCGTGCCTGTCACTCAACATTAGAGCGCCACCCTCAGGCTGAATAACGCAAGGACACTAGAACTCTGCCAAAAGTGTGTCAGCATGTTCAGCAATTCGAATAGAAAGTTTACACAATGTTTATCATAAACTAGCACTAAGACCCAGAATCTGCCCTACCTACATTTACAGTCAGGAGCTGCTACTGTTGCCTGGATTTATTCTCTAAGCCAGTTATTTGCTCATTTGTTTTTACCTGATTCAGTACCTTCATAGAATCAATTTAGAAACTGATACTGGCATCAAATACACATTTGACCAGCATTCAACTGTATGTCTGAAGGTAAGTGTATTTGCCAGTACAGTGTTAGTAAATGTTCCAGTGATATAGTTGAGTCTGATCTAGATTGTATTAGTGTTAAACAATCCAGTGAGAATCCTGTCAAAATCAGCTGCAGCAGAACACAACGTAATACACTGAAATATAGTCTTTTCTTTCTTTCTTTCTTTCTTTCTTTCTTTCTTTCTTTCTTTCTTTCTTTCTTTCTTTCTTTCTTTCTTTCTTTCTTTCTTTCTTTCTTTCTTTCTTTCTTTCTTTCTTTCTTTCTTTCTTTCTTTCACTCACTACTCGATCTGACCACCTACCAGTTCAAACTGCACTATCATGTCGGTACAGGTTGTTGTATTTTACGTTGTGTTTTTTTTTTCTTCGTTCATGCTTTGCTTGTACCCTTCTTTAGTCCTGCAGCTGTAGTGGAGTCAGGGTTTTCGTGTCTGCTTTTTCCTTCAGCCTTGTTGCTAGTCTTTATGTTATTCTGGTTTGTCCCTTCTTACCCTGCTGTCTTCTAGCTGGACTCAAGGGTAAGTGCTAACCTGTTAGCTAGCACCAGTCAGATAATCCTAAAACCATTATCTGACCTATGCAACGTGCTCTCTTTATCCTCTTTCTCTCGTTCTTTTTCTCCTCCTCTCAAATCTCACTCCTCATGCTTTAGACCTAAGTAGATTATTTTACTTTTCCGTTGAACTTTTTTTGATGATGGTTAAGACTACAAACTTTCATTATTTCTGCCAGCTTAGGTTGCATGTAAATTAGTGCGTTTGTACTTATTATTTAGCTAAGTTAATATGGTTTATGATTTATTTGCATAATTGCCTTCTCTACATAAACATCACTAGCATCACAAGACCCCTCAGAGTAAAGTAAAAGATGGGGTTTGACTTGTTTTGGTGGCATTTCATTCTAAAAATGTGATTGCTAAACGGATGAGACAATTCTGAGAATTTTAGAGTGTTTGGGATGACTACGTCAAATTTGGCTTTTCCTAATTTTGACAATCAATTCTGTCTACAGTAACAGCAGCAGTGAAGCACTGTACATTTTTGACTACTTAGACTTTACTCTCGAGGGTTCAGTTGCCTTTCAACTGATTTCTGTATATTTGTACTTGAGCTTCACAAGAGTTGGCAAATATGTAAGTGGAGTATTCTGAATGCCAATGTGAAGGAGCAGGCACTGCCGTCCCTCCTCACCAAGAAATACTCCTAATTATCTTTCGTCCGGAGGAAATGGGCCTCTTTGAAGTAGTCCCTAAGCCCAATGTAGAACTTAGCAAAGATATAGTTCATTATTTGCACCTGTGTGTGTTTGCCCTTATACTGCTTGAGTAGGTGAGCATTTTGATTTCATGTTATCCATTCAGATGCTGATGGAAAGACAAGTTCATATTCTTCCTTTTTGATTATTCTCCATTTTTTTTCACAGAGAATGAATTAATTACTTTTTAGCCTCTGTTGGCTTCCTACTAAAGCCGTGTAATGCTAACCTGTTGGCACGCCACTGAAGTGGCTTGCTTGTCAGTGTGCTTAGCAACCCTTATGAAAACACTGAAAATTTCTCCAGTATTGTCAACTTGCAAATGCTAAGAGAAAAAGACGGAATGCTAATAGATAGGCAAGCGGAAAATGTTACTGCAGTGTTTTTTTTTTTTTTTTTGCATGACAATGGAAAGCACAGTGGAGTGACTGTGTTCCTGCATGTAAAAGACATCCATTTTCAATGAAATATCATATATAACCATTAAAAAGGAGTTATTTTATAGTAAAATAACATTAATAACAGGGTAGGAAATGGGTCCTAGCTTAGTAGTATCCCCATAAGACCTAGTCCTAATCTTGAATGCAGCACAGCGGTTTGTGCATAAGCCGATTCAAAACTGTGGAATGTGGAAGTACATTATTTTAATTAATGTATAATTATGAAATGTAAAAATGCAAATGAATAAGGCACAGCCTTTAATCCTGTAGGTTTACCCTGTAATTAGGACACTGTTTCTTATTTCTTCCCTTTAATTCCACGGTTCATATAGTCTGTTATGCATTTTTACACTTTATTTTTCTCATTTCTTTATTATCCTGAGTTGCTCAGTTATATAAGGCTTTTTGTCATTCATTCTGATGTTTATCTATTCTCAGTTTGTCCATTGTCTATCCTAGCTCATTCCCTCACTGAGTTCTTCATTCCTACAATCCTGTGTCTTTTCCTGTGCCTCTATTCTTTATTTTTTGTCCTCTCTTTTAGTTTAGTCTACGTCTCTATAGTTGTAGCAATGCTTTACTTAAGTTCCTCTAATTAAGCAGATCCGGATAGTATTTTTTTGTTTTTGCTTTATTTTTAGCCATATGTATTCACAAAAAGGTGTTCAATTATTGTTGTTATCTAGACACGCTCTAATCATTGGTGTAGCACGATGCACATTCTTTCCTCACATTTTCTCTCATTAGAGCACCTCATCACTGCACAGATTTAGATTCTATCATTCTGTTGTTAATAAAGTAATTCATCAGGGGGCCAGTTTTTTAGGAATAACTTCACTTTTCTTTTACTTCTTTCTCAAGCATGTGCATAGAACTTAAAAGACTACATAGACAAGCTGATTTTGATTACATTTAGCCTATAACATAAACATATTAAAGAACCCATGAAACACGTTTTTTGGCTTGTATGCCATGTCTAATAGCATTGAGGCCATCTACACTACCAAAAATTTTTTATTTAATTTATATTTTGTATTTAAGAAATTAATACTTTTGTTCAGCAAGGATGCATTAAATGGATCTAAAGTGACAGTAAAGACATTTTTAGATAAATGCTGTTCTTTTGAACTTTTTATTCATCAAGGAATCCTGGAAAAAATGCATCATGGTTTCCACACAAATATTAAGCAGCACAACTGTTTTCAATGTTAAAGAGCCCCTATTATGGATTTTTGAAAATGACCTTTCATGTAGTGTGTAACAGTTCTATGTGAATGAAAACATCCTGCAAAGTTTTAAATCTGAAAGTGCACCGAATATAAAGTTATTGTCTCTCAAAAGTAAGAGTCGACTCTGAGTCAATTAAATGAATAATTTTTTTAACGAGTCCTAAGCAGTTTTGTTGTGACGTCAAGACGAAACCTTAGCATATTGCCTGTCCACTTATTGTGCGCGCAGACACCAGGAAAAACTTGAACCACCTCAAACACTGCAGCGGATACTGGATAGCATCATGTCTCTGTGCTCTACAATGTGTTTATTGTCTTTCATATGCTAACTGAAATACTACTGTAAATCAGCTGTGGGCCACTATTACCTAAAACTGTGTCTATTAATGCATAAATGTCTGTCATTCTTACTACTTTGAGTAAAGATAAAGGATGGATCAAGATTTGTTTTGCAAACTTTAATGTTACATCAGTCATTCACGTTCATTCCTCGGCTAACATACTGTATGTGCTGTTATTGATACAGTCCCCGAATGTGCACCGCAATAAATTAGAAAACACACACACACACACACACACTTGTTAATGTTGATGGTGAGGAATTACAGTTGAAACATCTCATAATGTACCTGCTCAAGGTTCGGGTTGAATAACTAGCTCTTCCAATGTTTCATCGATTTGGACTTGCACTGGGATTGGTGTAAAATCGACGTCCTCATTACTGTCTTTACAGTGTGTACTAATGCATTGGACGCCGGACGGAGCTGGAGTTCAGTTATGGTAAATACACGTTGTACGCAGTAGACCAATCACAACAGCCTGGGCCTTCTGTCCAATCAGAGCAGAGTAGGCTCGCGGAAAGGAGGGATTTAGAGAGACTGATTCATCCATCGAGTCGTTTGAGAATCATTGAACATTGTGGGTGATGTGCGATGTATATCATGAGAAAATGAAATGATTTTTTGACCTTTGATGCATGTAAACCTGTTGTTGGAGACCTCCAAAATTAAATTAGGAAACTTTAAAATAGCATAATAGGGGCACTTTAATAATAATAATAATAATAATATAACTTTTAACTGTATTTTTGATCAAATACATGCAGCCTTGGTGAGCATAAGAGACTTATTTCAAAAACATTAAAACCCCAAACTTTTAAACGGTAGTGTATATGCTAGTAGATATTAACAGTATTTTTTTCTTTTAAAGGAATACAGAGCAAAAATATTCATGACTTATGCTTTACAGCACATATTTTTATCTAATCAAATGGCTCTCTAGAATGAAAAAGAAAACTCTGCTGGTCAGGCCTTTTCATGAGGTTTTTAAATATTATCTTAGAGATGACTTTTGGGGACTTAGTACTTTTGGAGACTTAGTTGTTGCACTATTAAATTATATTAGAAAATACCAGGTTAGTTAATTATAATAAATGAAAAATGGCTAACATATCGCCCCTGAATTTTTTTTTTTTTTTTCGGCATTTGCACTTTTAAGAGCACACAATCCATCTTCTCTCTTAAAATGAGTGACATTAATCAATTGCGAATGGCAGAATCTATTGTATTGATATGAAAGAAACTACATTTGGAATTGCACCACTCCCTCAAAGCCATCGGTGGCTTTTATGTTCAAAAGCTTTTGATTGAGAGAACAGGAAGAGACCACGCCCTGATCAGCTCATGCATGCACGTCCAGAATGAATGTTAGCTGAGGGTTATCACTCAGTTCCACATTTTCTAGGTCCGATTGAACTCTGCTTGACTTTTGCTGCAAGTTGACAATGTGAAAGCTCAATGTCCTTGATTTGCCATAGAGGGCTCATTCTAGGTGTTTAGTTTTTGTGGTGAGAGGAGAACAAATCATTCTCCTTGCTAATTTCCTGTTCCTTGAACCCACCCCCTCTCCCTTCCTCTCCCATGAATGGCTGGAATAGATGCTGACAGAGCACAGAAGCACGGCATGGATGAGTTTATCTCAGCTAACCCATGTAGCTTTGATCATGCCTCGTTGTTCGAGATGGTGCAGAGGCTCACGTTGGACCACAGGCTAAATGACAACTTTGCATGTCTGGTAAGTGTTTTTTTTGGTTACACTTTATTTCAAGGTGACGTAGTTACATTGTACTTACTCAAAAAATACTGAGAAATATGAATTAACTACAAGCACCAAATGTGGGTGTGACGAGCCACTTAGCTCACGAGACGAGACACAAGATTGGTTTCACGAGAACAAGACAATATTTTTGCACAGTATTTTTAAGAAATCCTCAATGACAAAAATCATGACTGAAAAAAATAGTCTGTAGGTACATTTTAAAATGTTTTAACTAATCTTCTTGTAATCAATGTCATTTAAGTTCTACTTTCTGTGTATGAATTGTCAAATGCATTGAAAGACAACAATATACAAGCACTGTAAAAGGTTTTGTCACAAACTCAACTGACTGGCTTCTCTCCTGCATGATTGCAGACCTTACTGTACATGAATTATGAGCTTTCAGAACTTCTGATTGAGGCTGTGTGTGATCTCCTAATTGAACTCCTTTCCACAATTTGAACATAGAAATAAAAACAGTGGGGCAGATTTACTAACAGCTTGCGCCAGCGCAAATCCTCTTTTGGTGTTAAAAAAAAACTACTGTCAGGATTTAATAAAGACTCACAGTGAAAAAATAGCGTTGAAAAGGCATGGGCACAGTTATTTTTGCGGCTGACCTTATTGCATATGCATTTGTAGGAGTTTCCCTTTCTGATGCAAAATTTATGGGAGGAGAGTATTTAAATGAATCATGCGAGGTGATTTACAAAGGTTTGCACTCGTCAGTGTACTGGTGTTTGCGCCATTATTTACCGTCTAAAAAAGCATGTCTTAAACTAACTGGCAGTTTGCGTTGGTCATTATGGAAATGATCCAGCTGCGTTTTTGTGCGTTGTCAGTAGATCACGCGCATAACTTTCCACTCCCATCTGTGCTTTTTTGGAACTGCGCTTTCACACTAATTTGCCCTGTTTAGTAAATCTGGCCCAATAAGTGCAACCATAATCAAAGTACGCTCTCGGAGAGAAGAGACCAGAGCTAAGAGGTGTTTACAACTACACAGCCCAGCCTAAGATAAGTCTGATATTGGGAGACAGGATATTGTATGTATGTAGCCTAATTTGCGTGCATCAGGGAGCTCGCATTTTACTTTCGCGATTGCACATGCTCTGTGTATATTGTCAGTCATCTTGCCTTACTTTCGTTACGTGATCAGTGGACTGTGATTCCTGCTACACTGTGTGCAACTCAAAAACGAGCAAAATGCAGCAAAACGACAGTGGAGGAAGTGCCGTGGTGGACACCATAATGTAATGTAAACATAGCAGTGGCATTTTCTATGCTAATTTCACCCTCACTCTCCATCGTGGCGATATCGCGAGACAGCTTTTCACCTCGACAAGAAATCTCGTCACATTTTACTTTTGTGGGATCTAGTGGCATGAGATCTCATCACACCCTAAGCACCAAATCAACATATTAGACAACACTGCTTAATATTAGGATTAAGCAACACTGAAGAGTGGAGTAATGATGCTGAAAATTCAGTTTTGCCATATCAGAAATAAATTACATTGAAATATATTAAAATATGTAACGAATATCTAGCCCCAGGGAAAAAGGTGCGGGATTTATGCATGCGTTTAATCGTGTTACGATCGAACATTCACAGATCCGCACAGAGGGAATTTTGATATTAACAATTGATTAAAACAATTATTAATATCTAGGGCTTAATTCAATTTTTAGAAATTTCTTTGATTTTAGAATTGAGTTCAAAGGACGGATACTTGTCCACCAAATATCTTCCTTTTAATAACTCTTAAACACGTTTCTCTGGCCAGGAGAAATATCTTTCTTTTAATTTGTAACAGGGTCGGTTCACCGTAAAAGTGACCTATGTATGAGCAAACCAAGCGCAATCACGTGTGAATATATATATATATATTAATAAATCAACAAACAATAAACAGACATACACAAATTAACTGAAAGCAGGAAGGAGAGAGAGGGAGAAAGAGAGAGAGAGAGAGAAAACAACGGTGATTTATCGACACAACCTATGAGCATAAACAAGGAATCAGTCCAGCTTATTGGTATAAGCTCAAAACTTTATAACGACAGCTTAAGGGATACTTGGATATGTTTCCTTGGTGGTGAGCTCGTGTGTTTAGGGGAATTCCGCGATCCGGTCCGTGTTTCGATCTTGCCGGGTGGTTCCTTGGAGTCCGCGGGAAATTCAACTTTGGTTCCTTTGTGTGATGAGATCCGTTGAAGGATGGCGAAGAGAGAGAAGAAGCCGTAGAGAGAGAGACGAGGACAAGAGAGGAGGACAAGAGAGAGAAGAAAAGAGAGGGACAAGAGAGAGAGCAAGCCGTCTGTGGCCCAATTTTAAAGGGCCGCGACGGGGCACGTCTCTTTGGTCGGAACAGCCAATCAGAGCGAAGGAACTCAGAAGCGGGAAATCTTCCTTTGTCTTGGGTCTTGCCTCATTAACATGTTTTATGACTCTCACAAATGGGCAGACTTGGGGTTTTTTGGGTATGCAGACTTTGGGGTTTTGGCATGAAAGAAAGCAAAATAGCAGCATAGCACCCCACAACCCGCCTAGCTGGCCTACAAATTGCGAGACAAAGATTTCGAGACCAAACATGGGGGCTTTAACCCAAGAGTTACAGGAATGGCGAGAATTGACGCCATCTTTCCTTAAGCATTCGCTGGCTATAAGTTTCTAACCTATCAAACACATCTAAAATGGTTATAACAAAAAGCATGCGTATATACAGGGAACAGCACACAGAGTCATATAATTTGTTCGGATGTCCCTTGGTATGTGTGAGGTGGGGGCTGGTTTGATAATGAGTTGCTTGTGGGCTGCAGAGGCCTGGCTTGTGTCCTTTTAGCACCATTAACCTGTCGGTCTGTAGACTTCACGGCGCCCTTCTTGTTTGAGTCATTATAACTAATCAAAGTATTGGTCCGTTGATCATTTATGAGCGCCGTCCATACGCTACAAATAGAAAGCATTTATTATTTCACAATATAATTTTTGATCAAATAAATACCACCTTGGTGATCACTTTTCAAAAACATTAAATACCGATACAAAAATGTATTTTAATACCAACAATAACCTTTAATACAGTAGTGTTTATGCTAGTAAATATTTGCAAAAATTCACTTTTATCATGATTTTTTTTCTTTTAAAGGAAAACTCTTGCTGTGCTACACATATTTTTATCTAATCAAACTGCAACTTTAGAATGAAAAAAAATCTGTTTCCTTTAAAACAGTCTACCTTTTTTTAATTGTAGGGATGGTTTAGCCCAGGTCAGGTGTTTGTTCTGGATGAGTACTGCGCTCGGAACGGGGTGAGAGGATGCCATAGACATCTGTGTTATCTTGGCGACCTACTGGAGAGGGCAGATGCCGGGCACATGATTGATCCGACGCTGTTGCACTACAGCTTCGCGTTTTGTGCCTCCCATGTTCACGGCAACAGGTACAGGCTTGCGTAAAGATGCACTGTGTTATTGGGATTTTAGATGTTGGGCGAGATACGATCATGGAAGCAGGGTGAACGAGAGTGCAGAACCAAGGCCTCTTTGCAAGTCATCAGCCTATTTTTGTAGTTTTTCTTTAGAGTTTATTATATTTTCCCATGTGAATGTTCTTTATAATTTTGCCAAATTTTGTTTGATTTGTTGTCTTTTGTTCTCAATCATTTTTCATTTCTTTTCCGCTTTCCAAACCTCAGCAGTATTCTTTCTGCCACTACATTTTCCATTCTCCTTGTTTTGTTATTTTAATTTCACAATCTCATTGTGTTGCTCATTCATTACATGTTCCTGATAGTCAGAGGGGGTCTGAGTTACAGGGGGCTGGCTCAAAGTCAGGAGGGAAAAAGGAGTCTAAAAAAAAGAGGAAATGTAAAACACAGCTGGCCCTTGAAAGCGCAAGGTAAGAGGGCTTATCAAGGATATATTCATATCAACAGCATCATATTTTACATTGTGCAATAGCAGCAAAAGTATCTTGCGAAGGGTGAAATTGCTTTAACTGCTTAGGATACCTTAAAAGTATACTGTAGTTCACCCCCAAATATTTTTTTTTCTTCAGTGGAACACGAGGCAAAAGAAGAAAAAAAGAACTATAAACCTTACATACATTTTTGGCTGAACTACTGATATTGCATAATGTGGCATATTTCTCTTTACAATAAGACCAAGATCCTGCATTAAGAACATTTTTAGGATCAATTTTGATTTGATTTGCCTTTGAAGCCTGTATGCACTTGTGCAGCATGTTCAGTTTAGCTTTCTCTTCCCACTGACTTGTTGAAAGTATATTTATTATTGTGCTGCAGCTAGGTGTCTATTAAATATATTTTAATGCAATATGGTGCCCAAGTGGAGTTTTGTGACATCAATAGCAGTAAATTAAAAAAATGGGTTGGAAACAATGTCCCCCAAGTGTATCACAACAGGGTCCCATCTGCTGGGTACAAATACATTTAGAGCCAGTGTATTAGATTTAAGAAAGCCAGACATTGCTTCTGGTTAGATGTTCTTTCTGGGCTCAGTGTGCCAGGCCAGTATTTTATTGTTACAAGTGTGATATACTGCATACTGAAATGTTAATGTGGTTTGATTAGCTTTCACTGAAAATATACAGGGCTTTATAAAGCAATTATGTAGTATATATAATATAATTAGTTCTAATAATAAACAAGTTTGAGACTTTCTTTAGATTTTTATTACTTTCGCCTTAGCTCAAAATTGATCTTTCTTCCTAATCAATTTGCAAATAATGGCATGTTTTACTTGTAAAATAGGCCTGATGGTCTTGGAACAGTTGCGGTGGAAGAAAAAGAACGCTTTGAAGAAATCAAAGAACGATTACGTGTCCTTCTGGAGAATCAGATCACAAACTTTAGGTGAGTATGTAGACGTAAGGCCTTTATTGAACATTTCACAACCTGTACTATAGCAAGAAGACTGTGTACACCAGTGGTTCTCTTGGTCTTGTTTCATGACACAGATTTTATATTGAACATCGGATGCAATCCAACATCTCAGTAAAAGGTTTAGTCTACAAAAGTAGACAAAAATGTACTTTAAAATCATACATTAAAAATTATATAATCACGGACTGCATAGTCCCAACAATATGCAAATTATTAAGCAGAGTAGGGACATTTCGTAAACACACCAACAACAGAGGTGATTTTTCAGCTTAATGCATAGAACAGATGCTGGGCCACATATTGTATTAGGCTGAATATGAGAAGTGCATAAACATATCAATGTGATTTCAACAACAGAGCTCAAATTATAGCCTGTGCAAATCAAACAAGACACTTGTATGCAGTTAAATTTTTTCTCAGTGCGTCTTTTACCTTGCTGTCCATAACCCATTTTTGGTACTCTGCCCATCAGTTAATAACCACTGGTGTACACTTTTTTTTTTTTTTTCTCTCGGCATTGCATCCAAAAATATAAGTGTATAGGATTTTCTACAGACACAATGCAATTTTTGTTGTTGTAGGTATTGCTTTCCGTTTGGTCGCCCTGAGGGAGCATTGAAAGCCACTCTGTCTTTGCTGGAGAGGGTAATGACAACATTGCTTATATTGATTCAGAGTAGCAACAGTAGAAGGAAAAGAGAAGCAATTGATGGTATTTTGTTCAGTACCACCTGCCTCTGTTTACTTGTTCTGCCATGCATCATTATTTCAAATTTAAAAAAAAAAGTTTTAAAAAGTATGACTCATTTATACCAGGACAAGTCACTAGATAAAAAAAACGGATTTGTGTTTTTTCACAGGTGCTTATGAAGGACATTGTGACCCCAGTGCCGCAGGAGGAAGTCAAGGCTGTCATTCGGAAATGCTTAGAGCAAGCAGCTCAAATTAACTACCAGCGCATCACTGAATACGCCAGAGTGGAAGGTGACTAGCATTACCCTCTTCTTTCACAGCTTTATGATTTCAAAGCACTTAACCATATGATGATTTGAACCAGAAGGAACTTTTGTACTTTTGCACTTTTTTTGTACTCCGTTTCCATTCATTTGAATCAATTTATTTGCATCAACTGTTGTCCATATTTGAATAATGTGCTTTAAGTAAATAATCTGTTCTTCTACTTTCAGTTTGTGAGAGGAAAATAAATTTAGGTTTGGGTAATTAAGCTTTTGTTTAAATTGTAGATTTATTTTGATGGTTTGCAGTAACGTACATATATATGGGATTTTTTTATTTTAGTTTATATATATATATATATATATATATATATATATATATATATATATATATATATATATATATATATATATATATATATATATATATATATTATATATAAATGAAATGCCTGCATATTTTATTTATTTATTCATATATTTTTTACACCAGAACACATTCTTGAATTACGCAGCATCTGTCTTGTTTGAAATAATATACTTGTTTATTCTAAGGTCAATTACTGCTTTTGTTTCTTTCTCTGTTTTCAAGAAAAGTTTAAATGTCTTCTTGTCCATTCTCCTTTTGTGGACTTGTGTGTAAAAATGCATTCAAATCCACACAAAGAAGAGCTTCTGACCATTTCCTATGTGTTGCGATAACATAGAAGATTGGAAATTGGACATTTTTCAGAGGCTCTCCACACATTCTCTTTTCTATTATCATGGCTTAGATCAGGGTGATAAACGACATCAGGGTAGAGAAATTGTTACGGAGGAGAAAATGAGTCAGTGAATAGAAAGAAATGCAGGAATGGGGACGAATCTTGAGGTGAAATAAATTAAGTATGTGGGAAGGAGCGGTTGAAGGGTGGAAGAGCCTATTAGAGGAAAACAGGTTGAGGGAAAGAGCAATGAGATAAAGAGGGAAGCATCCATGAAACAATGCCAGGCTGGGCAACAAGCGTGAAAGAGGATTAAAAAGAAGCAAAAGATGGGCAATAACGACGGGTTTCTGTTTGTAGAGGAGTCGAAGGTATTGTGGGCTGGTTTTAAGGAGGATGTTTGTGTTTAGATGTTTGAAGATATTTTTAAATCATCTCTCTGAATGAATGCTCAAGTCACTGGTTCTGTCACTTATTTCGAACAAGGTGACAAACCAATGATACAAATGTCACAAATGGCTGAACACAGAATCAGTTTACAAGTGTGCTTTTCTAATGGACCTTGACTGCTTGTTCCCTGATGAAATAAAGTGACAGAATTTCCTTAAAATAATAACTCACCTAAATATGAATCTGTCATCAATTACTCACCCTCATGTCAATTGAAATGCACATGGTTTTCTATTCTTTAGTGAAACACAACACATAGGAGATATTTCACTCTCTGTCTGCTGCCCTTTTCCATTCAACAAAAGTGGCTTGCGGCTCTGAAAAGTTTTGTACAAAAACACAAAAGTAGCATAAAATCAGTTGGAATTTGAAATCCATGGGAGAAAGAAAATGATGTGTTTCAAGTGACAAGAGTTTTCATTTGGGTGAACAATACACTACTGTTCAAAAGTTTGGGGTCAGTAAGATTTTGTAAAGTCTCTTATGCTTATCAATACTGCATTTATTTTTAAGACGTGTATGACTTCAGTGTCACATGATCCTTCAGAAATCATTCTAATATGCTGATTTGTTGCTCAAAAAACATGTCTTATTATTACCAATGTTAAAAACAGTTGCTTAATCTTGTGGAGATTCAAAAGATTGAAAAGAACAGCATTTATTTTAAATGGAATTTTCTGTAACAATATAAAAGTCTTTACTGTCACTTTTGATCTATTTAAAGCATTTAGCCTTGCTAATTGAGTATTACTTTCTTTCAAAAAAAAAAAAAAAAAAAAGAATCTTACTTGCCCCAAACATTTGAACAATAGCGCACAATTTAAAAGTTTTCCACTTCCACTTTATTCTTCATTTTTGGTGTCTCTAAGTGAGAATTTAAGGGTGATTGTGGTTTAAGGGTTTTAACCATCAAATCAAATTGTATTGTTCAACGTTTTCCAAAAACGGATTTTATTGCTCTTAAAGGTGCAGTGTGTAAATTCTAGCGGTGAGGTTGTAAATTGCAATCACCCACGGCTCACCCCTCCCTTTCAGAGCACATAGAGAAGCTACAGGGGCTGACACAAGACAAAAATGTCATCGTCTGAGACAGCAGAGAGTAGCTAGCGCTCTAGAGAAGTTTGTCGATTTAGGGCTACTGTAGAAACATAACAGCGCAAAGTGGCGATTTCACTGTAAGGGGACCCGTTGTGCATGTAGATAGAAATGGCTCATCCTAAGATAATAAAAACATAACAGTACATTATGTAAGGTCTTTATACACCACTGAAAACATAGTTATATATATTATATTGAATTTCTGTCAATAGACTATATACTACACACTGCACCTTTAATGAGAACTTCCCTTAACACAAGACATCCCTTCACCATAACCGACCCTTGACCCCCTTTCCTCTGACCCCAAACTCTTGCATGCCGGAATCCTCTTTTTCTTTAGGAAAAAAGAGGGAAATGTATGATCATCCTGTCTACTCCTTGGCAACACAAGTGATGGATTTAACCATCCGTGAGTAGAAACTCCTCACCCCTCATTCTTTACCTCTCTTTCATCAGATCAACCCTCCATGTTGCGTCCTTCTCTGAACTTTTCTGTTTTGCCATATTCGTACAGATGACAGACACTGAGTAGAGAACGATACGTAATGTTCCGATTTCAATTTCTTTGGCAGAGATGTTCCATCTGTTTGTAATACGACATGACTGATGCATCCGTTCTGCTTCCTCTTGTTCATTTTTGGTTGAAGCTCCTGTTTGTGACTTGAATGCATTTTTACTTTGCTCGCTATTTTACTTTGTCTGAGTGTATATCGTTACTGTGGTGTGGTAGGTGGTTTCACTGGGGGGTTCCAGACACATCAACAGGTGACTGAGCTACCGGGCGAGCAGGAGTTAGTACACGTGTACGAGCTATAACTTAAGTGTTCCAACATCACAAGTTTGTCTTGTTCGTGATTACTACAGCTGTGTTCAATTTGTCATGCAACCGAACAATGGCTATTGTCTCTTTGTTCAGTACGTCGTTCAGTTGCTACTGTGCTATGTGTTTTTGTTCTTGTCGTTCCAGGTAAATATCTACATGTGTGTTTATTTGCCATTACTTTTTTTTAAATTATTATTATTCAATATCAAATACATAATTATTCTCTGGAGCGCGACCAAGGGGAAAATGACCAGGGATTGCTGCAGTGACTTTGGGCTAAAACATGCAACCTTTTCCCTCCAGTTCTCGCCTTCTCTCTCTCCCTTATTTCTCCCTCTCCTTATGTTGCTCTGACTCTCTTTTTCTTTCTCTCTCTCTCTCTCTCTCAAGTTGAGAAAACTCTAAAGGATCAGAAGGATCCAGGTGAAGCTATGTTTGACGTCATCCCCTGTTCCCTTCAACACATCCTGGCTTATGCACATGACACAATTACAGAGAGAACTTTTTTAGTCTGAAAGTCCTGTATACACCATGACACAAGGTCCACCCTTGTGCAATTCTTTTTTTGTGAAGATAGTATTCTTCTATCAATATATGCACAAAATTTGGGTAAAAACTTATTTTGTGTTATATTATGACTTTAGAAATCGAAACGGAGCCTCTTAGTACTACACAGTCTGCCTAATGGTGTTACATTATGCAGACTTGGAAGAAGTAATTCTATCTTTCACAAATATTTCAGTGGCAGTTTTTTTTCAATGTGTTAAAATGTGAGTGGAGAATGACTTGCGAATGTTTCTCTCTATAGCACTGGGAATAAGATAACGGAAGAATATCTGAATCTAGACATCGATGGATTTTCTAAATAAGTGGTTCTCAACTGGTTTTGCTTCAGGACTCTGATGTTTCATTGGGCACCAAGTGGTAAACCTCCACCAAAAGTATCAAAATGTTTGTCATGTAAAAGTAAAGTTTTATTAATATTACTACAAAATATATGAACTCCAAAACTTTATTTATATATATATATATATATATATATATATATATATATATATATATATATATATATATATATATATATATATATATATATATATTTTTTTTTTTTTTTTTTTTTTAGGTTGAAACTATGCCAAATGCCTTGTCTAATTTGGCTAGACTCTATCCAGTGACAGATGAATGTTCTCTAAAGTACCGTAGAGTTTGATTATACGCACTACATTTAACATCAGCAACTAATGGAATGAAAATGGAATTTAGCTTTGTCTTTGGAATTTAGTTTCCCGAACATGCAAACTGTTTTTGTCACAACCCACCAGTTGAGAACCACTTTTCTAGAAGATATTTTGCTTCTTTAATTCCCAGTCCTGGTTTTAGAAATTTGACATTTTGGACACATTGAAAATCGATAAAGTATGAAATTTGGATAATGGTAATCATAGATTATCATTAGATCCTTTGTCATTACTTTATCATGTTGTGTTGATGACATCATGGCCTTAGGAAGAGTTAGAATGAGCTTCTATCAGATATATATGCTTCAGTGTAGTAAATTTCAGTACAGTACCCCACAACCCCATTAATAACCCACAAATTTAACAGACCAATAAACCAGTGGCATAAAAGTGGACATTTCACACTCTAGACACCAAGATTAAAGAGTCAGACGAAATGATAAATAAGTAATGTCCTTCATGACTGAAGTAGCATTTCGGTCAATAAATTAAAGATTTTTTCTCCTTCAGTGGAGACCTCAGCATTGCTGAGTTGGTCAGTATTTTACTTTATTTCTTTAGCTTTTTTTTCTTTTGGTTTTCTGTCTTATTCATTTCATCTTGTTCAGACAAAAGTTGATTATTTGTTAAAATCAGAAACACTATTGTGTGTCCTGATGTCCTCATTTCATCAAAGTGTTGCATATGTCTGACAATCTGGTCTGCTCTCTCTCCATTGTGTTGGCCTTAAATGAGAAGTCCTACTAATTAAGAGTAATATACAGAGATAGATAAATATACAGCGGGGTCTAAAAGTCTGTGTCCACATTAAATATCTAGAATTTACACCTGGAATGACATTTTTAGGCTTATGACGTGAAAATAAATATGGCATAGTAATGATTCTGCATTTATTCTGCAAAATTATGCAATTTGTGACATTGACCAACTTGGTACAAATTTAAGGGTCAGATGTTTTTTTCTCCATTTAAGCAAAGTACTAAGAAATGTAATGTTCGTTATATTAATTTCAATTATTATGTTGATAGTATCATTTGTAATGATGAAATATATATTCAATCAGAAAAATGCAAAATATGGTCTCAAGACTTTTGAACCCCAATTTAGTTGCAAGGGTTTTTTTCGCCTTAGTTATTACAAATGACTGATTTACAGGAGCATTCTAGTGTCTCTGACATCAGTTAGGCATCTTTTCTTGAAGTGTTATGAGTGTCATCAACAGTGTTGTCATTTCTGCATGCTCAGTTATGACCTTAGCTTCTTCAGATTGCATTGTAGTGCTCATGACATCACAGATTCATAGAATAAATATATTAATCAACCACTGTAATATTAACCATCCTCCTTCTCCCCACCATTGTGCTCCAGAGAATGTAGCTAACCTAGCTACACCTGCTAAAAACTGGAGCATGCCATCCGCCTGGCAGAGTTAGTCATTGAAGTTCTACATCAGAACCAGGACCACCACGCAGAGGTGAGTCTGGACTCGCTCTCTCTTCCCCTTACGTTCACGCTCTTTTTTTCTTGATCTATTACAAAATAGGGCCAGTGGCTTATCTCTTATAACAAAAAAGGCAGCTCTGCAGTTTGCACAGTGCCATTTGAATTAGTGTAAATTAGTGAAACAACAAGAGTTCACTCTCCCGTGAGATCCAGGTCTCTAAACCACTTTCCCTGGATCTATACTCTAAAGAAAGCCTCAGAATACAGATTGTTTCAGTCCTCTGAATGTTAGACAGATTCCATTGGAATGCCTATGAAAGAAATTGAGGAAAACTGAAGATGCATTATAAATAGTGAGCCAAGTACGGGTTTCAGCCGTAATTATAATAATTGGCCTGTTTCAACAGTTACTACTCTAAGAACAAATGCATAATTGGCATTATTCCGAGATGCATTTTAAAGTATTAGGTAATCCATGGTCTTCCTGAGATTTATAGATTTACTGTATCTTTCTGAATATGCTTAACAGGCTGCGGTCACAAGTACAGGAGACCAATCGGTACAGTATCATGTTTCTTTTTTTCTTAAGTTGTCATCACATAGTGTACCTTTTCCCTCAAGCATGTCGATTCACGCAGTTAAGGGCTTTTCTGTTATGTCTGGGTGGATGGGGCAAGACGATGCTTAAAGAACATGATGGAATTGACATAAAGTGTTTAGCTTTGGTCTCTTGGATTTCTGGGAAATTTAATATGTCCCCCCACACACACTGATCAGAATGCACAAATGAGCAAAATATTTCAGTTTAAGCACTTTATCTTCAAGACATTATGATAGAACCATCTGTAAATCATACTGTTAACATTTGTGAAACATCAATGCTAGAACTTCATTGCTGCCCAACTGGTGGCATCATACTATAAACTATTTAAAGGCCATTTCAACCTTAGAGTAAAAATATCACCATTGCGACTTTGTTTCTCGTTATTGCGACTTTATAATTCACAATGTGACTATATGTCACAATCTCTCAGTTGTGACTTTTTATCCAGAAGTTTTGGAAGAAAATTGTTTATAATCAACACTTTGCACATACATCACTCTCTACATGTTCATGTTTTTCCTCACCATTCACTCCATGGTGTTGTTGCAGGGAAAAGAGGTATGTGGCTAAAATGAATGCAATGAAAAAGCCCATTACTGGCTTGTGCATGAGCTATGAAGGATTCCCTTCCCCTGTAATGTCCCATTCCTCACAACGTGAGGGAATGTATTGCCGCGTCCGACATGGGTTTGTCTTAATTCCTCAGCATTGTGCCTGTCAAGTCTCCCTTCAAACTTCTTGAAAGGCTTGTGTCCCCCACTGGCAAGGTCAATGCTCAATGATTCCTTTGCTTCCAGAGGGAAATGTTTACATATTTACCCACCCGCCACACTAGTTGTGCCACCCTAACCTTTCCCAATTAGGTGTGTTCCCTTCTGCTAGTGTACTTGAACTAGAGGTCTTCTCAGGTCCTACCCAACCCAAATCGATTATTTCCTGACATACATAAATTAATTTAAAAAAAAGAGAAACTGACCCAATAAAACTTGACCCGAGTCCAATGATAACTTTTTCAGACAATTTTCTTTCAAACCCGACTGGCCCCGAATGTAACAGAGGCAGCAATGTCTACACATGCTTGCATGCCAGTGCCAAGTGGTTACTTTTTCAACCTGGTTTGACACAGGCTAAAATCAGAGATGACAAATTAGAAACACCACAGCAGGTGTAGATTTAAAAGTATTACCATCTTCCAACCTTATTTGTAGGTGAAATTCATTATCTGATCCATTTACGTTAGTTACATTGTTATATACCGTATATATAACACATTTATATATATATATATATATATATATATATATATATATATATATATATATATATATATATATTTGTTTTAAATAATATATTGATAAACGGATTAAACAAATAATAGAAAGTTTAAAATTACCCAAGGCTACTACTATCCGACGTGACCCGTGTCCAAGGCACTCGTCAAAGTTTTGGACCCGAACCGGCTCAGGTCTCTGATTGAAGTGGACCCGTGAAGACCTCTAACATGGACTTAACAACCCCTCGAAATGACCAAACCAATGTCATAACATAGCCCTCTTCCCAGGACCACTCTTGCTGATTTTAATTTACAGTAAAGTTTTTGCATTCAATCAGTATGTTAATGTTAACACCTACCTCGCTCTCCCAGGTTAGCAAGAAGGGCCTTGGGGAAGGATTCATGGGTTGCTTGGATTTGGTGTCTCTTATCGCTCTTTACCCCACTTTCTACTTGTCTGTCTGGTTAAACTCAGCCATATGCATTGGCCTGCTCCACTAGCAAATGCTATATTATGTGCTAATGTTATGAACCAAGTAGCTTTTTCAAGAGTTAATTATGAAGCATGCAGGTAAGTGCTGTGGTAAGTCTGGTCTTAGAGCTTGCTATCCCTTTGAAGCAGAGCAGATTTGGGGAAAAAAAGTTTTGGGGCTCTTTGATGCTGTGGGTTTAGAGGGGTAAAAAGGGACATAGCATGCAACCAAAGGGAAGGATTAAGCCTCTTAAAAAGGCTGATCAGATCCCTGAATGGGTTTATCACTGGTCGGTTGTTTTAATTAGAAGAAAAGTGTTTCATGCCAAGACTGCAAGTAAGCCTGATTGATCCAAGAAACTCCTGCTCAGTACCCCACTACAGGCCCAAAATTTATGGTCACTTTAAGAGATTAAAGAAGAAATATTCATCAAACCATATGCTTTGCCAAGTAAAGAAGCCTGCTGCTTGCTTGCAGTCTCTGGCGTATCAGGGACGGCAATGTTGCATGATCGCAAGACACATCCCCATCCCGACGGTAGGGATGCAGTGATGTGAACGGTTGAACTACATCTTCCATTTGGAGGGCAAAAGCATGCAGGGATTTCTACCTCACTTGCATGAGAACTGCACCTCCTCTGGCATCTTGACTCCACTGGGAATTGACCTGAAATAGGAAAAATGCAATGACCTCTGATCACAAATATATAAACATTTGCAACACAAGATTTAAGGTGTATCGTCATTTTTTATATTTGAATGACAGGCCCTCTTATAAAGGGAGTTTTTAGTTTTTCTCTCATTTTGATTTACTTCAGAGGGTTTTTCTCTCATATTTGAGATATGCAACTTTATATAAAAGATTCATACATTTCTTCTTATGGTGAAATGTTTTTCACAATATTTAGACTTTGTTTTGAAAGATGTAGTAGAATTTTCTGT
Source organism: Paracanthobrama guichenoti (assembly GCA_018749465.1). Taxonomy (NCBI): domain Eukaryota; kingdom Metazoa; phylum Chordata; class Actinopteri; order Cypriniformes; family Gobionidae; genus Paracanthobrama; species Paracanthobrama guichenoti. Next base: position 27,050,046 of record CM031948.1, read on the forward strand.
GTTGCAAATTTATAAATGGTTTAATGTAAGTCCAGTTTTAAAGTCCATAACACTAAACGTTTTACCTCTACCCTTGTAAACTGGTTACTTGAATGCCTTATCTATTTAATTAACATTATGACCTCAAACAGTAAAAAGTAAAATATGAAGCCAAAACTCTTACTTCAGCCTTATGGCTCAAATGAAGGGCTGTTACTTTACAAATAGATTTACAAAGTGAACATGTGAAATATCATATGGCGGACCCTTAACCAGTTTACAATCTTTTTCTTGCCTGAGATGACCTTATACACTTGTGATTTCTAACTCTCTGCTTCTTTTTCCATTCTTTCTTCCTTTACTGGACTATCAAGGCCTTTGCATGGTGGTCAGACCTGATGACTGAGCATGCTGAGAACTTCCTGTCGCTCTACGGTGTTGATATGGATGCTGCTCTTGAGATCCAGTCTCCTGAGAGCTGGGACAGTTTCCCGCTCTTTCAACTTCTAAATGATTTCCTCCGTAATGACTGTAAGCACTTCTTCCATCTCTTGGTTAAGATTTTTGAAAGTAAAAGTGTTATAACTCTGGATAAAATAGCTGTTATAATGTAAAAGTTGGGTATGTTGCTCTCAAAATTGTCATAACCTGGTATTTTTCCTGTTTTACAGATCACCTGTGTAATGGAAAGTTTCACAAACATCTGCAGGACCTGTACGCCCCTCTTGTGGTGCGATATGTGGATCTTATGGAGTCCTCCATCGCTCAGTCCATTCACAGGGGATTTGAGCGGGAGTCATGGGAGCCTGTAAAGTAAGACACCACTTTGTCAACGATGTGTGCGGTGACCGGGAGCCAGGGCCTTTCAGAACAAAAACATCACCAAAAAACAAACCAAAAAATATTCTTGAGATAGCAGCAGGTGCAGGAATATCCTCATCCTTTGACAGATATTGTTCTCTGAAAAATCTATGCAGTTAATTGGATCAAACCGTTTAGTATCCAGTTCGATTTCTAAGGTAAAGTCTAAAACCATTTTGCATACGCCATTGGAACCATTATAATACATTTTTCTAAGTAGAGTGACCTCCTTAAACATGCTTTACATGAGAAAGCTGCCAAACATCAGAGGAAGTTCACAAAGTCCACAATCTATCAGGATAGTTTCAGTCAGTGTCTTGCCGGTTTCCATCTCTTTTGTTTTGTTGTGAACTAACCCTCATATTGTGCGCTTTAAACAAAATGCTTTTTATCTCCTAATCAATTGTTCTGTCATGCTTGATTTTGGTTTGCATGTTGATTTTAATAATTTTGAACAAGATCCCAGCAAACAGATAACAATATTTAGATGACCTGCTATATTTAGAAAAGATACAGCCTACTCAAATATTACCGGCCTAACACAATACTCTTCTGTCAATTAAGCTGATGCCCCTTGAGAAATATGTCAGTATGATTTCCTTCATTTGTTTGCTGTCTGTTTGTATGTGTAAAACCCCACCACCGTCCTCAAATCTTTCAAGCTGCTGTTTGTTCTTGCTGTGGAAAAAATCTGCTTTTACTTCCTTTTTATATAAGTGTGCTGTTGTCTATATTATCGACCACAAGTTTCTTTCTACTCAGGTCTTCTGTTTAAATGTGCTGTAGATTCCCTCCATACATTTAATGACCAGTTTTTATGTGTCTGCTCTTTGTGTAAAGATGGTCTTCTCCATTTCTCAGTTTCTATTTTTTGTACTGTATGTCTTACATTGCTTATTTGCAGCATTCCACACTGCCACTGTTATGGAATTTTTTTGTTTCTTTTTTGTCTGTTTCTGCAGGAGTTTAACAAGTAATCTGCCCAATGTGAATCTACCAAATGTGAACCTTCAAATTCCCAAAGTACCAAATCTTCCCGTGCCAGTAGCAGGACTATCTGTTAACCTTCCACAAATGCCTAGCTTTTCCACTCCGTCCTGGATGGCTGCTATTTATGACTCTGAGTGTGTATTCAATGCATTTACCTGAGATCTGATGCATTCAAAAGTCTTCTTGGCATGAAAATGTTTTGAGTGGGGTTAGTTAACTTATCGGCAGTTAAGCATTATTGCATTGCAAGATATTTGCTAAATTTGTCAATAGTTAAATGGCACTCAGATCATGGCTATGTATAAGATAACTACAAGTCAAGAAGACTTTCCTCTATAATCATTCTCATGTCAAGTAGCCTGCAAAGGGTTCTAGACAGGCTAATGTGATTTTGTTATTTGAAATGAGAACTGAAAAGCTCTTCATTTTCCTCAATGTGCATGCCATTGAGGTTAGACTGTGGTGGTGAGATCTGGATTGCAACCCAAACCTACAGTCAAGCCAATAGTGTTTTATTTAAATACAATTCTATAAAATCCATACAATATAGCAAGTACTATAGATGGCCTTAAAGCTAAGACGCATTGACTGACAGCTGTTCATTTCCGACTAAAACTATAAGTAAACAACTCATTATGGAATAAAGCTCTAGTTATCCCTCTCATTTCTCCTCTTAATATTTATTCAGGTATTTAAAAAAGTACATATTTCGTTCCCTATTTCTTACCAACATCATTGGGCCCTATCATACACCCGGCGCAATGCGATGCCAGGCTCGCACAACGCAAGTGTTTTTTGCTAGTTTCAGCCCAACACAGTTATCATTTTCACATTCAGTGCTACGTTGTTTAAATAGCAGATGGACTCGCGTCCATATGTTTGCCCATGGGCGTGCTGGTCTGAAAACAAGGTGTGCTCGTGCGTTTCTATTTTGAGGCAACTGAAATCGACTGTGTCATTAACCAACAAAAACCTGGTCTAAAGTCAATAGCGCAGTATTTTTCATGTTATTCAAAGTTAGTAATGTGCACAACACGCAAGAGGCACAGCAGCACACAAACATTTTTAAATATTAAAAATAAAAGGATTCCTCTCCGGAGAAGAGTTCAGTCTTTCCACTTGCACATTCCGCCATGTAAATAGCGAATCCACCATGGTGCAAGCGCAACTGGCTTTTAAAGGGAATAGGAGATAAGACTCTGATGGTTTAATGCACGTTATGCCCAAAACATACCCATGACTCATTAAGAGACTTGGTACAACCCTTTTGGACCATGCGCTTTTATATTTTCCATTGTTAAACTAGCAAAAGTGGATTCAGACACGCCCTAAGTGCACCTGCGCCATGCGCTTCAGACCATCGTTAAAAAAGGGCCCATTGTAGCCAATATTTAGCCATTATTTTATTCTCTTTTAGTAAGTGATTTCTAAAACTGGAACATTAGGTTTTGTTAATTCTGTATTCAGAAGTACTGGTAGAATCATCAGAATGTCAATGATAAGAAAAATGTTCCTCAAGAATAGCTGAGACAGAAAGGTGTTCTAAATAGTTAAGAGACATTGGGTTTTGTTCTGTGTGGAAGGTACCAGTGGGTGTGGGTTGGTGGAACTCCCTGCCTGGTCGTAGCTCTGTCTCTGCGTTGGTAGCTGATGCTCTGAAGTAGACGTTACTTCAGTGCAGCTGGCATCCAAGGCAGTAGAAACTAACACCCAAAGAGTTTAAACATCAGAGTGGGCTTCTTTTTCAACAAATATACTTTTTCCGCATTTACAGTGGATCGCTGAATCATACCCATTTTAATATTGAAATTTAAATTACATTTCTACATTTTGTGAACCTAACCAAGATAGCAGCATGATTCGCTCTTATGTTTTAACTCTTCCCTGGCCTTTACGACACATCTTTCTACTCAGGATGGCAGCGTCCTCAGAGTCGACTGCATGGTGTGTTTTGTTCTTGGGAGCTCCTTTAGTCTTGGTGGGCATGGGTGGTGAGAGAGAGCCATTACCTACTTTAATATTTTAGCTTAAATGTATAGTTCGGCTAAAAGTGAAAAATCATTTAATCTCTTCATGTAATTCCAAACCTTCTTTTTTTTGTCCACACAATGAAACGCAATGTTTTAGACCCCATTGACTTTCATTATATGAATAAAAACATTCTTCTCAATATTATCTTTTGTGTTCCAAGGAAGACATGAATTTGGAATGGCATGAGGGGGAAAAAATTATACAGAATTTCAATTTTGGGTTCAACTCTTTAAGAATTATATTGTGAGATGTCTTCAACATTAACTTCAAGGAGTATTGATTCTCCTACTAGGTAACCAAGATGTCATTAAGAGCATTGGCTTCATCTTAAAGCACCATCTTGCTTAACGTCTGTTAGTTTGCAACTGTACCTGTGCAAGCCTTCTCTCACCATGACATTCCCAGACCCCTCTCCTTTAGAGGAAGTTGACAGAGCAAATGATGCATGAATTTAGGTCAGTCTTACAAGGTTTAATAACCACGCAAAATGCGAGGTTATTGATGTTTTGTAAACACACCTATCTTTTATTTTGCCATGCACTGATTGTGCAATCACATTTCCCTTTAAATTACTCATTCCGTTTCTGAGGGTCAAACTTTAGGACTGCTAATTGGTGTATGGCTAAAATAAAACGATCTTAAAGTTATAGATACACTGCATATTCCTTAATACCTGAATATCTTGAACTCTTGACATCTAATGTCTTACTATACCTGGCAGCAATGGCTCGGGAACATCAGAAGATTTGTTCTGGAAGTTGGATGCCCTACAGACCTTCATCAGGGACCTACATTGGCCCGAAGAAGAGTTTGCCAAACACCTGGATAACCGCATGAAGCTCATGTCAAGTGACATGATTGAGACGAGCGTTAAACGGTAAAATAGTATCTCATAACTAAACAGACTCAAAATGATTGATGGTACACATGAAGATTTAAAACATCTTTTAAATATGAATGAGATTTAATGCAAGATGACTCATCTATTTCACACCCTTTGCTGGTCAACAGCACCAAGTCAGCGTTTGAATCGAAGCTGACCAAAAGCAGCCGTTCCACAGACTTCCGCATCCCACTGTCCTTATGCACCATGTTCAATGTCATGGTGGACGCCAAGGACCAGTCTGCTAAACTGTGTGCCATGGAAATGGGCCAGGAGGTAAACTTTTTCTTATTGTTGTGATAGATATGCCTCAGGAATGCCAGAAAATTTTTTCCGAGATTTAATAACGTTATGCAGTTGTTTATGAGAATACTTTCATAGAATTTGAAGAAACCATATTCCAAAAGAAACCATATTTTGTTCTCCATTAATTACAATTTCATGTTTGGTCAACCCCATTAGTTAGTATTTATTTTGCAAGGCTGCATGTTTTAATGTATAAACCAGTAAATTTAGTGACATACAAGCATGGATTTAGTTGTAGGCATCTGCACCTTTAAGATAAATCTAAATTGGACCATTCTATTTCTACAGTATATAGAATTATCTTTGGTTCAAACAGCTGTGCAGTGAACACAGGCTTTATATATGCACTGTATAAGCTTGTCTAAGTATTTAAATCTTTTTCCACCTTTTAGAAACAGTACCACTCTCAAATCGATGATCTTATTGAAGAGAGTGTAAAAGACATGATTTCTCTTTTGGTGGCAAAGGTACGTTTTGAGAAAATGGCTGACATTACTGGATTGGTACAGGTATGGTTGAATTGTTTGGTCATTGAGTTATTGGTTTTGTGCCACCTGAACAGTTTGTGGTCATTCTGGAGAGCGTACTTGCCAAGATCTCCAGGTATGATGAGGGAACCCTCTTCTCCTCCTTCCTCTCCTTCACGGTAAGAATGATCTCTTTCAAATTCCTCTTGTCATTTTTGTTTATCTATTTCTGTATTTCAATATGACAGTGGTACTGAGCTTTACTGTATATACTGAAAATGCCTTTAAGTGTTAAACTTATTTGCACCTTGAAGGGACTTTTTATTAATTTCAGGTGAAAGCAGCATCAAAATATGTGGATGTCCCTGTGAGTATAAAAAAATTAACAAGCCTTCACTGATATTTCTCCTTTTTTCAAATCCATTTTTTTCAAAACTAACTTTTTCTCTTTCCGACTCCCTTTCACAGAAACCAGGGATGGACGTTGCGGATGGCTATGTGACCTTTGTCCGTCACTCTCAGGACATTCTGAGAGATAAGGTCAATGAGGAGGTGTATATAGAGAGATTATTTGATGTAAGTAAGATGCCGTAGCCTCCGTGCCTAACAGGAGGGCCCATCCAAAATGTGGCAAAACAATGGGGCATATGAGGGATAAGTCACATTTTGAGTGCCGAGCCTGGAGACCTTACATCCAGACACATAAGGCCAATCATGACCTGAAGCTTTCAGTCAGCTCCCTAATGTCTCATTGCTGTGACTTCCTGTTCCAGCTCTCTGTGCTCTGGTGTTTCATTAGCCACGATGCATTGGACCTTTGTGCTCTGGTGTTGTCTTAGCTAACGTTCGTTGGACTTTATGCTCACAGCAGTTTCTTGTTTAAGAGGCAAAGTGTCACCAAGTGGATTATTTATAAGACAGTGCTCTCAAAAGTGTGAAATTTATTTAAATTCCAAAAATTCTTTTTTTTAATATATATTAGCAACATTGCTGACACACAAACAGCATAGAGAAATAAGAGGGCATATTCATATTCATTTATTATTATTTAATTATATAAAAATATGTTATTAATAAAAAAATATTTAAGTAATAGTACTTTTACCCATGCGGTAATATGGGATTTTTAAACCATAAAAGCAATTCAAGCTTATAATGTTAGTTTAATGTTTTTTGCAACTCCAAAAACAATTCCTCCCCTGCTTTAATTAACTTTATTTGGCGACCTTTCTCAGCAAATATTAATTTGCAGGTAAATCAATGAATGTTATTAATTCGATTAAAATTTGTAATTGACAGCCCTAATTTTAGAGAAGAGAGCACTGTTCAATCTAGAAAAATAATCCTTTGTGATTTTGTGAACGTGTCTTTGTTACACAATGGCATACATGTGTGTTTTATATTTTAATAAGAAATGTAACAGATGTGTGGACCAGTGGTTGTTTTGGATACGTGAGTGTGTGTGTAAGGGATTTGTCAGCGTTTTTATTATTATTATTATTTCATTTTTTTGTTTCCACTATAAATGTGCGTCTGAACATATATTTGTGTATCATACCATACTGTAATGAGTCGTATGTAGCAGAATATTGTGGGGCAAAAGTGTGTATGTGTGTGTGAGTGTCTGTTTGACTGTTAAGAAGTGTATTACGTAGCTTTTTGCAGCTTTACTTGCTTGTGTTTGGACCATTTGTGACACACATCTTATGCATGCCTGTTGATCTGCCTTTTGTATTTCAAATTTAGTGCTTGTTATGTGCATTATGTTTTTGTTTTTTCTTCTCCACACTAAGTTTGTAATAATGCATCTAACATCCAACCTCAAAGACACAATGAATCTAGCATAATTCCTGTTTTTGTTCTATAGTTTCAGTCTGGCCCTGTTAAAACATCCTCTCAAGTATTCTGTCCAAACTAGTCATCATCAGTGAAAGGCTTAGAGGCATGAAATTATAAGCAATTATTAAAATAGTAAAATCTAGAATGGCAGCTGCCATGTAGTAACAATTGATACTGAACATTTTAATGGCAAGAACAGAGTCATTCCAGTTTGCTTTAAATGAATTCTGGCTTAAACATTTGTGTCAAGCGGACTGAAACTGTGGAATTTTGTAAGGTTCAGTGTGGTTTTATGAGGTCAGCTGTCAAAGGCATATTCAGCTGAGGGCTATACGTCAAAAACAATTACCAGGATTGATTAGTCACTATTAAATGCTAATTCAGCTATTAACATTATTCAGGATTAGATTTTTTAACAAACCACTTACCCAAAGTGTTACATTTTTAAGCGTATATAACACAAAGTGTACATAACTTAAAATTTACATAAACATAATGTAATAATGTGCTAAAAATAAATCTATTTTTACAATATTTCGAAGTTGTAAATACATATTATTATAGTACGTTTGACTTGAAAATACTATTTCAGTCGTCCTCCTTCAAAATGTCATGTTTAATTCAGTGTGTTACTTGCCGCTTCTTTGTAATTTTTTTTTAAATTAGCAATAGAATTGACGTCACTTTCCGGCCGGAACACGCCCCCTCAGCCAGACAGGGTGGCAAAAGAGCTGCTGCATGAATGGATTTAATAGGGGAAACTGCGAAAACGCGATTAAAACAAACGATTATCAGTTTAAACTAAAGTTTGGACTCCATATAGTGTTCTTTACAACTTACCCAACATCCAGTGATCCATGGATATTGACGTGGAAATCGTGTTTACTGACATTTATATGAACCTAATTTCAATGCCTGGGAAATACATAAAGCAAATTTGCCTGTGAATGCTTTATATAAATACAATATAGGTAGGTCTAAATTCAGGTGATCTATCTATCTATCTGTATACAGCTCTGGAAAGAAAGAAATTGTCATTTCGTCCAGCCCTAAAACTTGTATAGTTTTGTCAGTGCTTATTTAAAAACATCAAATCATGCAGAATATAAGATGGTAAATATTTAGCAATACAATATATAATAATACAATATATAGGGTATGATTTTACCCTAAAATTCAACATATTGACACAAAATGATAAATGCAAATCCACGTTTTGCTGCCTGGAGTCCAGTTGTTTCTGTGAATTGCAGCGATCCATTCTCTTCTCTTTTCTGTAAAAAATATACCTCAGATTTCTTGTCAAATCTATTTGTACAGTCAATCTCAAAGCTCTTTCCCATTTTAGATGTGTTTTGTGTTTTTTTGCGACAGTGTTTTTGCCACTCAGTGGGCGTAACTGCAGTCACTCCGGCCAACGGTGACATCACGTGCATACCCTCTATTTCTGAGTGAAACATGTTTCAGTGTAAATCCTACACTACATTTTTTTTCAGTCTATGGACATGAATGATAAAATTGTGTGGCTTGTTGTGGAAAAATAGGCAAATAAAAAAAATCCCATATTAACCCATATTTTGGGACTAGAACATCTTTCAAGCTGAATATATCTCTCTTAGTGTCATGGTCTGAATGGGGAACTGTGGTGTTTTTTGTTTTTTGTTTTTTTGTTTTCTATTATGCAACTTGTTTTACAGATTTTGGTTGCATGCAACTACATTTCTGTATGTCTGTTATATCATTTACATTACATTCTCCCTCTCTAAACACTTTGTACTCACGTTATCCTAACCCTATGACAGCATCCTGACTCATTCTGCATTCCTTCTAGGACAAAGTGGAACTTATCTCTAAATGTCCTGATGTTTGATCACATTCTGTCGAGTGGCATGAGTTCTAATCAAATAATCTTCCTGTGTACATCTTCTAGCATGACCCACCTCCTAAAAATCCCACCTCATGCACAAAACACACACAGCTCTCAGCCCTGTACACTCACCTGCACTCTCTGCATGCACTGCACGCTCCGACCAGTCACCTCTTTGAAGTGGACAGGCCAAAACAGAAATCGCCAATCAAACCATCAAATGACCCTAATACAAGAAGAAATCTAATTTAATCCACATGATCACATATCATCATATGTACAATACGTATAAACTTAAAGATGAATTGGCAAGCCTTCAGTTAAACAGTAATGGCTATTTGTACCTCTTGAGAACTGATAATAGCCCACTTCAAAATTCCCAGATTGATCTGTTCATATACAGTAGGATACAGCACTTCCTCTTCTAGATGATAGTTTACATCATTCATTGAACCACACATGTGCTGTTCTCTTGGAACTACAAAGCATTTAGGTCATTCTGAATATGCATGGTTCTCAGATTTAGCCATTTACATAAAGATAAATATGGTTTAAGATAACAGTACAACACTTTTGCCTGCAAGTGCCGTATTCTCACTTTTTTTATTAGTTTGTTTCTGAGAATTCTGATTGTGGTTGCATTAATTTTGTTTTTTGCATCTTGGGAAATTCCTTTTGGGTTCTTGGGAGATTTTTAAACATTTATATTTACAGTCATTCATACACAAGTGATGTTTTATAACATTAAGTATGATTAATGGTGAAAAGCTTGTTTGGCTTTTTAAAGCTAAAGACTTTTGATTTGAATAAGGCTTTTATTTAAGCAGTCGTTTGAACCTTACGGGCTAAGATGTAAATGCAGGGCAGATTAAGTAATTGTTTTATTATTAATTATGCAGTTTCCTAATGCATGATTTATTTTTTCAGATAGTTGTATTGCTGGCTCTTGAAATTAATTTCAAATTGTCTGACTAACCTTGGTCCTAAGTGAGGGTGTGATCTTGTAAATGTTGTTATCAGATGTGTGTGTGTGTGTGTGTGTGTATGAATGGTGTGCGTAACGCGTTTTGTTTGATTACTTATGTCTGCCTGTGTGGCTGTTACCGTATGTTTTAATGTATGTCTACACTTGCTGGTCTTTTGCATGCGTTTGTTTGTCTGTCTGTGTTTTGCTGGAGAATGCTGTGTTTTTGTGCTTTGCAGCAATGGTATACAGCCACTATGAATCTGCTGGCGACCTGGCTGACTGAGCGCATGGAACAACAGCTTCATGTCTATCAACTCAAAATCCTCATCAGGATTGTAAAGGTATTTCTTTCTAACATACATGGAATTGTTTATGCTCTGAGGCTGGAGTGATAGGACTCTAGTCAAGGTAAAACCACATTGTCTTGTTTTAGATTTCAATCTGTGATTCAGGCCTTGCTTAGGGATGCACAATATTGGTCCCATATCATTAATTGACATTAATCGTTAAATGTTTTTTTAAATTTAGGTCTACTGTATATTCGCTATATTATATTAGATATTAAATTATGCATGCTCATTTCCCCTGTTTTTACATTTAGATTACCTTTGCAGCTCAATTTTAACTTAAAAACACCGCAAATCTCAACATGAACATCCATTTTTCATACTGTAAATTTTAATATTGTGCTTCCTCAATTTATTGCAGCTTTTAAAATGATTGATTTTGATCTCTTTTATTTAGGTCTATTGGAAATTCACTATGTGATATTAAATATTAAATTATGCATGCTCGTTTGTCATCTAACATTCAAAGTTAAGCTCAGTAGTAGTAATTTAATAACACTGCAAATCTCAACATGAACATCCATTTTCCATGCTGTTAGATGTCTAACACTGACTTAAAGTTAAGCTTAATAGTAATTTAATAACACTGCAAATCCATTTTTCATACTGTACATTATAATGTTGTGCTTCCTAGATTTACTTGCAGCATTTAAAGTGATTCATTTTAAATTAATGAATTTAGACAAAATAGTATAGAATTTTAATATTAGCTATTTATTGGTATTGTGTACGCGCTAAAACATGCTGGGTTAAAAACAACCCAAGTTGGGTTGAAAATTGACTAACCCGGCGATTAGGTTGTTTTAAGCAAACATTTAACCCAACCGCTGGGTTAAAACAACCCATTTACTGGGTTAAAACAACCCAATCGCTGGGTTAGTCCATTTTCAACCCAACTTGGGTTGTTTTTAACCCAGCATTTTTTAGAGTGTAGAATTTTAAAATCTTGCCTCCATAGTCATGATATTTTTTTCTGGTCTCATTTGACATATGGGTATTATTTAGCATTCAGGGGCAAATAAGTCTGATAGTACTGAGGAAAAAAAGAAGGTACAATGCCGGGTGATATCTCTTATTCTTGTAGAAAAAATACCGAGATTTTAGGCTGCAAGGCGTTCTTGACTCTACACTGAACAGCAAGTCGTACGATACGGTACGGAACCGGCTGACCCTGGAGGAAGCCACTGCCTCCGTCAGGGAGGGCGGCATGGCGGGCATCTCGATGAAGGACAGCGACGAGGAAGACGAGGAGGATGATTAGAGCATCGAGCCATCCGGTGCCACCCACCACCCTGAACCTGACCCATCTATCCAATCCAACCCTACCCTACCCCAACACTTTAAACTTAGCCTGATAAAGTAAGATGCATGTAACAACTCTGATTACCCAGTTAGCCACTCTAGGATTTCCCCCCATCAGCTCGAATTACCCACAAACGAAGCTAAAAAAACAATAAAAATCAATTAATTGTACTAAAGAGTAAAAATAACGTTGCAAAGACCATGATTGGCAATTTTAGCTGTGTCATATCATAATAAAGAACAACGAACTAGCACCGATTTTTCCAACTCATTTATTTGAGGAATTTGTTTCTATGTGTTCCTAAGCAATATGGAGTACCATTTGTTTGATAATGTCGAGTGAGATTATTAGGTGTGTCCCTGTCCTATGCGATAACATATATGGCGCTTCTTTGACGTATCTTACATACATTAATGGTACATTGTTGTGAAGATGAGTGTATGGACCCTTTTCTTTGTCTTGTCTGTTTTTAAAGTGGATGCCAACTGCTTCAAAACTAAAAATGAACCTCTGTATTTAAGTTCAAAACTGTTAACTGTAAATGTCTTCTGTGTCTGCACACTTCCATTGTACTTTTTTCCTTATTTGTGTCGAGGCTCTGTGGCCCTATGTTGCAAATATCCAACTAGCCATTGTCTCACAGGCATATGAAAATGAAAATGAATTGGTATTCTAGAAATGCAATATTGTCATACCTCCATTTTGATATCTCATTGGAGACGTCTTTTAATTAGATGTCAGAAATGACAACAAAAACGGCTATATTTTTGGTTCAGTTTCACTTTTACAGAGGATCTCTCTCTCTATCTCTCTTTCTCTTTTTTAAGTTTGTGTGTCCAATTAAAGCCATTCTCTTTATGTAGAGCTGTTGAAATTGCTATGTGCCATTTTTGGGGTCTCACTATTGTTTTTGTATATATGATGCTGTACATTGCATTCTGAGCCATTGCTGCATGCCTGTGGGATCCACCTTCTCCAAAAGCTTTTTTTTTTTTTTTTTTTTTTTTTTTTTTTTTTTCTGTGTCAATTAGCTGGTGGATTCATTCTTGCGTTTGCCTTATCAAAGCCAACAGTTGTAATATGCAAGAGCTGTGGCCTCTCAATAAAGATAACATGATGTACTAATTTAACTGTAGATTTTGTTTGTTTTCAGATGTCCTTTAATTCAGGTTTGAATGTCTGAATGCAGTATTTACAGTCAGTATTCATTCAGTGACCCATTTTATTAGACAACCTCGATGTCCTAATTTTCCTTTTTTCATATAATTTATAACAAATTAGTATCTTTTCTAAGCTTAAACGTAAAATTCAACCTGTGAAACCCGTTTTGTAATTGGACGGTGCATTTACCCTTGTCATGTTACAGAATTTAATGCACTATTTTATAATAAAACATTTTAATGTCTAATCTTGACAAAACATATCGTTGGAAAGCTCTGAGAAGGTTCCATGTTTGGTGAATGTTCTGTGAAAGAAGTGACTATCTGTGACAGGAGAACGCATAAAAAAAGAAAAATGCATTGTGGGTGTCACCCGGTGGCTATTTTGGGTATAGTCCTTATGATTCTGAGAAGTACCATGATGACAGGTATGAAAGCGAGGCTATGAGGGATAGATAGTTTATGGCAAAAAAAAAAAAAAAAAAAAAGTATAATTCTCCTAGATCACTTGCACAGGGTTTTTTTTTATAGGCTAGTGAAATTTCTTGGAAATATATATTTTTCAGTGTTTCGTCAGCAGAACAATCTAAAAACATTAAATAACAGTACAACACACTGAAGACGCTGTCAAATTTGGAACACAACTTGGTTAGACATATTGCTTTGATTTTATAGTAATTTTAGGGTCCAGATTATTTTTCTAAATATAGGCCTACATTTTGTATAAAATAAAAATGTTTTAAAACGTATTTTTTTAAATATATAGTTTGTATAAAATAAAATAAAAAGTTTAACTTTTTCTAGACCATTCCATAGTATTCCAAAGAATTCATGAATAACCATTTAAAGTAGGATGATGCATTTTCACGTCTATTTTATGTACCTTTTTTCCCATTGGATAATGGACTTTTATTTTGACGTATTTATCTTCACGTTTAACCTAGTTGGCTTCACGTTCGCCTAGAATAAGTTATTTGATATCACATAATATAAAGCACAAGTCTCTTCATTTACCTAATTTAACTCAATTAAAATGTCTAACGTTATCCCACCTGGATCCATAATCGTGTCGGACTGGCACCGCTGTGCAGACAGCAGAGAGTTTTTCAGCAAAATACTGCACAAGAAGAGACGGCGAAAGTTTGGTAAGGATTACCATGGATACAGCAGCTAGGCGTCTGTACCTCGGGTCTGATATTTCTTATTTTGTTAATTTGGGAATTATAACCAACCTATGGAAGTGTTTCTCACATATTGTGAAGGGCTCTTGGAGGCGCCGATGATGCCTCCTCATATGAATGTGGACATCGTTCGCTATAAGGTTCTTATCTCGGGTAAAACTGGAGTCGGGAAGAGTGCTCTTGCTGCCCGTCTCGCTGGCCTCGATCTCCCCAAAATGCATTATGAGACCACAGGTAAACAAACCAGCACATTTAAAGTAGTTTGTAATGCAATTCTCCTCAATAAATCCATAGTACTTTTAATAAATTCGTTTAAAAATATTTAAACTTCATAATTAAAAGCGATTATTTTAAACCAGGGGCGGGTCGCTGTTTCCATAGATATGGGCCATTCCTGGGATTCGGTAATATTTTACATAACATAATTATTAATTTTCTAAATGCCCCACATCATTAGGCACATGTTATTATCATCCAACAAATCATATTTACCCACCTCAGGCATTAAAGACGTTTTATTATTGTTTTTTTTTTTTTTTTTTTCAGATTTAAACACCTTTTATTCTCAACCCTTAATGGACAAAATTGAATTTGTTTAAAAATAATTTTACACAAAACCTGTTATAAAACAAACATCTACCTACTGCTCCTGTGTCCCTCATAACAATTTAATGACTACAAATGTAACATTTATGATAATTTTCATATTTTATGGGACTTGAATTATAGACAAATTGTGTCTCTATTTTTGCAAAAAACAAAACAAAACAAAAAAACTTTTAACTAAAACCACAATTTTATTGTAGTCTTTAACATTTCAGGTGGTAATCATCAAGAAATGCCTTAATCTTTAATTATCTTCCTATTTTTTTCCAAAAATATTAATTTAACAAGGTTGAGAATAGTGTGACGGGTTGAAGACTGTAACGGGTTTGAATTAAGACATTACCTTCAATTTTAGATTAGATTTCAATTTTTTATTTTTTTCTCTCTCTCTCTCTCTCTCTCTCTCTCTCTCTCTCTCTCTCTCTCTCTCTCTCTCTCTCATATTGTGCCCTTCTTTCAGGGTCAACACATCAAAATCCCTTTGAGACTGTATATTAAAATCTTCTACGCCACTGTTAAAGACACCTGAATGATGTCAATTCTGGTAGGCTAAATGATGTCACATATGGGTGGAGTCTAAATTATAGGTGGAGAATTGACATGACAAAATCCAAAGTGTAAGATAGAAATAAGTCATTATTTTATGTTATCATTTAAACGCAATAATAAGCTGGTCCGTGAACACTTGAGAGCAAGTTGACTGTGCATCTGTAGCTGTAGTGATGTTGCAAGATGACTGGCCCCGACGTGTGTGTAGTGGCCGAATGTGGCATCTCTGTGTACATCTCTATGGCCCGCTCATGGTGGCCTTGAGATGGTGGATTAAATTAATAATGGATGATGACAAATATGTTTACTAATACGGTATTTGATGTCTTCAATGGCATTGGTAATAGAAAGCTTTTTAATTACGGTATGCTGCTTTCCATCCACACCAATAGGTGTCAGTCAGTATACATCAATAAAAGAACATCAGTGATCTGTTAGGGGACAACAGTTTAGGACCCAGTTGTGATGAATGAAGACCAAGAGTCAGGAGTGCGTTTAATTAAAGAAAAAATTACTGAATTCACTGAATAGTTTACAGTTTCATCAGCAGAAGCCAGCTCCAAGTCTCACAAGGAGTTCGTAAGTCGCGCTCTCCCTGCTTTTCGTACATACAATTTCTCAAGTTATACTCTTTTCAAGGTCTAGCTACGTCATTACTGCAGTTTGAATGATTCTGATTGGCTAAGAGAAAATAGATAGTCATCGTAAATTTCCACACATTGTCAGTTAATCAGATGCACATCACTTTTTGACGCTTTCACCCCAGAATTAGGCATGTAGTGACCTTCCAGGTCTGGAGCAGGCACCAGCTTG
This sequence comes from Paracanthobrama guichenoti, assembly GCA_018749465.1. Taxonomy (NCBI): domain Eukaryota; kingdom Metazoa; phylum Chordata; class Actinopteri; order Cypriniformes; family Gobionidae; genus Paracanthobrama; species Paracanthobrama guichenoti. Next base: position 27,066,195 of record CM031948.1, read on the forward strand.
TCTACACCTCTAATACTGATCTGCAATACAGAACCCTAGCGCACATACACAGATACACAGGCTTCTCCAAGGTTGGAGTTGGCTGAGCCCCAGCTGTGACCAGAAAGTTTCCCAAAACATATGAAACACATGAAAGACAAATCCATATTTCATCTCTGGAAGCGAGTAAGCACTGTTACGCCACTCCTGGCATGGGCCAGACCCTCAGTCACTCCTCAGAGACCAAATACGACTTTAGAAAACATATATGAAGAAACCATAAACAATCAGTGGTTCTACTGATTAAGTAAAATCACAACCAAAAAGAATATAGGAGGACAAATATCGATTAAGGCTTTGATTTATAAATTGAATTATGATAAATATAGGTATATTGAAGCCGCAGTGGATTTCAGAATCTACACCCTTCAGATCATTGCCTGTCGTTGATTCCTGTAGGCATAGAGACAACAGTGGTCTTCTGGCCTGTAAGACTAAAGGACAGTGGCCGTGTGCTGTTTTTCCGCTTTGAGCTTTGGGACTGTGGGGAAAGTGCCATGCGAAGATTTGACCACATGTTACCGGTGAGGATCTTACATTCCCTTAAGCTACAAAGCTTTCCTGTAGCTCAAACAATAAGAGCGTGGCGCTAGCAACGCCAAGGTCATGGGTTCGATTCCCAGGGAAAGCAAGAACTGACAAAATGTAAAAATGTTTACCTTGAATGCAATGTAAGTCGCTTTGGATAAAAGCGTCTGCCAAATGCATAAATGTAAATGTAAATTCTGTTTCACATTTTAACATATGATGTCAATCTTCTCTCTTCAGTCATGTAAGGAACAGGTGGATGCCATCCTTTTCCTGTTCTCCTTCACTGATCGGGGCTCCTTTGATGATCTTTCAAATCAGATATCACGGATCACAGAATCTTCAGATCGAGTGGTTAAATTGGTGGTTGGCACCAAGTATCCTTCAGCTTTAGCATCTATTTACAATCAAAGGAATGTGTTGCAGGGTTATTGTAGTTAACTATAAAATAATAATACTATATACTATATATATATATATATATATATATATATATATATATATATATATATAATATGAACTAAAACCAAAAACTTATAAAGTCAGAATTATGAGTCGTCAGAATTGCAACTTAACATGCAATGGCGACTTTATATCACGCAATTCCGAGGGGAAAAAAGTCAGAATTGTGAAATAAAAAGGTCACAATTAAAATGAATAACTATATAGACATTTTAAAAAATGACAAGGCTCACAGACAAGGCTCAAGTCTAAATGCATGTTTGAGCTGTTTCAACTTGCACTGACATATCATAAAACATGCACACCAGTAATGTTTATTTCTAAGGCACATTTATAAAAACTACTTCAATGTCCTAATTGAACTAAGGCCTAATTCTGGCTTAATCTAATCCTTGTCTGTGAAACCAGCAGGGGCCGGTTGCATAATCCACTAAGACTAGTTTTACAAGTTAGACATTACATTTTTTTTTCTTCAAGACTGATCCCTAACTTTTTTAAATCAGTTACATAAAAAGTTAGATTGGCCTAATTTGATACCAAAAAGTAAGACTGAATGCCCCTTGACTGGGTCATACAAGAACTTAAGACACTGTCTTAACATAATGGCTATGTTTATGCAAGTTTAATTAAAATGAAAATGGAAAATATATATATTTTTAAAAACCTAATTCAAAATATTAATAAAATCTATTATTTTATCTCAATTATACCAAATGCGTTGTTGTAACAGCATAATGGTATATTGTTATGTGACATTGTCATGGCCCTTAACAGTGGAGATTTGACTTATTTATGCACACAGACGTGACAGAGAGTGACATAACACATTTTCAAGAGGTGTGGGGTCTTCCGGTCTTCCGAGTGGGAGGTGATGTGAGTGCAGGCCTTGGTGAAGTAGCGCCCCTCCTAAATGCTCTTGCAGAAAATCTGTGGCACCAGGACTGTATGGCTGCTTCATCTGTCTCCATCTCCCCACAGGCTGCTCTCAGAGAAACGGGCTCAGAGATCATTGTATAGCTTGTATGTGTGTTGTAGATCAATTTCACATGTGTTTGTCAGTGTAAGACAACATTTATGGATTGACTATGCTGCTATGGAAATACAATACCCAATTATTTGAAGTATTTTTGTTTGTTTGTTTTGTTTCTAAATGCTTACAAATTAAATAGCCGTTTCAGTCAATTGACGAGTGCAAATATCTGTGAGTCAGGAAATAGTCTTTTAAATGGTTGTTGTTTCAGGACAGCTGCAATAAAAATATTGGTATAAGCATGTCTTCATAGACCTCAGATTATATATATTAAAGTCAAAAACCTTGTAACATGTTTTTGTTTATTAACCCAAATTATGACATTTTAAAGGAGAAATGCTCAAACATACATCCATGCATTAGGTCTTCACTTCTTTGGTTGAATCCATGATAACCGGGCCTTTTGCTGTGTGTTTTTGGGCTTTGATACTCAACAAACCACCTTTCCCTAGAGAAGATGTGACTGACATCGGATCCACGTCAGCAGGGAATTGGCACTTCTGACAAACAGTGTCCATAATTGTGCCATCTGATGCCAACTGATTCATAAGGTAAGAAAATGTAAAAAGAAATTAAACTAAACACTTCAGAACAAAATAATATAAAAACATGCTTAGAGATTTTCTATCCGATACTAAATTATCTTCACTTTTAAAAGAAAATGCTTTAGAGCGAAAACTGTAATGGCAATAGAAGTTTATTTCGCTTACCTTTTCTGCACAGACTTGTATTGAATTATTGGTGGAGGTTATAATGACTTCTTCTGGTGCAAACTCACTGACATTCACTGTGAATATATAGATATCTCCAACAATGCAAATTTCCCCCTTTAAAAACAGATATTGATGGTTAGTTTTATATTAAGTTCATATTAATATGCTCATTGTGTTAGAACAAATTATTTGCAGAGGACTAAACACAATACTTTTTTTTTTTTTTAACAAAACTTACCTTTGAATCACTGCTTGCCATTGTAGATTTGTTTGGTTAGAAAGGAAACAAAGATAAGGACACTTAATCCAGCTCTTCACTTAAAAAAGCTTTTGTCTGTTTTGTAATCGGTAAGCTTTTGATGCTCATTTTCTCAGTGTAATTGAACAATGCAATGCTTACTTTTATACCACTGGCTGGTTTTGGGTGAGGCTTGTATGATGTCTATGTGCAGAATGTATCATATAGTCTATGAAAGAGAAGAGATTCATCTTGTAGGATGATAATAATATCCTCTGTCTGTTCAGAACTGTGTTTATTTAAAATGGTCTGTTAGTGAATAGCCTACCCTAGAAATTTGGGACAAAAAGTATACTGGAAAACTAAATAGCATATTTATTAATTACAAATGTGAGATCTGATCATGACTGAATAAAATTAGACTCAACCTAGCAACAAATACAAATTCATAACAGAGCTGATGTGAAATTCCACATCTTCATTACAGCTGTCATATCAATATTAAATAACTATAAGTTCTCTTGTCGTTTTTTTGTGTACGTGCTGGAAAGTTAATATATAAGAGGGTAGAGTAAACAGACCCTCTAACTAAATTAGAAATCTTCCTTTCGGCCCTCTCTTCGACGTTCAACTGAAGTCGATATGGGACTTTTATTCTAAAACGTCCGCAGGTGTGGTGGCCATTTTGTAAACCGCCTTACTACCTCTAGCTTCATCTCGTCTTCCGTAACCCAGTTCATTGACGAATTTTGTCGGCGGGCTTTTTTAACGTGACAGAAATGCACTTCTGAAAACTATTTTCATTTAAAAAAAAATAATATTACGACACACTCGCAACCCACAGCACTGATTAACCAGATCTACTCGCTGTTTTTAATTAGACGATTCCCAACGCCTGGCCAGGCAGAAAGGCCACAATGAAACTCACAGACAATGTGCTGCGGAGTTTTAGGGTTGCGAAGGTTTTCCGAGAGAATTCGGACAAAATCAACTGCTTTGACTTCAGTTCAAACGGCGAAACCGTAATATCGAGTAGCGATGATGACTCGATTGTCTTATACGACTGCCAGGAGGGAAAGTAAGTCGCTTATACATTTCGCAATGTGATTTTTTTTCCTACAACTGTCTTGTGTTCCGTTTCTGTCTTAACTGGGGGGGTTGAAACGCTGATCCTGATGAACATTAAAGGCGCATTACTGTGAAATATGTGAGAGATTAAGATCGTCTACTCCCTAAGTAAGGAAGGAGGTTTATGAATGTTACTGTTTATAGCAAATGTTGTGGTATGGATGTGTTTATGTACAGTAGCAATGTCCAATTCGTGAATGAATCGCTTATTTGAGTCGGATCTTTTCAATGAATCAGTTGAACCGGTTCGCTGACTCACCATTTTTTTTTACTATTTACTAAATCCAATTGTCTTTTTATATGCATTCAGTATTGCTTATTATAAATGCAAAATATATTTCCACGTTCATTTGTAATACAAACCGTTGTTAATAACCCTGGTATGGCTTAATCGGAATGATTTTATGTAAAATATTTTTTACAGTCTATGGTAAAATGCCGCGCTCGGACGTTAAGCAACACGCAATGACGTAAAAGAATCACTGGATCTTTTCGAAACGAACATTTCGAAAGAACCGATTCGCGTAAACGAGTCGAATGTACAGTCTATAGAGGTCGTGTGCTAACCGTTAGCATCCACGCCTCCTTCAGAGATAAATGCCGCCTTGTGACTGTAAAGTCAAGTATATTGGTTTAAGTGTTCTGTGTATATACACACACACACACACATACATTTCATGTATCTAAATATGCAACTATATGATCTCATTTATTTCCTCTTCTGCCCTCTATATCAGACCCAAACGGACGCTTTACAGTAAGAAGTATGGGGTGGATCTCATCAGATACACCCATGCCGCTAACACTGTCGTCTACAGCTCAAACAAGATTGATGGTAGGATTTCTCTTTATAAACTCTCAGTATGATATTGTTTTACAGTTCCTATGCCGTTGATAGGTTTGTTACTATGTGGGTAGAACGTTATCCAGACGTTTATGCAGAAGTATAGATTAACTTCTTTTTTTCTTCTTTACATATTATGACAGAGCAGTGTCCTGCAATGTGATATGCATTATTTCACCCAAAAATATATTATTCTTTATATATATTTTTTGTCTAAATACATGCAATTTTATGACTTCATATTAATTGAGGGGTTAAATGGCATTTGTGTAACTCTAAAATTAATTTCCTCCTGATGTTTGTGTGAGGCTGTCTACCTGTGCCTGCTCTGGGTTGAGGTAGTTGTTTGTATAGTTTTTAGGGTCTGTTATTCTGCCCTGTTAAGGAGCTAACTGTACAGACTACTGCCTTGCCCAGGGTTGAGCCCGTTCATCTGGCACCGCATACCATACATTTCACACATTCACTCATAAAATCTTGTTTTGTAGCCTTGATGTTTGATATTTTCTTCTCGCTACCAATGTGGTTCTACAGATACTATACGATACCTGTCCCTACATGACAACAAGTACATTCGCTACTTTCCTGGGCACAATAAGAGGTGAGGATCTGTGACATTAAATCATCATAAATCATCTATTCTTCGTTTCATAATTGCCGTTTGAGATATAGTGCTTATTTTATGCTATTTCAGGGTTGTTGCTCTGTCTATGTCTCCTGTTGATGACACATTCATTTCTGGCTCACTTGATAAAACTATTCGCCTGTGGGACCTTCGCTCACCTAACTGTCAGGTAAGCAGTATTTTTTATTTTGGGTAGGTTTTTTTTTCTGAATAGTCTATCTTTGATTCTAATCTTGGTTGTGTTCACAGGGTCTCATGCACCTGCAAGGGAAACCTGTGTGTTCTTTTGATCCTGAGGGGTTGATTTTTGCTGCGGGAGTGAACTCTGAGATGGTCAAACTTTACGATCTACGGTCCTTTGATAAGGTAACACTGTATACAATTGCATCCAAGAAGCAGTAATACTATCTGACTTTTAAATGGTAAAAATTAATCCATTTGTATCTCCTACCTCAGGGCCCATTCGCCACATTTAAACTACAATATGAGCGAACTTGTGAGTGGACGGGTCTCAAGTTCAGCAATGATGGAAAGCTCATTCTGGTCTCCACCAATGGAGGAACGCTCAGAGTGCTGGATGCTTTCAAAGGAGCCGTGCTCCACTCATTTGGGGTGAGAAAAGAGTTTAGTTTTGAATAGGTCTAAACACAAACTTGGATGAAGCATCTCATAGAGTGTCCCTCTTCCTTACTGCAGGGCTATAACAACAGTAAAGGTGTCATTCTAGAGGCTTCTTTCACACCAGACTCTCAGTTCATCATGATCGGTAAGTCTTCGCCAACGCTCCTCAACGGATTGAGAAAGGACTAGCAATGAGTTTACAGAAAGTAAACTCAATATTTGGATTTTCAGGATCAGAGGATGGGAAGATCCATGTGTGGAATGCTGAGAGTGGGATGAAAGTAGCACTTCTTGATGGGAAGCACACTGGTCCTGTCACCTGTCTGCAGTTTAACCCCAAATTCATGACCTTTGCCAGTGCCTGCTCTAACATGGTAAGGTTTAATTCTAAGGTAGAAACTTATCTGATGTATTTGTTATAGCCCTGCCCAAATGGAATATGTGCTCTTTCACATTTTCTGCACTGGTTTTGGGACAGATACGCTGTTCCGATTCTTTCTGAAAACAGCCGAAAACATGAACTCGTGGAGGCGTGCAGTGGGCGGAGCTATAGTCGCATACGCGCGCACACACACACACACACAATACATCATGGCATTATCCCTGGATATCTTTCGATTCACTATATGTTTGTGTTGTTTACATTATATGCATTTACATGCCGAGTGACAACACAACACAAAAAAAACATTCAGATGCAGTTTCACTCACCGGTTGTGGTTTCGACTCATGACCGGGAACAAACAAACACACTTGCAGAACTCCGTTGCTGCTACGGAAATACAAACTGCATCCACTGTTCCCTTAACGCTGGGTTATTTGGGAAGCTGAACAAGGTTATCTTTCCCTCACAACCAGAAACACACTTTTTGACGTTGATTTCGTGGTCTAAAAACAAAATGACAGCGCTGCCGACGGCTCTCGTAACCCAAACAAAGCTGCTTGATGGATGTGCTCTCGCTCTGGTTGATTTGCGCACACGCTCATCCTGGAGAAGTGCCCATACAAGGAATTCCACCCTTTATGATGTAATACAGGGCCATACTCTACACAAAAAAAAAAAACTTTCCAAAACTTATTCGAATCCTGAAGGAATGTATTTGGCACAGAAAAACATGCTTTTTTTTTATTGTGTCCATGTTTAGCATGAGAATCCAACTCTTTAACAGTGTAAATAAGTCAGAATGCATGAAATGGCATTAGACATCCCCTTTAACAACTGCAACATGAATGAGAAGCATGGCGGAATGAGTGAAGGAGACATGCTGAATGAAAATGTACATTCACTCTCTGACAGGACAATTTGATCAGTCACATTCAGTTATGCATGATAGATTTGAACTTTTACTAAGCACTATGACATGTTTTAAGATGTTACGTGTTGTCTGTGTCATGTTTACTATTTGTATTTTTTAATTTTTTGGAGTAGAGTAGAAAATGCATACAATACAATGTATTTTGAAAACGGTTAAGTTTGTTGCTTGTGCATACGGTATTCATTTCTTCAGATCTTAAAAAGGTCTTAAATTTGATTTTTATGTGAAATATCTATCTCTTTTATTCACCTGGGGCCGTATTACAGAAACATCTTAACTTTAGAATCCTATCTTATCTGTTTGGTAACCATGGCAATTTCAGTTAGGGCCGCATTTAGGACAAAGGCTATTACAGAATAACATTTCTCAAATGCATAATCTTATCTTAACTATGAATAGGAAACGGGTATTACAGAAGCATCCTAACTCGACAAAAAAAATCATAAAAACTGTCTTAACTTCAGGACAACCCCACTGGTGTCCTAACTTCAAACCTTTTTGAAATCCAATGGTAAAAATCACAGTACAAAAATCCTTTTTTGTGAGCGTTACATTTATTAATAATTATATAAGATGAAGAGCAGCGACATTTTGATGGTGGAGGTACTTTTGGAGGACCCAGAGGATGTGCTGCGCTTTAATGATAAAATACTCCCACGCCACATGAGTTTGCAGTTAGTTGACGAATTGCGACCAACATTAGAGGCCAACGAGCCGTCACGGAGCATTACCGGTCGTTCTTCACTGGCATAAAGTTGCTTTGACGCTCGATGAGACATTTCACAAATTTAAGGATAGTCTCTAAAGTTACATACGACATTGGTATACCTACACATTTCTAACTTCAATAGCATTTGAACGGAATATGTAAAAGGTGTGCATCATAGCTGACACCTACATGAACACTTTACAGTTGGTTTTGATACTGTAACGTTAAGTCATTTCGTTCAAATGCTATTGAAGTTAGAAATGTGTATACCAATGTCGTATGTAACTTTAGAGACGGTTCCTAAATTTGCAAATATCGAAGGTCTAATGTCAAACCAACTTTATGCCAGTTCATTCTTCAAGTGACTAACGCCTTATACTTTTTTACTTTTATTTATAAAACAGGCTTTAACTTTTCAACGGAGCTTATAAAATTTTCGATTTCTGCCGCACTAGAATTAAAAGCACGCCGCTGTTTCTCCATTTTTATTTTAGATTTACCTCAGAAGCACTTTGCTGTTGTTGGTTGCTTGGTAACAGACCTGGCAGTTGATTACCGAACTCGATGGAGCGGTTTAAGATTTCCTAACTACAGATAAGATGAGATGAGATTTTGTAAGATAGGATAAGAATCCTAAATCAAGTTAAGATTTACTTTTGTAATACAAAATTGTGAAAAATCCTAAATTAACTTATCATATCTTAAGACCTAAGATAGAAAGTTTCTGTAATACACCCACGGAAGTTTGAGTATTCAGACTTGTTTCCAAGTGAAACTAAATTTAGCATGTTAAAGTGCTAAATTTAATACCTTGATTTAATGTATCATTGGAGAAGGAATGCCATTACAGAGAGGAAGCGTTGCAAATGTTCGGATTTTGACTAAAGATTGCGAAGACGAACACATTTTAATGTGCTTAAAAGCCCTCTAAAAGTGTATTGCTGGTGAAACGTTTTTTATAATTAAGTTACATTTTTGTATATATTTTATTTACATATTTATTTGCAGCATAACATGACGTGTATATACAACCTTATTTGGTGAGATTTACACCGATTAAGGGGGGAAAACAAAACACAAACCAGTGCAAAGAGGTTCCAGAGCCTTTCAGTATATCTGAGAAAAAAATACTTGTCTGTATACTGCTACTTTTGAACGGCTGTCATTGGAGTAGTAGAGTAGGTAGGCTAACTGCTAAAGCTAACCAGCCAAAAATGATCAGATATTAGCCCAAATACTTTATATAAAAAGGGAAGGGGGTTGTTAAAAACTTGGAAAAATAGAGGGTCAAATCCCCTGCAGGCCTGGTTATAACTGTCACGTCACAGTGTACCAGTTTGCAATAACTTTGTCCATTTAAATCTCATTTCCACAGGCGTTCTGGTTACCCACGATTGATGACTGAGGGGCAGCCGTCAGTGTCATGTTCTTCCAGCAGGTGGCAGCATTCACCCTTCTCTTGGCACACATGGGTTTGCTCACCCTAGGACTTTTGGACTGTAAATAAATTGGCCTTGATGCCAAGTTGTATTTCTTTGTTCATTTTATATTTGTATTAAAACTTTTTTTGTAAAACATTGTAAAGTCATTTGTTAACATTTTTGTTTTGAGTTTGCAACAAAACTCTCGATAAAATTGGCTTGTGTGAGAAGAAACATTTCTGCAGAACTGATCTTAGCTAATCAATCCATAGCAGAACTCAGTATATGTAGATTTAGTATCTTGTGCAGTCTGAAGAAATGTCAATGAAACATTTTTAAAATAAACGTTTATACAACTGTCCAAAGATATGTTTTTGAAGCCTTTTCAACATTAAATGCTCAAAGCTTGATGTTTGTACATAAATATACTTCTGTCTGTGAGTGAAAATTGCTTTTATGTCATTCTTGTACAGTTTCACATACTTCTGTTTTGTAATACCAGCATTCTTGTGAATCGCTCTCGGATAACCAATATCCATTAATCACCCTTCTCTCAAGTTTGATTTGATTTTATTCAAGTTACTTTGCACTTATTGAGGAAACGGCTGTTAACTCTGGTTTTGGGTGGAAAGAGGAGAGCGTGAGCTCATTCAGTGCTTCAAATGAAGATTGTGCAGTTGTAGCTGTCTGCTTTCTTTTGAATTCATTAAATATTTCCAGTGGTTATTCTGCATTCAAATGGGCATTTTCATGGGTTTTCTCAGTTTAGTTGTTAGAATGATCAACATGGGCAATTTAATGCCCCAGGGTTTAGTTTTAATAAACAGGCTTCAACTTTTTTCCTTTTAAGAAAGTCACATTAAAACTGCCTTCCAAACTGTTTAAAATGACTTATTGTTTTCTGTTGCTTTTCAAATTCATTTTATGTATAGAATTTGTTCACCCTTGATCAAGCCTTTCAATCTTAAACCTATGAAATTCATAATATAATTTTATAATGTTTTAAAGTGAAAATATCACAAAGAGTGTAAAAAGACATTTTGATTTTATATGAATAATGTTTGCCCCAATAAAGAGTTTTAAAAATGTGTACAAAACAGTTACTAAAGAGCCAGCTGTGTCAGTGAACCCCAATATCAGGACTTGTGGTCGTTATTTGTAAAACAGATTTTGTGTCATTTACAATCAAGCTGAAATATGAATTTATATGTTCATTTCAAGATAGGCTACATAACTGAACCTTGCAAGACGATGGTTTGACCATGTTATTCAAAAGCTTAATTTGAAATGTTGTGAAAATTACTTTTCAGGCAAAAATATAAGGGATTGGTGGTAAATGTCAAATTTATTGTCATTCCTTCAGCCTTTTATTAGAAACACCTTCACAGTGTTAAGTTTTGTTTGTTTAGTGCCAAGGTAGCTAACGCTAAGTAGCCTATAGTGTTATAAATGTTATTAAAAGGAAAATGTCTAGATAATACGATGTTAACGTGAAGCCTGTGAACCGTCTATAACATATAACTTTACAATAGGCTAGGGATACCAGAAAGAGACTAGTTGGAGTCAAATTTACGAATTACAACAGCACACGAGTTTGTTGCCTATTACACAGAAAATTATTTTGTTGAAAAGTTATATTTAACTTAGAAACGTTATTTATTTAAAAAAAAAATTTAAAAAATCCATGAATGAGTGAAAATGTCATCATAAGGTGGAAAGATGCTGACCAATGACGTCACAACAAAGTACCTCATTCAGTTCCTTACCTGTCCAATAGAGGGTGGTATGAGATTTTGAATTGAGTCTAGTTGTGGTTTTGGTGAATGGATGTATAAATACAAAAGTATTTTCAAATCCAAATCAAAAGATTTAAACAACTTGCCCCGGGGCTGTGCTGGGGGATGGTCAGGCTGTTACCCGAGGCCAGACAGTGTGCCTGCTAAATTTGGGGCAAGGGGGATCGGGTTCCTTCTGCAAGCACACACGATCCTGTCCTAGTTACAGGAGCCTTCTCTCACACATTTGCTGCTCTCACATGCCCTCTCACTTGGATAGCACAGTCTCTCAAACATCAAACTTTTACTTCATAAACTCTTACTGCTGCTTGTATATCGTTTAGTTTCTGATAGATTAACACACAAATCTGGCACTGACCATTGCTTTAAGATAGTTTGTAAAAAGAAGATCTTCCAGGTGACCTGACCTGTGCGTCCAGCTTCAACTTCAAAAGGATCCTTGGCGGGGAGGACTTAAGGCACCACACTGACCCGCCATGTTTCTGGTTCTGGTGGTTACAGAGGAGCTGAGGGAGTTCCTGTCCCGGGCACGAAGTGGAGCCGGCCGCCTTATCCAGGTGTTAATCAGAGACGGTGAGTGAGAAGGGGGTCTGAGGGGTTCACTCAGTTCAAAGGGAATTTAATGAATCAGAAAGGTGAAGGTGCCAGTACTGGTACCTTGAGGACAAAACAAAAATCCAGCAGTAATTACTAATGCACATTTGTTGACCAATAAACCATAAGTTTAAGTTCACGCGAGTCCTAAACCTGCTTGTAGATCAACTCTTTATGAATCTTAACCTTCTTAATGAGGCAAAATATTAGCAGTCAGTGGAATAAAACTTTCCAATAGTATCCCTATTCTGTTAACACACTATGGCACTGCGGCTATCAGATGGTAATACAATGGTTCTGAATGATTACCATATAGGCCTAATGCATTGCATTTGCATAGTACTCCAAGATCGACTTCAACACTGCATTATATATTTCTAGCTTGGTACCTTGTCCAAACAAACAAACAAAACGTGGTTGTACCAAGCTACTTTTTAATACCGTTTGTTTGTGGAAGATCAGTGTTCACTCATAGCTTTAACTTTCACTTCCTAAATGTTCTAAAATGATCATAAATCAAACTTGTGTAAATGTGTAACAATATTTTTCTGCGTATGATTCAACTAAAATCTGTACTTCACAACAATTAGACTGTTAAAATAGAAATACACTCAGATCATTAAATTAATTAATGACAAATTAAAATTTCGACTTTAGACTACTGTTAATACTTATATTCGTATAGTCACATTATCCACGGACTTGCTTAGAGTTTACGGTAATTATCATAAATTCATGGTTTTACGATTTTAATTTGATATAAGTTAATAGTTTTGTGTTTTATTGTTTGTGTGTGTGTGTGTGTGTGTGTGTGTGTGTGTGTGTGTGTGTGTGTGTGTGTGTGTGTGTGTTTTGCCGCCCAGCTGCATCAGGTGACATGAGGAAATAGGACCAAAACACATTTCACAATGTATTTTGATTCTGCATTGACATGTTGCTGTAGGGCAGATCACACGTCATTTGACGTGGACACCGAACGGTTCTTGAGGGATTAACGGCACAGAGGTCATGGAACGATAAACGTTTTCTGTTGCAATAAAAAACGCCTGTGTGTGCGCGTGCGTTTGCGTACGAGGCCGAGTGTCAGGTAGGCTACTGTTGAAATGTTAGCTCACTATCAGATGACAAGATCCAGTTGCTGGGAAGGAAAGGGCAAAAACACTATCAAATTTGAGTGAAGTCACTCTGCCATTACCTAACATGACTCCTTGATGCGTGCATACTCTCACATTCCGATCGAAAAAAGGAGAATGCGAGTATTAAACCTTTCAAAAGTTTTTTTCCGGTAAAGAAAAGGACGCATTAAACTGATCAAATGTGACAGTAAAGACATTATACAGTCTACTAATTATTTATATTTCAAATATATGCTAACGTTCTATTTATCAAACAATCCAGGGAAAAAACCTCAGGATTTCCACAAACATACTAAGCAGCACAACTGTTTTCAACATTGATCATGATAATAAATGTTTTTGTTTGCCATCACATTCATAAATGATATATATATTTTTATATATATAATATGATTAAAATAGAAAACAATTATTTTAAATTGTAATAATATGTCAGGTAACACTTTTGTCCCATTTGTTAACATTAGTCAATTAACAATGATACATTTTTGTATTTTTATAGCTTTTATTAACCTTTGCTAATGTTAGTTAATAAAAATGTTCATATTCATGTTCTTGTTAGTTCACAGTGCATTAACTAATGTTAACAGATACAACTTTGGATCTTAAATGTATTAGTAAATGTTGAAATTAACATGAACTAAGATTGATAAATGCTGTAGAAGTATTGTTCAATTTTAGTTCATGTTAATTATTGTAGCTAACTAATGTTAACAAATGAAACCTTATTTTATAGCTTTAACATTTCACAATATTACTATTATTTACTGTATTTTTGTAATGATGAGTCAGCAGAGTTCAGATCCATTTGCAGTATTTTATTAAGATCGTGGTCAGACAGGCAGAGTCAACAGGAACAACTGGGCCATGCAGGAAAGGCAAGGCGGAATCTACAAACAGGCTGAGGGTCGAGGCAGGCAGCAAACAATCAAAAATCCACAAAACAAAGCAGTAATCCAAAGGGCAGGCAGCAATCAAAAACCAGAGAGACAGTCCAAAAGTAGTAACATGCAGACAAAACCGTTTACCAGAGCAAAACAAGACTCCACAAAGGTTGAATGAAACTGGTTGTTTAAATACAGGAGGTAATGAGAATCAGGTGTGAAGGGCAATCAGGACCAGGTACGGGATTGTGGGAAATGTAGTTAGGAAAGAGTCTAGAATTCAGGAGAATGAGACCTCTGATGGTCAGAGACGGGAACTGCATTTCCTATGCTTGTAACAATTTTTGATCAAATAAATGCAGCGTTGGTGAGCAGAAGAGACTTCTTTCAAAAACATTAAAAATCTTACCAACCCCAAACTTTAGAACATTGTAAATGCAGCAGTGCAAATTTCTAGTCGCAAATTATTTGGTGATTTTACCTTTGAGTTTACATTAGCTTCAAAGTATCAGTGATATAATAACGTTACACTGCATTTAACATGAAACTATGCAATTATGCTGGACAGTTTTGTCCAGGAGACATGATGTTTGCTAATGCATAAGATTTCTTGTCAGGTAGACTGTGTGGCCATATTGGACCACTTCAGCCATTCTGACACCTAATGGTGGCCTAATATAGTCACAGGTGGATCAAATTTAGGCCTGTTGTTGCTATATGGCTCTTCTACTGTCTGTTTGACGCCTTGGCTATATGAAGACATCTGAATCTGAATAGATTGGGTTGTTTTGGGTTCACAGGCTGCCTTTGAGTCTCACAGAGATGATATTTCAGGAAACATAAAACAGGTCAACACAGTTTTGGAACTTTCTGGTGACCGAGTCACGTGTATTCCATCCCTTATTGGTGGGTAGAGGTGCTAGTCAGTGTTCATGGTGATAGAAAAACGCCGGAGCCATAGCTTTGTGGGCAGTGTGCCAAAATACTAGTTCAGACACTCACTTATTTAGCCAGATTGTGTTTGTAATATTCTTTGGAATTAATGTATTTGTATGACAGAAGTCAGGGAGGTAGACATATGTTTATCTTTTCGAATTGGCACATATGTGTGTGCAAACAGCTTTCTGTACATGTGTTGTTAAGGAGTGAGTAAAAGGCTGATGGAAAGTATGTGTCTGTGCTGATAGCTGGAATGTGTGCAACCTCAGAATAGCAGCTGCTGCAGAAGACCATCAGGAAATCCCCCTCCAAGGTCATTCGGACTAGTGACATGCATGTGGGTGGATGATGTTTGCATTAGATGTGGTTATTGACTCACGATCTGTTTTGATGGTGTGCTCATTAAAGGTTTCTTCAATCACTCTGCACAACCTTTAGATGTTTTAATCCGCTGGCCTTGACCGTGATTGCACTCGTCTAACCTGTTACAGCAGGAATGTTGTTTCATTCAGAGCAGTCCAAACAACAGCTTTGTCAATATTGAAATACACTTTGAATCACTTTTACTCTATATAAAGTGACAGGCATAGATTAAAAAAATAAAGGGACCATTTAAATTTGTAAGAAATACATTTACATAACTATTACAATTCATAAAGCCATAATGCAAAAACTCTCATTATCATTATTTAATAAACAAATAAAATAAAATAAAATAATACACTACAATTCAAATGTTTGGGGGTCACACATTAGATTAGGGTCCAATTCTCACTATTAGCTAACTATTAAATATGAATTTTGCCTCAATAAACTCCTAATCACTGCTTATTAACTGTTAGTAAAGTATAGTTGTTATGTTTAGGTATTGGGTAGGATTAAGGGATGAAGAATGTTGTCATGCAGATTAAGGCATTATTATGTGCTTTATAAATACTAATAAACAGCCAATATCCTAGTAATATGCTAATAGCAACTAGTTAATAGTGAGAATTGGACCCTAAATCAAGGTAACCTAAATTACCATTTGGGGTCAGTAAGATTTGTTTAAATGTTTTTAGTATCTTATGTTTACCAAGGCTGCATCTGTTTGATCAAAAATACAGTAAAAAACTAGCCTAGAAATCTAGACGCACCCTAGCGGCAGCAAATCTAAGTGAGTGTAGTCTAGCAACTCTCGGTAGACCTGCGAGCTGGACCAAACTCTGGTCAGGCCAATCACATCGTGTATAGAGTCGGTGGGCGGGCTTAACATAATGACGGCAGAGTTGCCGCGGTTCCGCGTGCTACTTAAAAACTCTGGGAGACTTGTTGTTAAACTTTAAGGGAACAAAGAACGGCACTGAAGTCATTCTTAAGAAGGGAAGATGTGTTCGGAGTTTTGCCGACCGGATATGGTGTTTAATCTATCAACTAGCTCTGCTTCACGTTGCTCTGGTTGGTTGTAGCTCTATCCTATTGCGTGCAGAGAGAATTTTAAAGACAACCGTTTATCCCGCCCCTCGGATTGAGCTCTGCCAATGGTGAGTTCTCAGACCCAACATCTTGATGTGGATTTGGCTTGTCAGGCTAGTAAAAAACTGTAATATTATTAAATAATATTAAACTTAAAAACTTTATTTTTTTTAAAAAATATTTTAAAATGTTATTTATTCCTCTGATGGCAAGGCTGAATTGCCATTGCAGTTAGTCTAGTCTTCAATAAGCAAAAGTTAAATATTTGTAAAATAATGTCATAATGCATATATACACCGATCAGGCATAACATTATATCAGGCATAACATTCCTAATATTGTGTTGGTCCCCTTTTTGCTGCCAAAACAGCCCTGACCCGTCGAGGCATGAACTCTACTAGACCCCTGAAGGTGTGCTGTGGTATCTGGCACCAAGATGTTAGCAGCAGATCCTTTAAGTCCTGTAAGTTGCGAGGTGGGGCCTGCATGGATTGGACTTATTTGTTCAGCAAATCCCACAGATGCTCGATTGGATTGAGATCTGGGGAATTCAGAGGCCAAGTCAACACCTCAAACTCGTTGTGCTCCTCAAACCATTCCTGAACCATTTTGCTTTGTGGCAGGGTGCATTATCCTGCTGAAAGAGGCCACAGCCACCAGGGAATACCGTTTCCATGAAAGGGTGTACATGGTCTGCAACAATGCTTAGGTAGGTGGTACGTATCAAAGTAACATCCACATGGATGGCAGAACCCAAGGTTCACTAACAGAACATTGCCCAAAGCATCACTCTGTCTCCGCCGTGCATCTTGGTGCCATGTGTTCACCGGTAAGTGACGCACACACACCCAGCCACAAAACAGTTAGTTTTTGAGGACAAAATCCACTAACAGGTGATGAAGAGATAATCAGTGTTATTCACTTCTTATTCATATTGTTATGCCTGATCGGCAACATATATAATATATGCAACATATAATTTTATATTTTTGTCGTTTGTGAACTGTCATCTGTTACATAACATTCATTCACCCTAATGATGACAGACTGACTGTATATTTCAAAAATCTATTTTTAAATAAATACATTTTAAATAAAAAATTGACTTGTATGCATTTAAAATTTGAATATGCTCTGTACGTTTTTAAACGAAAACAGCATCATCCATTAGATTAGCACATTTACGTCTGCGTGTACAAAGAAAATCACAGGACAGCAGGGAGGGAAGTGAACAGATGTACTGGTAAGCAGATTATTGATGTGATAAGAGATGCGTTCTGAGAACAGAGTGTGACGTCTGAAAGTAGAGGGTGGGGCTTCAGAGGACATGCAACAGCACAGTGCACTGTTCTCAAGGATTCATAAAGAGGTTGGGAAGAAAGATGACCCATTAGAAAAGATGAAGTCTTCCAGTGCTTCAGTACAGAGGGTGTTCTGTCCGTACGCTTCAGGAAGCAAATTACATGTGCTTGACTGTGACGTGATCAGTGTGAAGTTTGTAAACTGAGACAATAGACCAAGAACATGAAGAACTAGTAGGTTGACACTATCAGGTGTGACATTGTAACATTAAATGCGCTTACATCAGTATGCTGTATGCTGTCCTGTTTTTCATGTGGGCGTGCGTTTTTGTGTTGCTGGTTGATGGGTGAATAAAGTCAAGAGAAAATAAGAAATTATAGAAAGATTATTATTTATTATTAACGATTATTATAATTATTATTATAATTATTTATTATATTAGTTACCAAGTGTTACCATGGTCTTACACTGTACATGTCTACGTTACAGAGAATTGATAAAGCCCAGAGTCTCATAAATATGATCACTACTTTTCATATGGGCATGAATTGCTTCTTAGAAATGTTGTGATGAGCACTTTATGGTGGCAGCGTAAGCTTTTCATAAGGAAAGGCCCTTAAAAATCACATCTGATTATTACTCTCATGTTTGTGTAACTTTGCCGTGTCTTTAATTCTTTTATGATATATTTAAATATGTTGCAATTAAAATTTTATTCAAAATACCCATCATAGCCACTGTGAATAGTGTGCACATTTGGAGTACACACATTATTTATGCAAATGACAGCAAGAGCATAGTAAATTCATTCAAATTTTCAGTAAACTGCAGTATGAAAAGTACAGAGCCCTCAAGGAGACATGACAATGAAAAAATATGAGATCAGAGGAAAAATTATATATTAAAAATGTTGCATTCCCTCAAGAAACTTCTCAGTTGCTCACAAAACACCTTTTCCTCCCTCTTCATATTATTTCCATCACAAAACGAATGCAAAATCACTGAAATATAATTTTTCCTCCAAAGACTTTTTTATATTATATAACTATCAGTAGTATAAAAGTGACCATATTACACTGACCAATTTTTTCAAAACAGAGTGTATGTTTGCATATGTAAGATACACTAAATATGGTTCAGTTCATTAAAGGTGAAATTATTATCAGTTATTCAATATCAATTATTGACAAGAATATATTGTGATATTAGACATCCCCAGTACTGGATTGTTTGATATACTTTATATATCGGCTATATAACTGAAGATTAAAATGAAGTGTATTATTGTGAATGTGTCTCTAGGTGAACTAAGCTGTGTGCTATATTGGGTGTAAGATACAAGGTGTGTCATGCTCTTTTTATAGCAGGATGTAGATAATGGATAATATTTCACTTATTTGTTATCAGCAGTAGGTCATTACCCAAGGCTAGCCTTGTAAACATATTTAGATTGATTTATTATGCAATGTCAAATTACACAACAGGTTTTCGGGGTTGTTGTGTGCGATGTTGGTTGCACCAGGTTTGTAATGAGAACGCTTTTTATGTGTTTTTCAGAGCAGCTGGTGCTGGGGGCATATAGAGAGCCACGTCAGAGCTGGGACAAAGACTATGACCACTTCCTGCTCCCCCTGCTGGACCCTCTCGAGCCCTGCTACATTTTATACCGGTTGGACTCTAAGAACGCTCAAGGCTATGAGTGGCTCTTCATCTCCTGGTCACCTGACCAGTCTCCTGTAGGTTTTAACATCTAGACATGTTGATGTAAAGCTTGACCTGATTAGCAGGAACAGCTTATCCAACTGTTCATAACGAAACATGCATTTAAATAAATTATGGTTTTATATATAGAACAAAAAACTGATTTATAGGTGGTGAACCTAAGAAAAAGAACCATTGGAGAACCTTTATTATTTTTACATAGAACAATCAAAACTTGGTTCTTTGGACCATGGCTTTCTAGCAACCTTTGTAACCAATTAGAACCCTAGGGTTTTTGGGCCTCCTTTATAAAATGTTGCATAGAAACCGCCCTACATTTGATCTAAGATCATTTCTCAAATGTGTGTATGTGTGATTCAATGTGCACATAAAAAACGAACGTGCGCACACAAACCGAACGTAAGTGCACACAAGAGAACATGTGTATGCTTCTTCCAGATGTGAAATCTATTTCTCCATAATAGGGCATTGTATAATTTATACCCCCGGTTTCACAGAAAAGGCTTAAGCTAGTCCCAGACTGAAATGCATTATTGAGCTGTTTTAACTGAGCAACTTGCACTGACATATCTTAAAATATGTCAGAGCCATTGTTTTGTCTCAAGATGCACACCATGTTTTTTTTCTAAGGCGTGTTTATAAAAGGGACTTAAATGTCCTATTGAGCTAGGCCTAATCCTGGTTTAACATACATTGGCCAACATAATTTACAAGTGTGGAACCACAGTATGAATTCTAAATATGCTGTGTAATTATGCTCACAGTGTTTTATTATTATTATTATTATTATTATTATTCCTACTTAGATTTCCAAACACCTACAATGCTCTAACTCTGAAGTATGTACAGCTGCTTACTTGATTTTTAGCATACACACTCTAAGATCTCTAAGATCAAACTACGTTACAGAGAATTGATAAAGCCCAGAGTCTCATAAATATGAACACTACTTTTCATATGGGCATGAATTGCTTCTTAGAACTGTTGTGATGAGCACTTTATGGTGGCAGCGTAAGCTTTTCATAAGGAAAGGCCCTTAAAAATCACATCTGATTATTACTCTCATGTTTGTGTAACTTTGCCGTGTCTTTAATTCTTTTATGATATATTTGCATATGTTGCAATTAAAATTTTATTCAAAATACCCATCATAGCCACTGTGAATAGTGTGCACATTTGGAGTACACACATTTTCAGTAAACTGCAGTATGAAAAGTACAGAGCCCCCAAGGAGACATGACCCCCACCTGATTATATTACCTTAGAACCTGACTTGGTTTTTTAGCGTACACACACTCTAAGATCAAATCTGTGTGTACGCACGTTTTATAAATGAGGCCCCATGGACTTTTATGCCAAAAAGGTTCTATATAAAGGGAAATGTCTTAAACAACTTTTTTTTTTTATAGTGATGTTTTTTTCTTTTTCTAAAATTGTATTTAAATTAAAACTGAATTAAAACTAAATCCATAAAATTGTGAGACCCCTAGCATGTTCTATATATGAAATGCCTGAAAGGAATATATAGAACCTTTTCTTCTTAGTGTTGCATCCACATTGAAAACACTCTTAGAAACTGCATAGAAAATGTAAACATCGAATTCATTTTAATAGGGTACACTTCATTGTGGTTTGAGCTGTATCTATTTTGTTAGTTTATTTATTTTATAAAGTGAGCATTTGCCTTTTGCTACAGGTCAGACACAAGATGCTGTATGCTGCCACTCGTGCCACAGTTAAGAAAGAGTTTGGTGGAGGACACGTCAAAGATGAAATGTTCGGCACAGTTGAGGTACTAGTATACACTGGAATATCAAGGACAAAGAACATGGGTAGTAAAATTGGTAAATGGTTTTATCTATACTCTCTAGATTCGCAAAGGGAGCTTTATATATCATTTTCAATATTTTAGATTTGTTTTTTCACTTCCACCCATTTTCTATACTGTATGGGCCACAGTTAATTTGTTTATACAATTTTGCCTTTTTGAATAGTTATAAAAGAAAAGTTATAATGAGGAATCTGCTGATAAATGGACTCAGTCCACCTGTCTTCAGCTGTCAGTCAAATACCCTGAAGCTGTGTTATTTACAGTTGAAAAGGTTTGTAGAGTGAACCACCATGTTCCTTCTTTTAGAAACTGGACACTTGGGGCTGTTGGCAGTGTTCTTGGAAATGATTACCAGTCATGGTCAACACAGAGAGGACTAAATATATACTCTACATACACATACAATATTGAACAAACAACAACAAAGTTTTATGGGAGGAAGTTGTAAATTTAGCTGAGAGTCTATTTATCATTTTTACATATTGAAAGGACTATTTCAGGTTGTCTGGGAATTAATCTATAATTAATTAAATGTATCATTTTAAAGTTAATGAGTCCAATTTTTGTATTTTATCCCCATCACCAGGAGGATGTTTGTCTTCAGGGCTACCTGCGACATGTGACTTCATGTTCTGCACCAGCACCCCTGACTGCAGCCGAGCAGGAGCTACAGCGAATCAAAATCACAGAGGTGAGAAACAGCAGAGTGCAGACATCCATCTAAAATCATAAATATAGTATACATCCATGAATTACTTCAGCTCTTTGTTTTAATATATTCTGTGTTCAATCTTTATGGTTGCAGGGCAGAGTTAAACAGGTGAGTGCTGTCGGTATTGTGTAAAACACAATACTGTGTGCATGTGTGCTAGTTGTATGCTGATTCTACACGACAGTGTCCTTTCAACTTTCAACTTAACTTTCAGTGTCCTTTAGTACATGTGCAAAAATAATATAATCTGCCTAAAGAGACCATTAAGATGCATTGTCACTATTTTCATGACATTAAACAAATTTGAAACATTTATTTAATGTAAGGCATTTTTCACTAGTTTCTACACTAAAACATTTTAAGTCAGGATAAAATAAAAGTAATTGAAATGTCATGAAAATAATTCAAAAATAAATCAAAAGTCCTAAAAATAAGGCTTTGCTTTAAAACATAATGTATATTTTTTATTAGTTTCTTATGGTTTTGGAGTCAAATATGGTGTGGACATGTTCTTGACCGGTTTTGTGTGATCCACCCGTATGGACATTGTCATCTACACTCATCCATCATGTTAACTGCTTTTTCTTATACTCTTATCCACCATCTCTCACCCCCATAAACAAATGTATCCAAACAACAGAACTGGCATATAATAAGTCTTCCATGACAGAGTCCAGGGTAGCTTATAGGAATTGTTTGGGAAAATGTTTTTAATAGATTGACAGGAATTGTTTAGGTCATAATGTACAGTGCTGGAATACAAAATTGGTTGTGTCTTTGTCTGTAGGTGAAAACTGAGATCAGTGTGGACCCCAAACATCAGACTCTGCAGGGTCTTGCCTTCCCGTTACAGGCCGAGGCCAAACGTGCTCTACAGCAGCTAGCAGAGAGACGCATAAACTACATTCAACTGGTACGACACAGACACACACATTAAATTTACAGTATGTTCTTACCAGATACTTTCTTACCAAACTAACTAGAATTCCTTTGCTTTCTATATGTAGAAGTTAGATACAGAAAAGGAAACAATTGAACTCGTGCACACCAGCCCAACAGACATCCGTGATCTACCCTGCCGGATCCCCCTGGATACACCCAGATACCACTTCTTCCTCTACAAACATTCACATGAGGGAGACTACCTCGAGTCTGTGGGTTAGTCACTCCATCCTCCATTCTTTATACGTACCTCATCTACAGCAAACAGTTATGCAAATCTATACATGTCTTCCTCTATCACTCTCTATAGTGTTCATATACTCCATGCCAGGATACAGCTGCAGCATCAAGGAAAGGATGCTGTATTCCAGCTGTAAGAGTCGACTTCTGGAAGGTGTAGAGAGGGACTTCCACCTAGAAGTGGCTAAAAAGGTAAAAACATACGCCATCACACTTCTCACATGTTCTGTGAGAAGTGAGATTTAAAAGCCCAGAACTTTGTTTAAAGTCAACATGAAATTAAAGGTACACTATGCAACTTTTGGCCCTCTAGCGGGTAAAAAACAAAACTGCATGCACTTTGCAGAAGAACATTGTTTTGGTTGCGTGACTGTGCAGATGAATATGGTAATCCTGCTACTTATAAAACATTCACTACTAGGCTTAAGAGATATAAGCGGTTTAGATTGAAAGGATCTCAAGCTGACTAGCTGAATAGACAGTATTTCCTTGAAAATAAATTCCAGCACAGCGCTACAACAACCAGAATGAAATTACCCTTCACAATAGATAATGCTTTACAATGAACTCTGTTAGAGAACTACATATAAAACTACACTACATATGTGACCCATGCTGGCAAACTGAGTTGCAATGAGCAAATTTGAAAAAAAACAACAACTTGGAATTAGACAAAAAATGACTGAGCTACACCTGTTTGAAGCTGATCGAGTCAGCAAAGTCAATTTTGAGAAAAATCAAAAGTTTTTCTGAAGTTTCCGAAACAAAATCACCTAGCACCCATACCTTAAAATCCCTGGTAATAACACCAATTACACTCTAAAAAATGCTGGGTTAAAAACAATCAGCACTATCATCACAAGTCCGGTATCACTTTAAAGTGCAGCATTCCAACTTTGTGAAAAGTCATAGCGAAATTCTCGCCGGCATGAGTCTGAACCAATGAAATGTGATTTTCAAACCCATGCTGATGTAAACAAAATGACCTTACTCGCGCTGACTGATAGATCCAAAAAAATGGGTTAAAAACAACCCATGTTGGGTTGAAAATGGACTAACCCAGCATTTATAGCAGGATGTTTTAACCCAACCGCTGGGTTAAAACAACCCAATCGCTGAGTTAGTCCATTTTCAACCCAACATGGGTTGTTCAACCCAACATTTCATTGGTTCAGACTCATGCCGGCGAGAATTTCGCTATGACTTTTCACAAAGTTGGAATGCTGCACTTTAAAGTGATACCGGACTTGTGCTGAGGGGAATCACAGTCGTCGAGAAGAGAGCGGAGAAAAACAGCAATTTTCATAGACAAGGGAAAGGTACTCCTCTCAGAAAATGTCCAAATAATACTTTTAGATGTTTAATTGCTATTTGGAGCATTGGAATCGCTAGACTAGGGCTTAATAAACATTTTTCACTTGTTTTGCCCATAGCTCATAATTAGCCTGTGCGCATTCCGACTCATTTTGCCAGCACGGGTCACATGGTAACTTAACTTTATACTTACTCACCTGTTGAGTAATAAAAACGCAATCGCCGCATCGCTTTAACAACATTTCAAATCCCTCAGTTCTCTTCATCTCTGAAAAGCTAAGCCAATGTTGATTCTCGTTTTATTACGAGCTCTGTCACGGCAGTCACTTTTGGCAGCAGACTTTCCTGATGGTGAAAACCATCCCGACTGGTCTAACACTTATAACAGGCTTACCATATTAAATCAGGGTAAGACAAGAACACGTTATGTAAGAAGGATTGATGGTGTATTGACTTAAATTCTGTTAATTTTGAACAAAAAAGTTACATAGTGTACTTTTAAACTCAACCTATTTACTTTCTGAATATTCCTACTCGTACTCGCTGTGCTTAACTCCGGGTTATTATCATTCTAAAAAACGCTTTTAACATTAAAAGGAACATTTCACACTTCACACGGGGTTAGCACCGCTTTCTTAGCTGAGGTTATGACCCTGCTTTTGCTGTGTTAACCCATCATTGAAAACTTCTACAGTGTGAAATGATGAGGTGTTAGAATGTTACGACTAGAAGCTTAGCAACCGACAGCCAATCGTGTGCCTCATTATTCACGTGTGTTGTATCAACAGTGGGCTGTTTTAGCGTTTGAAGGGGGGGAGGGTGACAGAAAATGGTGACAGAAAATGTGACAATTTCATTCTCACCTTCAAAGTCCATTCAGTACATATGGCATATTCAGCAATATATGAGGATGCACAACACTAGAGCCTTTATGTAGACAAGCTTGTGTGCTGCGTTTGTCCAATCAGTGACAGTGATGCCACAAATATGCAAATAAGAATGTTTTTTCTGATTTCTTTGTGTGTGTGTGTGTGTGTGTGTGTGTGTGTGTGTGTGTGTGTGTGTGTGTGTGTGTGTGTGTGTGTGTGCGCGTGTTCTTGTAAATGTGTCTATGTTCATTTAGTTGGAGATAGATAGTGGAGAGGAGCTGACAGAGGAATATCTATATGATGAGGTCCATCCTAAGCAGCAAGCCCACAAGCAAGCGTTCGCCAAACCTCGTGGCCCTGCCGGGAAGAGGGGAAACAAACGTCTAATAAAGGGAGGTGGAGAGAACGGTGGCAACAGCTAGGAAGGACAGAAAGTGAGAGGGAGAGATAAATGAACTTCAGTTGTTCCACAGTTCCATTTTCCCACCTGTATGCAGGCAGAGTGAAGGGAAAATTGGTGTTCTGTGCTAATTATTTTTGTTTTTACTTTCTTTGGCTTGTATTTACTCAATGTTATCAGATGCTTATTCATTTGGTGTGTTAATGTGCATATATTTAAGAGGAAAAACTCAGGAATTAATTTTATCTCTGTAAATTTTCTGAGCATATTTTTGTTACATAATCTGATACATGCATACACACTCAACTCAACAAAATTTTAAGCATATTAATTTATTGTGGAGCTTTTTTTTCTTCGTTTTTTTAAAAACTGAAATAGTCACAAGTCCAAGAACCATTTCATAGAAAAAGGCACACTCATATATACACGTACACACCAGAGCCAAATGTGACGCGCAGAGAGAATGTTATACCTGGCTACGTGAGAACCAATCAGTTGGTTAAGTAACAGATTTGTGATTCAGATTCAGTTTAGGATTAATATTTACAATTTGAATATGATAATTACCGTTTATGTGTTTTATAGTTGCAGTTGGGTGTCTCCATTTTTCGATACAATACACAAACATGTCTCATAACTTCATTCTTTGATTTACATGGCCCCACAGTATTTCCTGTGAAACATAATTTCTGTTAGTAATCAGAACAATTCCAAATGAAACATTTGTGTATGTCAAATATCAGCATTTTTCCAGCATTGAAAATATGATTGTCTAATTAAGTAAATAGTTCGGCAACTAGCAAATGAAATGTTTCAAATCATCATGGTTAGCAGAAATAAGGTAAAGCTGTTTTAATTTGTTTTGTGTATTTTATTTATTGTTATGTTGACATGGATCATTTATATTTATTTTCCCCCCTTTTTTGTTTGTCAGTGATTAGAGTGAAAGGTCATACACAAAATAATCATACATAATAAAAATGTATTGTAATAGTCAGTAAATTAAAATCTACAGCCCTCTCTTGCATTGTTTATGAACATACTGTTGCATTAATAAAAACAACTTTCACTGAGTGTTTGGTGGTAATTATATGGTGAATCAAGATCTATTCACAAGTTAAAGTAAAATCACAGGAGTAAAGAGGGCATCCCTGCAAAAAATACTGCAATTCACAATCGGCTACATCTGACAGCCTCTAGATGGCAGTAAAAACACGCGTTTAGAGTGAACTGCATCAGAAAAGTCGATTTTGGGGAAGTTCCACATACACAAGAAATGGTCAGAGTCTAATTTTCATTCACTTTCTCCAAGAGATCGAGGACTACATCACTTGTTTGGAGAACATTGTCAATAAAAAAAAAAAAAAACGTAATTTTTTCACGACTAATATTTTTGTGGTTAATGGATGTTCTGTATACTGGCATTTTTCTGTACATTTATGTGTAGCCTACTGCTGTATGTATACAAATAAATAAATAAAAAATACTAGAATATATAAATCGCTAAGATGCATATATGCACAAAACATAACGTTTTCAAAAGGTTTAAATTTAACATAAAAAAATCTGTTTCTTTTTTCAGAAACAGATTTCAGCAGTAAACAAACGGTTAATGCGACGGCCGCTAGACGGGGCGGGGCCTCCGCGAATGGGAGAGACCTGATTGGCTTAACTCAGGGCAGGCTCTCTGTTTTCCTGGAAAGTTCTTGGAACGCTTGACGTGCGGTTTCACGAGAAACGCCGTTTTCATCTTTAAACGTCAATCACAAACATCAGGAAGCAATTACCGAGCATCATCATAATAAAACTCCCAAATGAATCATTCAAGGATCATTCCAGTGCTAGTTCATTACTCACGAGACTGCTGTATGCTTGAATGAGAAAGAAGAGGGGATTGATTCTGTGGGTTTCACAGAGCTGTACTGTCGATGGCGTCAGAGGCGCTAAACACGGGGGGGATTCTCAGAAAACCAGTTCTGGGAAGTCAGACGAACTGAACAAGCCAAACCCTGCAGTGTTCCGCTTCTTGTTCAGTTTTAGGGCACGAGCTGAACAGAAACGCCGCTCGTTTTCGAGAACCATGTCCGTCTTATCTACTCGCGTAGTTTGTTAAACAAATCCGTAGACAAGTCGCGCACTTATATGACAGACGACGACAGAATCCTGACCCTGTTCTACAACCTTTCTATGGCACACAGATATCATTATTAAGCAGTGTGTCATCGCTCAAGGAATACCATATTATTTTGCGAGACCGAGTAAAACCACAGGAACAAAGAAACTTTAAGGAACCGGACATCTTCACAATGATTCTGTGCGTTCAAGGGTGAGTTTTAGCGGCTCATCTTTCTTACAATATTACAACAAAACAGACAACATTACTATGTGACAGTTTATTAAATACCACACATGATTGCTGATGTGAAAGACATATAGACAAATATCTTATTATATTAGTAAAATAGTACATATACATTTTATTGCATTCAAAATAATGAAACTCTTCAGGGAGGTTACAAGCTGTCTGCAATAATTCATATGAATGCTCATATATTACTAATTTTGTTGATAGTTAAACAATATAGTAATATGTGGCATTAATAATATGTCTATGGTAGTAACAGGGCAGTTTAAAACTATATTTGTCTCTCACATGATTTTTCATTATATGGCTCAGAATTAACATTAAATGAAAAAGATGAATTAGCAATTTCTGAAAATTCTGTGCACATTTGAACAGACATTAATCAATTATATGATAAATATTGTTTAAAAAAATCATATGTGCCTTCAGTATTTTAATGGTTTTTTTTTTTTTTTTTTTTTTTTGAGAGAGAGAGAGAGAGAGAGAGAGAGAGGATTGTACATTTTTAAGTCTTTAACAGTTTTGTTTTATTATTCTTTTTTCCAGCCCAAGAGCTCATTTGCCTGATACCTCCGATCCGACGGTCAGGTTTCCCGTGGTGACTTTCTCTTCTCCTCGCTGCATTCACGCGACCGTTACTTTATGGGACCCTAGCAAAGATTTCAGAGCCATCTCTGAAAATTTCTCCTATCTGGATGCCTCTGGTGAGACAAAAAAAAAATTAAAAATCTATTTATTACATTATTTTTGCAACCCACAAACCATTCAAGGGTCATTCTGTAGAACTGGTGACTGTTCCATTATGATAAAGATAGATTTTTATCAGACAGTGTCAACACACACGCACGTATTCACACACACTGCTCTCAGAAAGGTCATTTTTACCCATCAAAATTGACCTTTCTGAAAGCATAATTATAAGAAGTTGGACATGATTTTGTTTTTTGTTTTTGTCCAAGAGACCCTTTGTTTTATAAAATAATAAACCTAATATCCCAGTCTTAAACCATTATAAAGAAGCAGCAGATCAGTCAAAATTATCATAGTTATTTTATCAGCTCAATGAATAATTCTAGATTGCTTATCCAAATTGTTTAGATTTTTAGAATTAGCTTTTTTTTCCATTAACTGGTTAAAATTTACAACAGCGCATAAAAATGTGGTCTGAGTTTCACAAACAAAAAAACGCAGACTGGCAGAATGAAAATGTAAATCCCCTCTCTGTCAGTAGGTGGCATTTATGGAACAGCAGAAATAGAGCTGTTTCCCCGGCAACCTCTGTAAACAAAGCTTACAATCACTACCATACATGGAGGGAAAAAGAAAAGAAAATGCCATCAAAACTTTTCTCAAGGCAGTCAGTTCCCTTCAGAGATGCATTCATAGAATTCATTCGTGCTTAAATTCATATTTTCTCAGCACTCTGTTGTAAAAGCTTTCCTGTCGTTCAAACAATAAGAGCGTGGCGCTAGCAACCCAAGGTCATGGGTTCGATTCCCAGGGAAAGCAAGAACTGACAAAATGTAAAAATGTCTACCTTGAATGCAGTGTAAGTCACTTTGGATAAAAGCATCTGCCAAATGCATAAATGTTAATGTTAAATGTTAAAATCCCTCTCACTTCTTTCCGGCATTTTTTAGTTCTCCAAAAAACGAAGTTGCTTTCACTTAATGCTTGACAGTACTGTGAGTTTTTCAAATCCTGGCAATCAAATATGGTTTTAATGATGATTAAAATACTAAACTGCAATACTAACCGCTGGAAATTACATTGTGGTTTATTAGCCAAACTGGTAACCATTTCATTCCTAACCCTCGGGTTGTGACCCCCAGTTTGTTCTAGAATGACCTCTTGTGGTTTTTTTATTTCTCCATCCATAAAAGTCTCCAGTAATAACTCATTTCAATTATCCCTTACTATTTTCCAGGTTGGTACTGGGGTGCCATCTCTGCCAGTGAGGCCCACTCTGTCCTACAGGGAGCATCGGAGGGTACTTTCCTGATACGGGACAGCAGCCACCCTCTCTATATGTTGACACTGTCTGTTAAAACCGGCCGCGGGCCCACGAACGTACGCATCGAGTACAGTCTCGGACGTTTCCGTCTGGACTCCAGTTCCCCGGCCAGATCTCGCCTGCAGTCCTTCCCCGACGTCCCCAGTCTCGTGCAGCACTATGTGTGCTCCAGGAACAAAGAGGAGGGGGAAAAGACTGAGGAGTCTGATCACATAACTTCGTCAACACCCAAGGAATGTGCGGTGTTGCTAAAACTCAAAAAGCCGATCCATCGTCCTCAAGCCTTTCCTTCTTTGCAACATCTCACTCGATTGGTAATCAACAAAAACACAACTTGCGCAGAGCGCCTGCCTCTACCTAGACCGTTACTTCAATATCTTAAGGATTACCCTTTCCTGCTCTGAAGTCGCCATGGAAACGCACACCATGGCCAATCACGAGGTGGCTGATGTTTTGAAGGAGGCAAATTAAATGCACAGCCCCAACGAGAGGTTTGGGGTCAAAAAGCAGTTAACCACTTGAAGAGTGACTCTTGTTTCTGGAGCAAGTTTTTGATGATCAGCAAGTCTATCTAAATGGATAGATACTTTGTTTATACCCAAGTGGGACTGAGTCAAACCATGTTCAGAAATTGACTCATGAAGAAGCAAGTCGTGACTTGACCTTAATGGCATACTGTTAAAAGTGTGGCAGGTTAAACCACAGGCTTGAATTTAATGTTCTTTTGTACGGGTCACGTGACTCCTTTAGAAACGGTTTGAAATGAGATCACACAGCTTGTCTGAAACTCTGAGCTCACGAGAAGCACATATTGGTCTTCAGCACTCTATAAAGGCAAGCTTAGTCACTGCACTGCCTTGACTGGAATTGTTTCTTTCCTTGAAAGTGAAATGCAGTGAAATTTTTTTTTGACTATTTTAATCAAGATTTACATATTTTTTTATATGCCCACAATGTGGAGTTTGTATGTATTTATGGATGAAAAATCCTTTCATTTTATAATAAAGCGACATTCAAATTTACTTGATGTCATAATGTTATCAAATTTGTGTCATTTGCCACTTCTGGGAATAATTATAAGAATTATTTATAGAAGAGTATAATTATGTAAAATGCATGGGGAAAAGGCCTAAAATGATGAGGGCAGGTGCTGATTAACTTGGAAAGAGAATAAATTGGATTATTTTCACAGAATGCAGGCGTGATACACAGAATCAAACAATCTGCCTGACTCACTCTTCTAAGTACTGGCTTTCCAGTAAGACTATCAAACAAGGTCATTCAGAACTGTAATCTCAGAATAATAGGATTATTAGATGAACAAATGTGCATGAAATTGCTGTGCAATTTAGTTAATTTCAGGACAAAATGTGTGTTATACAAGATTATTAGATTGCATCCTGATCGACAACCATAATTGTTTCACAGCTGAACACAATGTCAAGAAAATGTACATTTATTATTATGCAGTCATTCATTGAAAAAGAAGTATTTTATATATTTAACACTTTAATATCCTACTTTTGATATTTTCAATATTACATCATTTTATAAATAATGAATATAAGCCTTGATTAAGCATTTTAATTAAAATGTTAAATTAACAATTATGGTATTTTTAAAAATACTTTCCATTTGCATTTCATTAATGAATAGACAAATATTTCATAATTGCTTTATCTATCTATCTTGCCCTTTTTATGTTATGGTTATTTTAAATGCCTATAATTTTGATGTGTGCTGAAATGAATGTATTGAAACAAAAGCTATGAGATGGACGCTGATAACAAAATATTAATGATGAGAAATGACACATATGGAAACATAAAAGCATTGTTTCCTCATAGTGAATCACTCTTACTGCACACCGTGATTAGTACTTCCCAGAAAGCGAGGCAGAGCTTTTACTGAAACTCGATCCCAGCGCTGCATAAGCTTACATAAATTTGCTAGTGACGTAAATATGTAAATAATCTCTGTGTGAAATAATATATGTAGGAACAGTATTAAAAAGGGTGATCAATAAGGATTACTTTAACAGTTGCACTGTAAAAGGTTCTTATTTAACAATCTAATCAATAAGATTGCCATAGATGCAATAATCATTTACCAGCATAAAGACAACAAAGCTATTAAAAAACTGTTTATTTATTATGGTATTGCATGTTTACAAGAACAATAAATATAAAAATGACTCTGCAATATTTTAATACACAATACTAAAACAGAGTAATGTATAATTCAGTTTCACTCATTGAAAGACTAGAACAGACAGATTCGGTGTATTCTTGTTTACATTGTGGTAGTGGAGCATGTGGGGTTTGTCTGTCTGTGGGCTAGCTGAGCGAGCGAGTCAGCGGCAATGGGCCAGCTGTTTCGCAGAATGAGTGCATTACTTCCAGGGAGAGACTAGCACAGGGTTGGGAGGGGGAGTTCTTAGAAAAGGCCTCAATAATTACCTTCAGCCTACTGCACCCTGACACTTGCACACTGAGCACAAACTCACTATCAATGCAATCTCACCACAACAAACCACAGCCACACACACACACACACACACGCTTACCAATTAAAAAGAAAGTGAACATAGAAGCTATAACAACAGTAGGTTACAGCACAAAGCAAATAGAAACCTGTGGTCGGCAAATTTCAGGAAGGCGCTTCTTGGTAGGATTGGCAAGTTTTGAACTCAGTGCATGCTGGGAACAGGCGGGACGTTGAGGAGACTGGCAGTGTGCCACCTGCAATTTAACTTAAGGCATTTTAAATGGGCAATTGTCTAGCTCTATTGAGGATGATGTCATACCAGCCAAGCGATCATCTTGCTGTCTTTCCTAATGTATTTTTCTTTCTTTGTCCTTTGTTTCAGTCATTCTCTCCTTTCTTCTGTAAAATGCAAAATCGTGGCCTGTAAAATAAAAAGCATTGTGTGTTTACCAGTATACTGTAAACGTGATAATGTTAACTCAGCATCTGGAGATAACAGGGTACTTGAGTTGTCTACTAAGGTTGCATCAGTTTTTATTTACAGAGTCAGCCAAATATATGAACACTTTAAAGGGGTAGTTACCATTTCATGTCCCTTTACAGATATTGAGTAATTTGAAAGATGCATATTTTATATATATATATACCTATAAAGATGGCAATATCCTTGTCCTTGCGGGGACATTTTTGCTCCCCATGAGGAAGATTTTTATTTATTTTTGAATGTAAAAATGCAGACATTTTTGTGTGATGGGTAGATTTAGTGTAAGGGGAGAGAATATACAGTGTGCACAGTATAGAAACCATTACGCCTATATATACCTAGAAAGATAGTGAACCAGACATGTGGGTGTGAGTGTGTGTGCGCGAGTGAACAGAATAAAGTATAAGGGATGGATAAGACAGATGGAAACAATGATTATGTGGACTGAAAATATGTGCAACTGAATGAAAGCATGAGAACAGGTTTTGAAAGAATGACTAGCTGTGCTACAAGTTTTGAAAATATACACCTTACTTGTGAAAATAGTACCAAAGCGAATAAAAAAAAAAAAACTGTAATTAATTACATGATGTGGTGATTAATTAATCTACCCCCAAGGTGAGAAATTACCCCCCAAAAGACACTTTAAAGTCATTCTTGTGTAAAGCATCAAATAGACATTACAAAAAGTAGCTTCAGAAAGAAATATTTTGGGGTGAAATATACCTTATATACCTTTTTTTATTGATATGGAAACATTAAATTTTTTTAAATGAAATTATACTCTAAATAAGAAACGCGTGTAAAAGTCTTAATGATTAAGTAATTCCGTCATTCATTCATTTGATCCGTTCAGGAGTGAAGAAAATGGTTCTCTTTACGGTCCACTGAATCATTGGTTCGCCCGATTCGTTCAAAACGTGGATTCAGAAATGAAATGCCACTGTGTGTTGTTTGGAGACGAACAATTCTGCTTTGTCTTTATAGTTTCGTTAGCAAAACTGAGCAAAACAGAAAATATTTGGTCTACAATAACACATTGTGTATGATGTAAATATGAGACAATAATTGCCCCATATCTTGAATTTTAGGGACATTCTAACTGCATTCTATAGGGTTTCATAACGCAGTGAGTTGTCAATCATTCAACTGTATGAAATATATATATATATATATATATATATATATATATATATATATATATATATATATATATATATATATACACACACTTTATTAAGTACACCTGTTCAACTGCTCTGTTCAACTGCTCGTTAACGCAAATATCACATGGCCAATCACATGGCAGCAACTCAATGCATTTAGGCATGTAGACATGGTCAGAGGAGAATGGCCAGACTGGTTCAAGCTGATAGAAAGTCAACAGTGACTCAAATAACCTTTCGTTACAACAGAGGTTTGCAGAAGAGCATCTCTGAATGCAGAACACCTGAGTATTGTCGCTGACCATGTCCATACCTTTGACCAGTGTACCCTTTTTCTGATGGCTACTTCCAGCATGAAAATGCGCCATGTCACAAAGCTCAAATCATCTCAAACTGGTTTCTTGTACATGACAATGGGTTAACTTTACTCAAATGGCCTCCACAGATCTCAATCCAATAGAGCACATTTGGGATGTGGTGGAGATTTGCATCATGGATGTGCAGCTGACAAATCTGCAGCAACTGTGTGATGCTATCATGTCAATACGGATCAAAATCTCTGAGGAATGTTTCCAGCATTCAATTCCATGAAGAATTAAGGCAGTTTTGAAAGCAAAAGGGTGGTCCAAACCAAACCGATAACAGCAAGGATTACATAATAAAGGATTAATAAAGTTGCCGATGAGTGTGTGTATGTGTGTATAGATGTACACACAAATATATATTTATATAAAATATTTAGGGGAATTAAAAATTATATTCATTTAAAAGCATTACATTTTTAGCTATGCATAACTAAAATACATTAATTATACAAAGTTAAATGACGTAACATTTTTTGCGTTGAATGTGTAGAATTCTCAATTTTAGCATCCCCTGAAATTTTCCCTATATGAACACTGAACAATAATTAGTTATAAAATTCTGCGAAGAGACAAATACCCAAGTACATATTTGCCATTTGCTTTTGAGCAAGTAACTCATGTAATTACACTGTAACATGGACTCTAAGAACAAACATTCATGGAATGAAAATGTATTACTTTTGAAAAAAAAACAACAACAAAAAAATTCCGCACATCATTTGTAGCGGAGCGTTATTGAAATCAAGTAAACAAAAATAAAAAAAAGGGGCATGTCACATTAACTGAAGAACCTGACCTGTTGGTGAGGTCACAGTGGGTTTCTAGATAAAGCAACCCCGGCATCATTTCCTCTATCAGCTGCTGAATGACTGGAGGATGGCATGGAGCAACCTCAAGGTAAACCCGCCTGGGCAGACAAAGGCATTTAAAATGTAAGGGAGGAAAAGGTTGGGTGGACAGGATGTTTTACCAAGTAAACAATCTCATAAGCCATTAGTCATGAAGAAGAATAGTACTTCTGAGATGGAAAACCTGAAAGCTAATGCTAGGATAACCCTATTCAATAGAGATTCTCAGTATCTATGAAAGGACAGCATGTGTCATTTCTGCGAAAGAAACAAATCTTGTGGACATATAATAAGAAACCCTCAAGGAAACCCTATCTAGACCACTAACCAAGTTCTCAGCATGCACTGACGAGGAAAGCGACACGTGCAATGCTCTCCAGCCCTTACAAGTTTATTACTCATCCATTCTGTGAATTGCTCATTGAATTTGTCATTTTACGGGCATGAGACACAAGACAGGTTTTGCAACTGTCGTCATCACCAAAAGCTAATTGTGTTATTTGTTATTTTGTATGCATGTGCATATGTGTGTGTGTGACTTGGGAGTGATGAGGGTGGGGAGGAGTACTGGGATAAAGATCTGGTCCCTGGAATATTGTTATCAACTGAACTACAAAGAACTGCATAGCACTCAATTCCCTGAAGCATTTAAGATATGCTGGGAAAGCTTCTTAGTGCGATTTATACCATCCTATTTATACTGCATTTGGCTATAAAGCCAGTCGCACAACAATATTCAAAGAGAACCAGACACTCTGCCAAACCACATATGATGGTTTAACACAAACACTTTCTCACTTACCCTCGCTCTGTTAAGAGCTTAGAGCCCAGACCCAAAATCGGAAGAATCACAGACAGCCCGTCCAAGCCCCCGTCCAATGCAGCATGGTCTTCAAACCTTCCAGGAAAGAGATGGGGCCGTTTAAAAGGTTACATGAGGAATTTTCAAACACAAGACAAAGGTTGAAGCACATGTTGAGTGTGTCCGTATGTTGGCCTAACCTGAGTATCTCCGTTTGTAAAGTCATCATGTCCTGACTGAGCAAGTAAGGAGGGTTGCTCACTATAAAGTCAACAGGATTACATTTGCTCAGTATCGCATCTGCATCTGGGAATACAAAACACACTTTGTTCTCTTGCTGTCATACACAAAACATATATTTGCACTGATGTGGCTTTATAACTAAATTAGAAAATACCATTTATATGCTTGAAACTAAACAGCAATTTTGACCAGAGAGGAAAATAATTACATTAATGTTGAATTACATGCTTGTAATGTCTGGGATATGCATTCAAACGTTTGAGGTCAGAAAGATTTTTCTTTTTAAATAAATTAATATTTTTACAATATTTTTGATCAAATAAATGCAGTGTTGGTGAACATAAAAGACTTCTTTCAAAAATCATTTTAAAATCTTACTATTACCAACCCAAACTTTTGAGCGGTAGAGTAAATATCAGATATAATAATAAATTAAGTGTATTAGGTTTGATTTAAATGTATAAAAGGTACTATAACAGTATTTGATTTTTATCATATACACAATAGTGGCCAAAAGTGATGTCCGGAGGATATTTGTTTTTAATTATGCTAAAAGTTCGATTAAACCATCAAAATATGAGGAAAATATTTAGAATTTTTAAATATTTGAAATATGAGGGAAGAACACTAAACTTGGTATTTATCTGACAAAATTATTTGGCAAAAAAGGGAGTTTGTTCTTTATTTTACTATGCAAAAAAATCTCACAGCAAATAGCATACAATGACTACAACATAATCAGTTATTAATATTTTGTTGGTTCTCTCATTTTCGCATGTGTTCATGATTTCTTTGTATGACAGCCTGGCCAAAAATTATGTCGGCACAAGTTGGCATGTTTCATTGCGTTATAGCAAATAACTTTTAATATTAATTTTTAATAATTTGAATAAAGGTTAAATATCATTTTTGGCCACTACTGTAATATACTGTACACATCCATATGGTACATTTCTTATACAATAGGCTAATTATAAACACAAAAATTTGTGTTAATGATCCATGAAACTCCTGAAAAGCCCCCATTTATGTCTGCTAGCTCAGTAAAACAACACTTACAAAGATCTTTAACTAACATTTAATAACATTAACTAACAGTACCTTCATTTATGCAGTTATTGAAGTGCAGCGATTAAAGAGAAGTTCATCTCAGTGCCTAATAATAGTAAGCGATGTTCTGATGTTTAGCATTCAGGAGGGCTGTTTTTAATGCCATCTAGTGGGAAAAGAGGCACCAACTTTAACAGGAAAAGCCCAATAAATCCCTGGAATTAGCTGAACATTTCCACGTCACTACCTTAGAGGCCCTTCCAGGATCTGGGCTGAATCGTCTGGCTCGATCCCTCAATGTCTCGTTATCTACTAGCACACAAGTCGCACTAATGCTAAATCAATTATGAATGTTATGACAAGGTCCACAATGAATCTCTGCACATTTTCAGTTTCTTTACAGATTGTGGGTGGAAATTTTGTGGCATGGATTTACAGAAAAATGGAAATGGAGCTTATTACTGGCAGCTGAAAGCATGATGAAATTAGCCAAAATATTTAGTAAACAAACATGCAAGGAGAGTGGGATGCGTGGTTTTACAGAAATCAGTGGAGCTTTCTGTGGAATGCCGAGCTGGGAATTACGTGCAGGTCTACTTGTTGTCTACTCTCATGCACTGGTCACTTTGGCCAGTCATAACAAACTGACAGAAAATAAAAGGAAATGAGACCGTCAAAAATGCCAGTTACTTCCTCATGCTGCATTTCCTCTCCATTCATTAGTCACTCATTTGCAAAGAAACAGACAAGGAATCAAAATAACATGCACATCTAGTCTCGGCCTGACTTTAATCTCTCATTGTTCTTCCATTCTGTCCACTTTTTGACAAATTCACCTTCATTTATTCAAACCTCTCGTGCTTAATGCAACATCAACACAGGAACACAAACAGCACATTCTAAATAGAAATTCTACACATTGGGTTTTGTGTTCAGTCTAATTTCATTATCATTTGGATCTTAATGAGGTTCTCATGAAATTTCAGTAGCTCTCAATTATAGCTAATTCCAGATAACCATTTTTAAAGGAAATACTGTGGTGAACCAAATATCATGATATTTTCGGTTCTGAGCCAGAAAGTGCTGTAAAATCAATTAATCACATCCAAAATATACATATATTGTGTGTACTGTGTATAATTATTATGTATATATAAACACTCACTTTTTATATTCCTATATAAATTATATACACGTGCAAATATTTCTTAAATATATGCAAGTATGTGTGTGTATTAAAATATACATAATTATACACAGTACACACACATATTATGTAAACACAAACTATTATTATAGATGCGATTAAGCGATTTGACACCATTGTTAAGTTTGCAATATGTTCTTATGTCATATTGCATTTATAACTTGTGTTAAAAGCTGTTATAATTAATTATCAGATAACAGTCAGTGACATAAAATAGACAAGTTGCCCAGAAATTATGTTTGTTTGTTGTGTGTTGACCAAAAATGGCCACTTTCATAAGCTGTCAATAATAACAACAATAACTTACAATAATAGTCTTACAATAATAACTAACTGTTATGACTAGTCATTGCTGAGTGTCATTTCCATCACTCTTACCCTTAATCACATCTAAATGGTGAACATCTAGCCTGTCCTTCAGACCCAGTCTGGAAACAAACAAAAGAGGATAATATTACATATGGAATAGTCAACATAATAAATCGTCAATAAATATCCATATATAGAAGCTTCATATAGTCGACTGTGAACGGAGGTGCTGGTAGTCACCTGTTTGCGTTTTCCACTGTAAGACATACTGCTGTCTGGCTTTGATCCAAAGCAAATACTCTGAGCTTAAAGAATCATGGGTGCAGATGTTACAGATGACATGCTACATTACTCAGAAGAGCAAGATAAATAATTAGGAGAAAGACACTGAGTGCAAACCTGTGGAATGCCGCGTAGTAAACTAAGAGAGATGGCTCCAGATCCACAGCCCACCTCTAGACCTCGTAAATCAGTCCTAGTCCGATGCGATTCCCCCTGTATCAACCGGAGGTCCTCTAGAACCAGACCAACCAGCTCCTAGATGCACACAAACCAAGCGAGTCCAAGCGGAAATAAATGTTTTCAAACACAGTCTGTGTTTATCCAAAAAGTCACATCCATTTGAAGTCCACTCTCAGTTTGTTGCGAAAATTCGGACACGTGCTAAAAAGGTCACTGAAGTTTTTCACCTCTGTTTCAGGACGGGGTATGAACACGGGTCGCTTCATCTTCAGGGTCAGGTCTCTGAAGTCCCATTCCTCAATCACATACTGTACAGGCATCCTAAAAAAAAAAAAAACATGCACATGGGATTGATAAAGGTCAATAGCCAATCTATCTTCTCAGAGGCTTTTATAAATTGCACTCCATGATTACATGCATCAGCCTGAGGAAATATTGTATTAAATGTGTTCATTTAATTTGTACAATGTTTATATCTCATTGTATCTCAATTTAATTTGTACACTTTTGTTGAAACACTTTACAATAAGGTTCCATTTAACTAAATTAGTTAGCATGAGCTAAAAATGAAAAATACTTCTAAAGTGATCTGTAATCTTAATGTTAATTTCAACATTTAATAATGCATTATTAAAATCAAAAGTTGTATCTGTTTAATTGACCTGAGCTAACAATGAAGAGTTGTATATTTATTAACTAACGTTAAAAAAACACATTTAACATTAATAACTGTAAAAAAATGTATTGCTCAATGTTAATGCATTAACTAACCTAAACTAATGGGATTCTTTTTCATTGTATTGCCATTAATATCAATCGTTGAAAAAAAAAAGCCCATACTGGTTGACCACTAGTTTTGTCCCCCACTTGAACTAAGCAATGATCAGTGTGTGGAATAAGTTAAAGCTCCTCGGAAATGGTTTAGTGTTACTTTTAGAGAGTAAATGAATAACAAATGACAATTAAAAAAAAAACTTTAATGAAGTTCTGTGAAGGCCTACAAAATGTAGTTTTACTTTGTGAGGCGTTTGGAGCATAATTTCCACACTCTTTCTATTTCCGTGTCAGTCAGGGTGTCTCTCAGCCTTTTCCTCGGCACACATTCCAGCTTTCAACAAAGAAAGACAAGGACATTGTGTCATTGAAAGGGAAAGAAGTATGTGTAAAATTCTCTTAAACAGTTATTTTACACTTTTTAACAACGCACACTAAATGCCTCCATACAGTTTTAGTTGTGTGTATATAATATGAACTCGTTTGGAACTTTTACAATATATCAAAAAATATATATTTGGGGGTGAGAGAGAAACTTACAGTTTTTTCTCCAAGTACATGAGATATTATATATTGACTAGAGAGGAGAGGCTCCGAGATGCCGTGCAGTGTGAAGTGTTGCGCCCACAGTCTGACCGCCTGCTCTGCTGTGATACTACCGTCTGCCGGAGGAGCAACAGCGCCCTCTGCTGCACGTGACGACAACCTCACAACACTCTGCAAAAATCATCAACAGAACACTGCAGTCACACAGTACTCTTTTTTCTTCTTTTTTTTTAAATGTTACATGATTATTTTACATCTATAATAGTGATCGTTAAATTCATTCAGGCACTTACTTTCTGTTTTGACACTCCACTGTATCTGTGCATTAATCGAAACCAAGCGGTCTTGAACATCATCGTTCTGTACTGTAAGCTAATCGGTCAAACCGTAAACGCTGAGCTACTTTAAGATTCGTGGAACAGCCGTCTAAAGAAATAATGAAACCGGCATGTGTTTTAGCTCTTGGTGGATCAAAGTAACATCCATGTGCTCCAAATGCCAGAATCGTTCTTTGAGTCGGATCTTTTGAATAAGTTCAAATGGGCAACGATTCATTTGAATGATTTGTTCACAAATCGGATTGAATCGGCCTTTTTTCTCAGTAATTCAATTGATTCTTCCCTGTTTCAGGAGATAAAAAAACGAGAAATGTTAGGATCGACAATACACAGGTTATTTATTTAATTAACTTATTTATTTATTCTGAAAACAACTAACTCACGTATAGCCTCTCCTTCTCATGAAGGGTTTTAAGTCAGTTTTTACGTTTGCTTTTTAAATATCATACATTTCACGTACTTCAGCTGGGCATTTTGCATTATTAAGATTATTAATAATTATAATAATAATATAATTAGAGTAAGATGTGTTGAGCAAATGAAACGTGGCTGAACAATTTAAGAAATAAGGCACACTTATTCACTTCACCCCGAGAACCGTTCGGACTTGTCCGATGGTGACCACCTGATCATAGAGGATCATATAGGCTACCAATATTTGTTTGATGAGGCGAGACAGTACTTTAATAAACAACAATATGTGCCTAAAATTACGTTATTGGAATGGATGTCAGATTCCACTTTGATGACACAATGACGTGATTCACTAAAACGGTTTTTGAATCAGTTCTTTAACTGTTCAAATGAACCGAGTCGTGTACGTGAAGCGGACTTCCTGCTACATATTTCAAAATAAAAGCCATTATAATAACGTAATACGAACAACAAAACGAAAGGGATTTTGTCATTTTGACATTACCACTTGAGGGCGCATTAACTTCATATAAAAGTGCTACATATAAGGGACTGTATCTTTAACTTTAAAAAATCAGTTAAAAAAATACGATCCTACAGTGTATTATGATAAAAATGTATATTGATACATAATTTGTGTACAAAGAAATGTTAATAACTTTAGAACACATATTTTCCTTAATTTCAATTACTTTTGATATTTTGTAATATAGGCCTACAGATAACAACTTCTACATTATTTGGCTACAGTTTTACTCCATGCATATTATACAATATTTTGACAGCACAAACTTCAAAGACAGAAGTTCTGAAAAGACTTTTGTCTGAAGTCTGAGTTGGAGAAGAGAGATCACGTGAGGAGAGACTGGATTGGGGATGGAGAACTGGTGCTGTCAGCCAGATGGGACTGATTGTTATTGTGTGCTACAGGGGTTGCAGTGTGTAGCCTCCGTCTATTTGTGAGCAGCACCACACATGATTTCAACTATAAGCCCTGTGCTTACCCTGCAACACTGTCTCTCAGAATTAACCCTCTTCTTATAAGAGTAACGAAGGATGAGATAATAAAAGACAAATTGAGACATGTGGAAGTGAGTGTAAATGACAGGAACGGAAAGCTTTAAGGGAGGTTAAAGTACAGCATAGAAGGAAGGACAATATGTCAAAGTATTAAAAGAAAACAAGACATAAAGAGCTTTTTAGACACATTTTTGTCCTTGAAGCAACTCTGTGATAATGTCTCACAGTGTGTGTGTAATTAAGGGAAACTGGTGATGCCTGCCAGGAGAAGTGAGTCTGTGATACTCTACTCTATACAATCAGACAATTTACCGCTTAAAGAAACTGCAAGAAATGCTACTGTTTGTCAGACCTAAATGATCGGCTTGACTTTAACCATAACCTTAGCCAAGTAATGCATTACAATACTGCGTCACTCCCTTAAAAAGTAACTAATTGCGTTACTAGGCTACTTTTTCAGAAAAGTAATGTATGTTACTTTTGTGTAACTTTTTCTCAGCAGCAAGTCAGCAGCAAGTACATTGGTAGTGAGATGAAATGCATAGTATTTTGATTTTGCATTGCACTGATTTTATTAATTTTGAGCAATACTGAATCTTTTTTTGTGCAAGTGAGATTAGTGAATGCATGCTCACATTTAGTCTAGAATTACAATAATCATGTTTACACAACGTCTCTTCACTAATTATTGTTTTTATATTACTGTAATGAAGCAAGGACATCATTTTAAATATGATGCTGAAAAGGCTGACTTTGTTTTTTTACCCATTATAGTATAGTAATGTTAGATATATAAAGTTTTCGATTCACTGTAAATTTATTTGCATAGCACTTATATATAACACTTATGATATCGAAACAATTCTTCCAGAGCTGTTGTACAGTTAACTTTGACAGCACTTTTCATGCTTAAAAATTGTAGGCATACACTGTATTTTTTATAC
Organism: Paracanthobrama guichenoti; assembly: GCA_018749465.1. Taxonomy (NCBI): domain Eukaryota; kingdom Metazoa; phylum Chordata; class Actinopteri; order Cypriniformes; family Gobionidae; genus Paracanthobrama; species Paracanthobrama guichenoti. Next base: position 27,109,843 of record CM031948.1, read on the forward strand.
ATTTTTGTAAAATTTCTGTTTTTTACTTCAACAGTTCACATTTAATTGAGTGTGCCATTTCTTTGTAATTGCGGGTGAAATCAGAGTAAAATAGTGCAAATAGTCACTACACCCATTTTTCCATTTGTTCAAATGAAATGCACCTCTGAGCTCTTTTAGAGAACTGGTTGATCATTGGTTGATCTAGCCCTTTACATTTACCTTCATTAGTGAAACTCTAAATTCTCCTCCTTCAATTTGTTCAAAACAATGAGAAATTGCTTTTATGATGTGCACAAGTGACTTGATGATGTGGAGGTTGAACAAGTAGTTTTGAGAATTTCAGTTCTCAGAAATGCACCAAAGCAACTGAGAAAAACTGCAATGTCTGGATAGCGCACAGCCCTGCTTTGATAGTGATAGTTATTGTTTGCTTTCCTTGATGCTTCAAAAAACAAAAATGTGACCAAACATATGGCGGCATTGATTATGAATCATTCAAAGAGCAATAATTAAGTTCACCTGAAGGCTGGATATTGGTATCATAATTTTTTTTTTTTTTTTTTCACATCAGAAATGCAACTTAATCTAACCCTTCTGTTTGTATATCCCATTATAAATTCCTGAGGTAACCTTGCACCCATTTTTTCAGTTTGAATAGATAATTTTTGATACTGTGGGCATCACCAATTACCACCAACTCATCTCACGTCCTTTTAATCAATCCATCTCTCTCTCGTGCTTTTTTCTTTCTCACTTCATCTAAGATGCAAAATGCAGAGTTTAGATAAGGCCTTGTGAGCAGAAAGTGTTCCACATGTACTGGAAATATGATTTAGATTCTTTTACTCTTCTTTATCCCAAGTTTTACTTATAACCCAAGTTTTATTAAGCTTCTTGTTTTTCTAGAATTTTAGAAAGGGAAGAGTTGGAGTTTAAAAAGTCATTTCCAGATGCCATATCCCCATCATTTTCACTGTCTCCTAATAAAAAGTGGCAAAAGACCATAAGGAAAAATGTGTTCTTTTACATCATAATTTACAGTTATATCAATGCCAGAGCATTAAACTTTTGCTAATATGACAGAAATAATTTACCCTATTATTGCACAATGACAGGGAATATCCCATTGCAGCTGAGTGCTGGATATGGATGATAAAAGAATGGGAAGTATATGCAGGAAATATTTACCTGCTCTTGGCATTATATTGGATATAGTTGTGATTGTATATAGCAACATTTATGTAGGATTTTATCTTGTTTCCTTTCGTTATGTGTTGCAGTGAAGATGAGCAGCTGAAAGATTTAATCTTAATCCTCTAATTTCCGTAAAATAAATGTGAAGCATCAGATATTGGACATGTAATCGAAAGAAAACATAAAACTGTACATGCTTCTTAATGTGTCCAAATTTCATTCATCTTCATTCGTCTAATACCCTGGACCAGACAGAATCCTCTATGGCACATATATTCTCAGCAGTGACTCATTCTGGTGTTTTCAGCCTCTCAGAGGAAGCTCTCTTTCTCTCTCTGCAATTCTTCGAGCTGAAATACTGAGAAGAACTTCACAATGCTGCTTTGTCCCTCAAAAACACTGAAGTCATAGTTTCCCAGGCTGCTGCCCCCTGAGATGCCTAGAAGTGATGAAGCGAGAGGAGGGGACAGAGCTTGGTAAATTGCTTGGTAATTTTTTTGCCATGAACAAAAGAGTACAACACATTATTGTGCCTCTGTAGGGATGTTCATTACCCCAGTATCGCCCATGATGTTTTATAAAACGTTCTCCAGCCTCTTTCACATTGTATAGGGTTGGGCAAAAGTCTGAATTGAAGAATAAATCTTTCTGTCTGTCCATTGTTTGTCTGTAACTATTTATTTTTGTTCTATCATTCATTCTGTTTAACTGTCTGTCTGTCTGTCTGTCTGTCTATCTATCTATCTATCGCCTGTCTGTCTTGTCTGTATATTTACTATATAATGTAAAATGCAAGTGGACTACTATACTGGATTATAGCATTACAGTAAGTATACAGTATTACAGTATAGTGAACATTGTCTGATTACATACATGTTCTGTCTACAAATGTTTGATTGATTAAGGACATGGTTGATCTCCCAAAATTCGGCTGTACCTTTTGACCCGCCTCGGCCATAAGGTCATGACTGAGAACATTCAGTCTTCCACCACACACTCCTCTTCTTCTTCCCGACTGTTGACCCTGTTTGTTTCCTTGTTGTTCTTCCACTGTCAGAATTTGTAACACTGTGTTGTGCTCTGTCTATGCTTGCTAAATGAAATGAGAACTTTTAGAGAACTGGTTGATCATTGGTTGATCTAGCCCTTTACATTTACCTTCATTACTGAAATTCAAAATTTCAGTAATGAAGGCTCCCCCCCCCCACACACACATTATGACATCTAGTTTAACCATCTTGCATTTAATGACTTATGCAAAGAACTAACGCCTATGTTCTGAGGGGTAAGACTATTCAACAGAGAACCAGTATAATGCATTTTCATAAACATGACATAAGCAATCGATAATGTAGGAAACAGCAGACAATTGTACATAATTGTATGACCGCACCAAAGCATTTTCAATTTGTTCAAAACAATGAGAAATTGCTTTTATACTGCTTTATAACTGCTTTGATAGTGATAGTTATTGTTTGCTTTCCTTGATGCTTCAAAAAACAAAAATGTGACCAAACATATGGCGGCATTGATTATGAATCATTCAAAGAGCAATAATTAAGTTCACCTGAAGGCTGGATATTGGTATCATAAAAAATGTTAATTTTGAAATGCAACTTAATCTAACCCGTCTGTTTGTATATCCCATTATAAATTCCTGAGGTAATTTTGTGAAAGTGCGCTTTGAAAAGGTCAAGTGTCTTGTATATTAAACACAGCTCAAGATGCTTGTGTGTGGAATAGATCAGTGACAATATATGTTTAATGAGTTTGTTTGCCCATATAATATTAAGATATTTAGGTTACGCTTATTTGGCTTGCTGTCTACAGATGAGGGGCTTGATGAAGCAGCTTCAAATCGAGCTCTGATATACCCCCACAGTGACTAAATGATTATGTAGGGCAAGGTACCTAAGATAAAAGTGGAGTTTGGGGAGGTGGTGGGATGCTGGAACATCTGAGACTGAGGAGAGGTAAGCAGCTGTTTATATACTCTGGCTGTTGATTGGAAGATTAGATGGGCTCGCTCCTCCCTAAATTACATTTGTAACTTCACTAATGACACATACAACCCACAGCCTATACTGCAAAATAATGCAGCAGAAGATACTGTGCTGACCCCCTCCCCGATCACTATAATAGGTGAGAAATAGGCCCTATGTATTTCTCACAATGTACTTTTTGTGTGCAAAAGTTGTTTGAATGTATAGGAAGAATTTGATGCCCATGTAGCCATTGATTTTGTAACTGAATTCTAAGCTCATCTTATGTAGTATTTTGCCGTGTCACTCAGACCACGACCCATTTCACTAAGAGCTTTTCTCCTGCTCTGCAAGATCACAGATAAAATGACATGATGACAGAGCTATGATGTGGGTCTCTGAGACCGCAGGTTTAAACACCTCGCTGACAGGAACTGTCACACCACCGTTTCACTTCTCAGAACATCAAATCTTTGAATATCTCTGACACCTGAATGAACAAAGCTTTTGTCATGCTCGTTGCTTTTGGACATTTTCCTAAATTAATCTTGAACACTCAGGGTTATAGACAAATTAGATGTTAGATTAATACTTCCAAACGCATTAACACATGCTGTCATATTATGCAAATCAAACTAATTATGAAACAGAAATAAAAACTTGAGTGTGAATTGCACATCTGTGCTGTTTGTTCCCTTAAAACATTTCCCTTCATGGGACCTCACAATGTCCTCATGAACGGCATGTTTGGAATGAATGGAGTGTTACGTGGTTTAGCAATTAATAAACCTCCATTCCCCATTTTACAACTATCACCATTTTAATCACATTTCCGACTAAACTGACAAATAAAATGCTATAGTGAACTAGTATCTCTTCCCCGAAGATCCCTTCACTAACTTTCTAGCTACTTCAAGTTATTCATCTTTGCATTATGAAATGCATTTCACCCTCATGTTGTACAAAGCCCTTATTGCATCTCTGTAGAATAGCCTACTTTGATTGGTCTGTTGCAGCATTCAGAGGACAGAATATCTCTGAATGACCAACGTCCAGTGAGTGTTTCCTGTATGGCTGTGCTCAAGTTTGGAATCTCTGATGCCTCTAAGCAAGATGAATAAACACTCAAAGCAGTATTTCATGTCCAATCATTTATTCATTTGATAAGTAGGCTAGTAGGATTAACACAATCATTATACAACATCACTGCGACCACCCTGGCAGGATTTTATTTGCAATAATGACAAAGTAGGTACACGTAGCCTATTTATTGTCATTTGTGGCAGTGATGCATTTATTGCCTAGTCTTACAGGTCATGAGGTGTTGGTAGCCCTGTTCAATCTTTTGTGTGTATAGCTTATAGTTATGAGAAATGGGACAAAAATACAAACACTCTGATACCTCTGAGGAAAATGATACCTTGAGCTAAATACATTGGCTTCAGAGAATGGAAGTGTAAACGAAACGCCCTGTGTGTGAGTGTGTGTTTGTGCGTGTGCCCTGGGAGGGGTGCATATGGAACTGATTGGATTGGTTGAGGGAGTGAATTCGACAATAGGAGGAGTCACATACGACGCTCGGGCGCTATTCTGTTCTTTGCTTGCTTTACCGCTGAGATTCTAATGCAACGGAGCCCAATCAAGCTCAGATTATGCCATCTCAAATCTTCCTTCCAGAGCACGCGGACCTGATGACCACATAAACGGCATGGGCACAGACACAACGCCGCATCGTTCATACCGAAACCTCTTCTTGTAGGTAGGAATTGTATTTTCTTCAGTCACTTCAGATGGCAAATCTTGAGCAAGGAGGAGCAGCCTCTCCCCGAGCCCAGCAGCTCTTCTAAACGCGAGGGATCTGAGACAGCGCAGGTGTGCCCGGGGTGCTTTCAGCTGCTTCTCCCTGAAGGGTAAAGTATCAGGATTACCAGCCGATGTAAATTGAAGGACACTTCTGATAGTAACTGGTGAGGGAGAAGGGGAAAAGCTGCAAACTGTGACAGTCGGGGGCTCGCGCGCAAGGCTCAACATATCACTGGATTCTACGTTTATACCTCAAGAAAAATGTCATCTCATACGAAGATTAAGAAAGACAAGGAGATAATTGCGGAGTATGAAACGCAAGTGAAAGGTATGTATGTATGTCTTTTATGAATCGATGATGTGAGGAGTTTAGATGAACATAATTTCACTTGGCCTGTAGCGAGACACTTGGATGTTTACTGATCCGGTTCATAACCTGCTTCTCATAAACAACGATTAGGCTACTTTGTTCTGCCCGATTGTGTTAAAAAAAAAAAAAGGAAAAAAAAAAGCTGTTTTTACATTTATCCCTTAAAAATTAACAGCTATTTTTATGTTACTAGAGTTACTAGTAATCATCCATGTTTCAACGTAGCCATTTATTAAACCTTTTAGATGCTAGTAGCCTAATCTTATATCCAGTCCTCACTCTTTCTGTAAGTTATTAGTAGTTTTTCCATTACATACTACACATTCTTTTTCTACTAGGCGCCACTATAGTCAGATGTAACTAATCCATTGTTAGCTGGTAACACATTTAGATATGTGTTTCAGATATCAACTATTCTTTTACAACTAGTACTGTGTGTTTCCAATAGTTGTGGTGCTACTGCATTCGTGCTAGTAATTATTCTATAATTTGGGATTAATGTAGGCCTATTAGATATTTCTTATTTATAACTTTCCCAGTTAGTAGTATCGACGTTATTAATAGGCCTGCTTATTTATTAGATAATAGTGTGTTAGACACTAGAATGTATTTGGGTTGTTGCTAGTAACAGTTATGATTTTCCCAGTTAGTAACTATAAAGTAGCCATTCTGGCTTGGAGTAATGAGATAACTAGCCTACTGAGATGATAAATGTTGCAAGTAGCAATTGTGACACTAGTGACTCATAAATAGGACAGCAATGAAGTCCATGCAGTGGTTTGGCATTTGTTCATCAAGACCTGGTTGTGTTTTATTCTGGCATCTTACCGCCAGTTTTTACCCAAATGTTTGACTTGGTGTTGGTCTGGCTGAAGTTGCATTGTGCAATAGTTGGGCGAGATGTCCCTGCTGCTTTGTAGCCCTCTGTCCTTTCCTCATGTCAAAAATGTGTCCAACAATAACCACATTAGTAACTTTGATTCTGTTGGCATGAGGTGTTGTGCATCCACAGGAATGGTTCAATATATTCAAACTTCTATTGCAGTGACTCATGCGCTGTTGCACACAAATTCCTGCTATTAATGGTCTGCACATTAAGTGTTTGTGCATACATTGTGTTTTGGTGAAAAACTAGAAGGTTGGGTGAGGGTTTTTGTTGCTGGGTAGAATGGTGTATTGTGTCATGCTCTCTGCACAGATAGGTGGAACTTCAAGGCGACCAGCGAGCTCAGTTAATTCTTTTGTTTACAATTTACTTCATACATCAATATATAATCTCTGTGCATGCATAGCCTGTGTAGGGACAAGTATTGTAGTGATCAAGTGATGATGTTTAGATAGTGATCTGTTTTTGTGAACAAGATGCACAGAATGATGTTATACAAGAATCTTTCCACCTCAATGGACTCCAATGACAGTTTGTGTTTGACTAAATGTGTCCATTCATAAAGTATTTTAACCAGCTCCAGTGTCTGTAGTGTATATTTGTTGTTTGTCAGACTGAGCTTGTCAATGTTTAGAATAGAAACTAGCTAGGTTTGGTTTGAAAGGGCGTTGCAGAAGCAGTTCATTGATTGGCTACTTAACAATGATGGTGAAAGTTCAAAGGACCCTAGCCACTGAAATGAAAAGGATGGATAATTTGTAAACTTCAGAGAAAGGGTGAATAATAACTGAGATTAGTCATTAATTATTAATGGTTAATAGTATTAACACTTTTCCAGTTAGCATCTATTTAAACTGAGTTTGCTTATGCAGCAGAGCAGGGTTTGGCCATTTTTCTCTGTTTGCTTTTATTAATATTCAACATTTAAAACTGTGCTGAATTGCAGGGATTAAGTGTAATGTGATGCACACTGAATCTGCGGTGGGATTTACAAAGTCTGTTCCTCTACTCAAGGATCCCTTCACACTAAACGTCTCTGATGTGATTCTCGCTTGAGTAGCTTTTGTTAAAAGAGAGTCTTGCCCCTCAGTGTTTGAGAAGGCCACATGGCTCTCAAGCATAGAGGGGCCCGTCCCATACTTTGGATTTACATAACTGTTGTGATCTATAATACTGCCACTCTCTTCTTGAGCAAATGCCATTAATATTAAAATGTGGACCAGCCCTCCCCCATCTCAAATGAAATGGTACCCAAGAATTTTGAAAATGCCAGATTATATATGAATCTAGCAGGTCCCACTTACATTAGTTTTAGTGATTTATATTTTTATTTAATATGTTCCAGGTATTTTCTTGGTACTGTATTTGCTTTTAGTAACACATTTGGTTAGGCGTTCTAAGCTGATTTTCAAATTCAGAAGGTCACAGACCATAGTCAGTCTTTGTCAAGAGCAGATCTGGTGGTTACACAAGGGAGATGTAGTCTGGAATAGTAATGAGCTTTATCTTCAATCATTGGGAGTTTCAGCAGCAAGCTACAAAGTGGCTTGTTAATGGCAGACGGACCCCAGTGACACAGACCCATGTTGGGGCTCTGTTAGCTGATGGAGACCCTTTGATTTTCTGTAACCGCAGCAATTTACCATAGCAGATTGAATGGATAAAAAAATGTATGTGGTCAAAATCATCTAGCTCATATTGATACATGTGCTTGTAACGATCAGTAAAGTGCTTGGTGAATGAGATCGAAATATAAATGTGGCTTTAGTTAAAGCTCTGGAGCCATTAACACAAGCTGCCCTACAGTCTGGCACCTCTCTGTTGATGTAAACCCAAGAGAATGGTAGTGAAGTAAAACATGTTAAGTGAAGATCCAGAGACATGAGCTGGTGAAGGGCCGCATATATAATCATAATAGAACATTTCACCTACATTATGTACGAAAAGGAGGTTGGAAACATCTAAGCAACTTTTAAAAATATTCTGAATAATTGAAGTCACAATGAATTATGTAAGATTTAAAAGATGAAGGGTATAGCAAAGAAAGAAAGAGGTAGGGTGGAGATATGAGAATATGGAGTAATTTGCACATACATCTTTTAAAGGGGCCATGACATTAGAAATCAAATTTGCCTTGATCTATAAGAGGTCTTTGTACCATTTAAACACCCTGCAAGTTTCATAGCTTAAAACATCCTCCCCATTATAAACAAAGCATTTATTTAATTAAGCTCCAAAAATAGCTCGTTTAGATATTGCTGGATCTGTGACATCACACGGGCAAAAGCATTTGCATATGACTGCCTCCAGTGCAAGATGAAATCATTTACTTACAGTTTGTGATGCAGCTGCTGTCAGATCCAATACAGTTGAACAACAGGACAAATGGAAGAATAAAATAATATTTAAGTAGCTCGTTTGCATCTCTGTACAGACTTCAGAAGGATCCCTGCATCGGAAACAAGTGGATTGTTTATTTTAATGGCGTCCCGGGCCGTGTCGAATGATTATATGTTTGTTCGGAGCATTTTGTTTTGGTAGCGAGGCACGGTGTAATAGAGAGTTCGGAAAGAAACCTTTGTTGACAGATGAAGCAGCCAAATGTATTGGATCTTACAGCAGTAGCATCACGAACTGTAAGTAACAGGCAACAGGACATTTCTGAATGTTTAGTTGATGAATTTATGTAGCTGATGTGGAGTTAACTATCTTCAAGTTATCGACTAAAATTGATAAATTATAAATCGCTTGTGTGGGAACTGTTGTAAGATGCCTTCAGAGCCAGAGAATATATGATGCATGAAGATAGAACAGGTGTAGTTTAGTTTAATTACGGTTATAACTTATGCTGTCATCTTGCTTTTATGACATGCTATTGCATTTGTGTTACGTACTGATTTGCAATAAATCTGAAAAGATGTATGTGACAGCTTGAGCAAACTCTCAAATGTGCTCTACTACAACTCTGCCTCTTCCCAACATGGCCTCACCCCTTTTTTTACGTGTTTCCGGGGGCAGGATTTATGTACATTTTAGGGTTTGTGATGTCACCATGTTGTTTATGCTCAAACAGCAACATTACACACTCAAGGAACTAAAGTTTAAAAAAGTGAAATCATAATCAAGGACCCCTTTAAAGTTCACCCAAAAATGATTTTGTCATTATTTACTCGCTCTCATATATCGTTTTGACACTATAATTTTCCGTTTTTGATAATTGAATTTCATTAATCGAGATTAATAAATAACAACTTAAATTTTACTCCTCACACAAAGATATCACAACAGAATTATTATCTTTTTGTAACTTTACAACTTGTATAACCCCAGAGGCCGCAAATGCTAACGACACATTTCAGTGTTCTTTCATGATGTCATATTGGTAATGATATTCATTTTAGTCCTCATTAATACATACTACACAGTCAAATCACCATGTGAATAACAGAGCAGTAATCACCACATTATCCTGATAACTTCCATCTCTAGCATATGAATCCAGCCAGGTAGCAATAACTCACACCATGACACAAACGATTTAAATCTGCATTTCATTACAAGCTTCCTGAAACGGCCCTAAAGAGACCTCAACATCGCAAACCAATCACTGTGCAAAAAAACTAGCATAATATGCATGCTGCTGGTAAAATCCCCTGTTAGGATGATAAACAATCCTTACGAGCAGCTGAGAGTAAATTAGCATAAACCTTCCCACTCCCTGCTCATGCATGCTTTCCATGTGGAACCTTACTTAATTAAACAGAAACATCGCGCCCCTGACACATGCACATGCAAATTGCATAATTAATGTTTTGAAATTCACGGGAGCCTTTCAAGCTGTCAAGATTAGTACAGAAGAGGGTCAAATGCAAATTCCATAAATGTACTATTTACATGCATCCAACAATCAAATTATCTCACCCATCCAGACCAAATGAGATCACACCATTGTGTGTCATAATTTCTTGGAACTAAAGAGTTAAAGTGCCCTTATTATGCTATTTTAAAGCTTCATAATTTTGTTTTGACGGTCTCCTACAATAGGTTTACATGCATCCAAGGTCAAAAAAACCTTTAATTTTTTCATAATGTACATGCACATCACCTAATTTCTCAAAGAGTCTGAAAACGGTTTGTTCGAAGTTTCAGTCTCTCTATACCCCTTTTTTCAGAGAGCCTGCTCTGCTTTGATTGGTCAGACGTCCCAGTCTGTTGTGATTGGTCTAATGCTTACAGAACATGTCAGAAACGAAGCGCCTACCATATCTGAATTACAGCTCCAGATGCTTCAACACTCAATAAACATACGAACGATGGCCTTGGTTTTTCTGTATCAATTCCAGTGCTAGTCCTCATCCTTTTAGTGCATGAATGCATGAAAAGGTGAGCTTGGTCCGCTTTTACAGCCTCATTATGCTCATAATTGTGCATACAAGTATTCTAACTCAAACGTTCTGGGAAAATGTTTTTAGATAACTGAAAGAGTTGTCAAAAGCTTAGTGATGGTGACGTTGAAATCGCGGGACCGTGGTGTAGTCCGTTTATAGCCTACCTTTAGCTTTTTACTTCTGGCAACTGCATTTAGGCATCAGAATTCATAAAAGTTGTGTTCTGTGATAATTATCTTGATGGACTAAACGTGTAAGTATCATAAACCTTTGTTGATCGCTAAAAACAAGCTCTGTGATAATCCAAAAGCCTATGGGAAAATCCTATTGGCTTTTTCTTGAGGGAACCAGTGCGATGCTAACTGCCGGTTGGCCTACAAAGTGACATCATACCTGCACCACTCTATAGTAGGGCTGTCGCGATAACCGCAATATCGCAATACCGCGCTATTGAGGAGCCAACCACAGAGCAACACAAGAACCGCAGCAACTGCGATTTTCGTGATTTTTTTATTTTTATTTATTTTTTTTTTTTTTGTTAAACTATGCCCTTCTCGTTTTACACTTTGTGCATGTGTACTGAATATGAAATAAGTTAGTAATAACATAATGTTAAGCCTTAACATAAAGGCTCCGTAAATTTGCACTTAACAAGAAAAGTGAATGTGAGAGATCGACTGAGTGCGTGCGATTACCCGTGTCTGTCCTTCAGACCGAGACGCATTCGTGAAAAAAGGTTGCCATGTCCAAGGCATGCGGAATCTTAGCATTGACGCATTGCTAGTCAGCTGAGTCTTCTAAACGGGCACTCAAAGTTAAAATGATTTCAACAGCCGTTTCATTACATCTCTCTTTGAAAGAATCAGCGTTTTCGAACGTGCAGTTGAATGAATGGCTTAAAGACTCACTCAAAGACAGTCCCTTGCTGTCATCATCCTAACGGCACTAACTGACATCCTGTCTAGAACGTGCAGAGATGAGTAGTTCTGCATTTACTGGTAAAATATTAGCAGAGAGTCTCTTGTCCAACTGTTATACATATAACAATAGCCCTACAATTGTATTGTCAGGTTTATGTTCTGCTATGTGGACCCTTATTTTACATTCTCTTTGGTTTACTTCACTTCCTGTTTTAATGTTCTATTTTCGTTAGAACATTAAAGGGGTTCTATGACCTCATTACATCGTAACACACAAATTATATGTTTATATGATTATATGTTTATTATACTTGAATTGCTGACGACTTGTTTCTTTCTTTTAGGATACAATACGTTTATTTGACCTTTTAAAACTTTGCAGACATTTTTCCATCAACAGTTTATATTACATACAGGATGAAAGGTAATATTTGAAAAAGCATAATAGGGACACTTAAAAAGGAATAGTCCATGTAAAATTATTATAAAATGACATTTGTTGTTCCATTTTTTTTTTTTTTTTTTTTTTTTTTTTTTTTTTTTTTTATTCTGATGATTGGCCAGAATGTCAGAGGTCCAAGCTGCTCTTGGAAAGTGGATGGCGATTTGTACTTCTAAGCCCCAAAAAGGACAAAAAGCAATATAAAAGCATCAGGAAAGTAGTCAATAGGAGTAACACACTTCTTCTAAGTCTTCTGAAGCTTTCTCTGTGGAATTTATTTGTTTAAAATCTTTCATCCTAAAATCACATTTGTGATCACGGCACCAGTGAGACGCTTCACTCCAAATTCAACATTTATGACAAATGCTGTTGGCTCTTTTCATGTGTCTAGTGTCCACAAAATCAATTTGCACAGCTCCTTTTGGAGTTTAACAGCCCCTGGTTTCTGTCTGTTTTGTTGTATGGAAACGAGCAGCATGGACATTCTGCTCAACACTTACTTTTGTGATACACAGAAGAAAAGAAAGTCATCCAGATTTGGAATGACATGGGGCAGAGTTTTCCTATTTTGTTCCTTTAAAATCAGTTTGAACTCCAAACTGAATGTCAGAATGGGAAAGAAAGGTGATTTAAGCAATTTTGAGCGTGGCATGGTTGTTGGTGCCAGACGGGCCGGTCTAAGTATTTAACAATCTGCTCAGTTACTGGGATTTTCTAGGGTTTACAAAGAATGGTGTGAAAAGAAAAAGAGGAAAAAGAGGCTACAATTTGCACAAGCTCACCAAAATTGGACAGTTGAAGACTGAAAAAATGTTGCCTGGTCTGATGAGTCTCGATTTCTGTTGAGACATTCAGATGGTAGAGTCAGAATTTGGCGTAAATAGAATGAGAACATGGATCCATCATGCCTTGTTACCACTGTGCAGGCTGGTGGTGGTGGTGTAATGGTGTGGGGGATATTTTCTTGGCACACTTTAGGCCCCTTAGTGCCAATTGGGCATCGTTTAAATGCCACGGCCTACCTGAGCATTGTTTCTGACCATGTCCATCCCTTTATAACCACCATGTACCCATTCTCTGATGGCTACTTCCAGCAGGATAATGCACCATGTCACAAAGCTTGAATCATTTCAAATTGGTTTCTTGAACATGACAATGAGTTCACTGTACTAAAATGGCCCCCACAGTCACCAGATCTCAACCCAATAGAGCATCTTTGGGATGTGGTGGAGCGGGAGCTTCGTGCCCTGGATGTGCATCCCACAAATCTCCATCAACTGCAAGATGCTATCCTATCAATATGGGCCAACATTTCTAAAGAATGCTTTCAGCACCTTGTTGAATCAATGCCACGTAGAATTAAGGCAGTTCTGAAGGCAAAAGGGGGTCAAACACAGTATTAGTATGGTGTTCCTAATAATCCTTTAGGTGAGTGTATATTGTAGAGTTTTTCAGTCCTGTTTTTTTTTTTTACACAGCAAACTGTATGGCCATTAGGGGTGTCAAAATTAATCATTTCTTCGATGCATTGCGATGCTGACGAGGACGATTCGGTATCGGTTCAGTAATAGACCATAACTGATTATAATGTACTAATTCTTTTCTGACGTCATTTGTCACGCATGTGCTTTGTCGCGGTAGCATGCAATGGCAGAGTAATTAAAAATGCTCCAACTACTTTAAAAGCTGACATCTGGGCACATTTATGGCTTTTATTAATAGCCTGGTAAGCACGACTTAGAGAACACATGCTGTGTGTAAATCAACGCTATCTGATTTATCAAAACTATTTTATTTCCACTTGGGCACATAAATGTATCTCCGCAAAACAGATATAAATCCGATCTTCAATTCCCGTACTATATGCAGATTTAATGGAGTTCACATCACCGAAAACAACAGATATGAGCTGTGTTTTATTGATCATCAGCTAATTTAAAATTCAAAGACCGCAATATGAGTGAGCGCGGCAACATCACTGGTCAGATCATTCAGTTTCTTTACTTTGAATGAAGATGATTGTATGTTGAGCACCTACGACTTTACTTTCGGTTTAATTTGAGGTAGTTTGTGCGTTGGCTTGATGAAGAGATACTCTGTGGCGATGCGTGCTGCAGTTGCTATATCATATCTGGCTATAACATGTCATAATAGCCTATAACATGCTCTCATACGTTTATTTTTTTAGCATTGTTGGGAGGAGTAAAATTTACATGTGTGGTTTCAACAACAAGATGCATTTAGACTTTAGTTTTGACTGTAAGGCGGCCCAGACCGCCTCTTAAAGTGTCTTTTAGTATTTACTTTTGTGTATTTGTTCTAAATGCTCCTGTTGTATTCTGTGCCCAGACTTGAGTTTTGTTTGATGTTTGATACATTTAAGAAGCAGGTAAAATTTAAAGGTTCAGTTCATATATCTGACTGCTTGTATTTATTGACAAAATTTTATACATGGGGATGCAGTGCATCTTCAATGCATTGTGATATCGAATTGAACTGAATCGATGACATGATAATCGTAATCGAACCAAACCGTGAGACCAGTGTAGGTTCACACCCTTATTGGTCATGCTTGTTCCAATTAATTGTTTTATTTATCCCTGAGTTCTTTGATAGATAAAGTCACAATTTTTTTAAAACCTTGTTGGATAGTATCGCAAGACACAAAACCATAATGGGGAATTTAATTATGCAAGAAAATGATATAGGCCTATTGAAATGTGATGTATCTAGTTTCATGTCTATGCGGAAGTACTTTACTACAAGTTCTACCAGTTTTGTTGGTTTAATGTTTAGTTCTTTGTCTGAGGTTTTCTCAGACTTCCCACCATTTTTTTTTCTAGTAATTCAAAACATTGAAAGTTAAAAGTATGTACTCAAAAAAACAGGTTTAGCTTGATAAAACAGGTTTAGCTTCACCTCAGTTCAAACTAATTGAACGATTTGTCTGTCAACTTTCCCATGTTATATTTTCTTCAGGTGTTAGATTCTTTCTAGAGTTGAAAATGCATGTCGATGGATTGTTTGTTGACAGTTTGGTCTTAATGAAACAAAGTATAATTGGCCCTGATCGAACACTACTTCATTGCCTTGAACAAGTGTAAGGGAGTGCAACAGTTACGGCAGGATGCTCGAACATTGTGATATGACACAATAGCCAAAGATGTTTGAACGACTATTGATGATGCTTTAAAAGGGATTTGTAAATACAAGAAAATGTAGATAACCTAGTAGACGGTCTTGTATTGTAACACAACTGTTAAACATCTGTGCCTGAGTGTTTTTTTCTTTCCCTTTTGTTTTAACTTCTTTTCATCATATGTGGCTTGTGAATCGGCCTACCTGCTCTAAATCTGGGTTGTAGACCCCGCTTGACCATACATCACACAGCAGGAATGTAAATGACAGGTTAATGTGATACAGGCCGAGTGGCCAGCAGTGATTCATGGTCGTACCACACACAAACACACTCACAGGCGAACACACCACTCAATAGTTTGTGCAGGGCTGCTTAGTGCCGCACAGTTATGTGATTCATAGAATGCCCTTCCCATTCACTTTCATTGCAAGCAGACAGTGACTATTGCCATAGCAACTAATATTCAATCAAAGCCTTGTGCAAGAATCTCCATTGGATCAAACCAACACTAACCAGTATTTTTATTTTTTATTTTTTTGTAACCTAGTCTTGTTAGTTTGATTTCATATTCATAAATAATTGTTTTGAATATATTATGTTATGTTTTCATATTTTTCTTAAACTATATTATAAATATATTTTCTAATAGTATGTTATGTTTTATATGGTTAATTTAAACTTTAATTGTATTTTTATTATATTGCCCGATTTTATGGCCATAAATTTAGAGACTACTTGTAATTAGTTTATACATTTAGAAGACATAGTGTATACATTTTGCTAATTATAACCCAGTCTCTTGATATTAGTTAATGTAAAAGGGACACATTATGCATCACCTACTCACAATCTTGCTGAGACCCTTGATTTCTTATCAGCTGGTTTCTTATTAATACACATTTTTAAGACCCAGTGGATGATCGCCAGGCCAAGGGCCCCAAAAGGACCAGGGGGCAGTGCACCTCACCTCCGTCCAAGCTGTTCAGCTGCCACACAGCTTTATTTGCATTTAAATAGAGAGGCTCCAAGTGGAGAAATAGCCGGAGCTGAAGAATTGGACTTTTTAGTCTTTCCCTTCACGCAGAGGAGCAGTGGGGAGGGTGGCTGAGGCTGTTTCCTGCTTGTCCTCTCTCCTTTTCAGGCTTGTCATAATCAGAGTGTCAGTACAGGGAGGGTGTTATGTAATGGGTCAGGATTTGGCAGCGAGGACCTGCCAGCTTCCCAGTGCTTCTTTCAGTAGCAAGGCAGGACAGTCCAAATGCCTCCTGTTACACCCCCAAGATAGGACGTATTATTAGTAGTGGTTTTAATTTGCATGTCAAATGTCTCAGTGATTTTGAATTTGAATGGCAAAAACTGTACACGATGAAGATACTTTGTTTTTCTGGTGGTTTAGATCTGTATGCATGTTTACTTTAGCTATTTATATTGGTAATCTCTGTCAAAGTTTTGCGAAGTCAGAGTTTGAACTGGTGTATTTTTTTATTTTTTTATTCTTATTTATCTGGCCGAGAATCGACCACATTGAGACTGTTCAAGAAGGTCTGACGAACTATAAAGTAGGGTTGTCAAAAGTGCCGGTACTTTGGTACAAAGTCGTAACTGAATTTTGAACTACAGTCTAGACGGCTGCTTTCAAATGCTCCTGTGTGTATCTGTGTAATTGCTCAGTGAAGAGCGTCAAAGATGTCTATTTACAACATGTTTTTGAAGCCTTGATCATTGTAGCCAATCACAGACATATTTGTTGAGTGCGTGAACAAAATGGCCAATCAGAGGTGTTTAAGTTAATCAGAATACGCTCAACAGAGCTCATAATGCTTGTGGGAATGCTGGTATCATCAAATTTTTTACATTTCAGTACTGACTTTGACAACCCTACTATAAAGTGAAAAAACCATAGACTGTATAGAACAATAGATGTAATGTCAGTGACGTCACTCGTAGGTTTCTGAAGAGCATTTTTGAAGCCCAAAGTGGGCAGAGCTGGCCGTCGCCATCTTGGCAGCGCGTCACTCCCGGATAACCGAATGCGGGACGTGGGCGTAGCTGAGGTGCCTGGTTGACAGCTGACAAATGGCTAGTAGTGACAGCAGTGGCAATCCACCTGTCACTCAAGTGGCCATGCCCTTAATTACGCAGAAATTTAAGGCTTAATATAATTTAAACGGATGAGTTATAAAACAAATTCACTCCCCTCACAGTTGTCATTAAGGGCAAAATTAGCTATATAGACCAAAACCACTTTTTGTAAAAAAAAAAAGTGCCAAGTGTCCCCCTACCAGGATACCTGACAGTTTACAGGCTATGGCAGGGGTGTCCATTCCTGCTTATGGAGGGCCACTGTCTTTCATAGTTAAGCTCTAATCCTTAAATACAACTGAAACAGCTAATCAAGGTCTTCAGGATTACTAGGCTATGTTTGAAATTGCCCCCATACCTCCATTTTCTATTCCCTACATTAGTCTACTAATACAGTCCACTTGAAGGAGTGAATGGAAACAAGTGAGTGAATTCGGACACTGAGTGTGCCAGAAGGGCTTGGTTTTGTATAGTAATTATTGCAGTGCATAATGGGATTTGATGAGTGCACTCGATAACGTCCACTATGGTTTTGGACACCACTACAAATGGCTGTTCCCTCAAATAGTGCACTGGGGCGATTTCGAACACAGCCCTAGAAACTTGCAGACAAATGTGTTTGGGCAGGTTGGAGTTATGGTCTATAGGACTTGGGCACTCCAGAAGCTGGATTGGACACCCATGGGCTATGGTTTATCTGAAATAGTTGAAATACTGAAATACTACAATAATGGGGGTTATGAGCAACAAACTTCCATATTCTGTAAAACTGGTTGAATCCGTGTTCCGTTAAATGTAGAGCTGTTTTATTCTAGGCTTTAATGGCGCTACTCAAGATGAGCATTACGGATGTGTATTGCAAATGCAATAAAAGTAAAAAAAAAATGTTCTTCTTCTCACTAACATTTGAATATTAAAACGGATAACATCAAAAGTCCATAGATATCGCTCTCAGTTCATACTGCGGTTTCTCCAACAAGCTGATGCGATGAGACCTGTTTCCTGTTTGTTCATGTGACGTTCAACATAAAGCCTATTGATGTGGTATATAGGCCTACAGAAAAAAAAAAAAAAAAAAAAATGGCAATTGAAATTCTGCCTCGGCAGAAGCTCACAGGATATAATAGTGGACATTTGTGTATCAAAACTACCAATTTTATAGATGTAACTTAGAAAACACAGTGTGCAATTATGCAATTCTGGTTGTGGAAATTTGGTTTGCTTGCTAGTAACATATCTTAGTTTATTTTCCGAAGATTTTGTGTTAACCTTGTAAACACCCCAACTCTAAAAAACTGTCAAAAAAAATTTGAAACTGCAAATTTTCAGCCATTTTTGTGTCAGTATGCATCAGATGGTTGTGAACAGACTGTGGGTGGTCCGTGGGTGTGCTGTCTGAGTCTGAGTCTGGCATGATCATATTCAGGCCTTCTCTTCATAATTGCGTTAAACAATAAAGCACAAAACACATAACAAGAAACTCATACAAGTGTACATGCATCAGTACTTCTTTAAATCACTGAATGTGGTAATATGGGTTGGTCATGTGATCTGAGCTTTGTTTTTAGGGCTTGAATTTGATTTCTTTTTCTGTCCTTTTCCATGAGTTTCCTTCACTGTGATCTGAGTTCAAGGGAGAGCAGGTGGTTTGTGTTTTTGGCAGGGGTCCTTGGCGCCAGGCAGAGTTTTAAAACCTCAGCAATGGCTGGGGCTCAGGATCTTCTTTATATTGAGTGCTCACCGGAAAGATACGGTCCCAAATGATCACTGATAAGCTCTACGCAGCCTGAAGGTAGCCATAATGGTACTCAAATGCAAATTGTGTATAATTGTTTATAGCTGACTAGATGAGACTGGATAGATAAGCATAGTTGTCAGTTGTGTCATTTGGGGTTGCAAATAAACATACGTTAATAAACATGCATAGACTAGCTTGTTAAGTTTTTGTGGGCTTTCTGTCATGGTTTCTGATAAAGAATGTATTTTCACACCTGTAGGCTTTAGTTTATGCTTTGTTGGGTTTTCCTGCGCCAAAAAGGTTTTTTTAATGGTACTATTGAGTTACTGTAAATAAACTTACTATACTTTCATCTTATCTTGTGACATTTTTTTTCCATTGAATAAATGCATTTACATAGCAGAGCTCATTTCATCCCAAATGTACATTGATAGTGGGCATAATTAGTAAATGACAGTTTATGTAAGAAAGACATTTTTTTTCAATGTGTTCATTGATGAAGGAATATTTTCACCCCCAAAAATCTAAATTTACTCATCTCCATTAGTCTTTGATGAAGGAAAATAAAATCATCATTCATACCCAAGATGAGCATAACCGATATGTATTGCAAATGCACAAAATGTTTTTTTTCGTCTTCTCACTAACATTCGAATATTAAAACGGATTACATTAAAATAGACATCACTGTCAGTTCATACTGCACTTTCTCCAAAAAGCAGATGTGATTAGACCTGTTTCCTTTTTGTTCATTTCACGTTCGACATAAAGCCTGATGAATGAAGAGCAGCACATATGCCTCATTCAATGGAACTCATTAATGACAACTGATGCATAGTTGTATGTCATGGCACTTAAAAAAATAGCTGATGCCCAGCGTGGTTGTTGCTGATACTCCTTTTAATTACAGCGTGCCTCTTTCTCCTCAGTTGCATTATTGACTGGACTGCTTTAGTTTTTAAATGTATAAATCGACAAACATGGCAGCACATTTTAGTTTTAAGTTAAAGTTCAATGCACAATTTTCTGTCAAACCCATTTTGTAAGGCAATTTGTGAATCGACCTCTGTTCCTCTTTGCAGAACTGTTAATAATGTAAAGCCAGACTGATCCAGAAAGGGAGCTGTTTTTACATGACTGCTTTCTGTGGAATCTCTGAGGTAGTCTGCATTCTGAAGAGCACATTAATTGTATCCTGAATCATTGCATTGTGCTGAATTGCCCCACTGGGCTAGACTGCCGGTTAGCAGCATATGTCACTCATTCTACATATGAATGTGATTGAAGTCCAAACATTACTGTAGTGAATGATTTAAACTAGAGCGGCTCAGTTGGGTTTGCTTCAGGTTCCCAATTTCACACTGAACAAAAGTACACAAAAATGCTAATGAATTTGCATTTAATATACACTCACCTAAAGGATTATTAGGAACACCGTACTAATACTGTGTTTGACCCCCTTTCGCCCTTCAGAACTGCCTTAATTCTACGTAGCATTGATTCAACAAGGTGCTGAAAGCATTCTTTAGAAATGTTGGCCCATATTGATAGTATAGCATCTTGCAGTTGATGGAGATTTGTGGGATGCACATCCAGGGCACAAAGCTCCCGTTCCACCACATCCCAAAGATGCTCTATTGGGTTGAGATCTGGTGACTGTGGGGGCCATTTTAGTACAGTGAACTCATTGTCATGTTCAAGAAACCAATTTGAAATGATTCAATCTTTGTGACATGGTGCATTATCCTGCTGGAAGAAGCCATCAGAGAATGGGTACATGGTGGTCATAAAGGGATGGACATGGTCAGAAACAATGCTCAGGTAGGCCGTGGCATTCAAACGATGCCTAATTGGCACTAAGGGGCCTAAAGTGTGCCAAGAAAACATCCCCCACACCATTATACCACTACCACCAGCCTGCACAGTGGTAACAAGGCATGATGGATCCATGTTCGCCAAATCTGACTCTACCATCTGAATGTCTCAACAGAAATTGAGACTCATCAGACCAGGCAACATTTTTCCAGTCTTCAACGGTCCAAGTTTGGTGAGCTCCTGCAAATTGTAGCCTCTTTTTCCTATTTGTGGTGGAGATGAGTGGTACCTGGTGGGGTCTTCTGCTGTTGTAGCCCATCCGCCTAAAGGTTGTGTGTGTTGTGGCTTCACAAATGCTTTGCTGCATACCTCGGTTGTAATGAGTGGTTATTTCAGTCAAAGTTGCTCTTCTATCAGCTTGAATCAGTCGGCCCATTCTCCTCTGACCTCTAGCATCAACAAGGCATTTTCGCCCACAGGACAGCCACATACTGGATGTTTTTCCCTTTTCACACCATTCTTTGTAAACCCTAGAAATGGTTGTGCGTGAAAATCCCAGTAACTGAGCAGATTGTGAAATACTCAGACCGGCCCGTCTGGCACCAACAACCATGCCACGCTCAAGATTGCTTAAATCACCTTTCTTTCCCATTCTGACATTCAGTTTGGAGTTCAGGAGATTGTCTTGACCAGGACCACACCCTTAAATGCATTGAAGCAACTGCCATGTGATTGGTTGATTAGATAATTGCATTAATGAGAAATTTAACAGGTGTTCCTAATAATCCTTTAGGTGAGTGTAGTTTGGGTCATATTTTCTTTTCCCTTGCACTCTAAAAAATGCTGGGTTAAAAACAACCAAATTTGGGTCCTATTTGGCTACCCAGTGCTGGGTCAAAAAGGGACCCAGCACGGGGTTGTTTTGACCCAACAGGGTTGTAGCTTTTCTAATGATCTAAGAAAGAGGGCATGTTTTGCAACCAGTCTGTTTTTTTCATTTACATAATTTCAAAGTATTTCTTTTATATGTATTATATTTTTATTCTAATAATTTTAGGGCCAGATTTACTAAACAGGGCAAATTAATGTGAGAGCGCAATTCCTAAAAGGTGCTGATGTGATTGGAAAGTTCTGCGCGTGATCTACTGACGACCAACGAGCAAAAAAAAAGAAAAAAAAAAAGACCACAGGCGTAGTCAGATCGTTTCCATTATGACCAAGCGGCAACCTCCCCCAGTTTTCTTGAAGCCAATACGGAAGTGACTTAAACTGCAATTCTTCGAATGGCCGCTAGAGACCGGCTCCAAAAGGGAGCAGAATCTCATTGAGCCCTATGTTAAAATGCCCAACTTTACAGCAGAAAAAAACATAGCCTGTTACAAATTGTGGTTTTGGTCTATATGTCTAATTTTGCCCTTCATGACAACTGTGAGGGGGGTGAATGTTTTTATAACTCATTCTTTTACATTATATAAAACCTTAAAGTTCTGCATAATTAAGGGCGTGGCCACTTTGAGTGACAGGTGGATTGCCGTTTGTCTGCTGTCTGTTAGTCATCAGCTCCGCCCACATCCCGCCTCTTTGCCCATTGTCAGTTATCCAGGAGTGACGTGCTACCAAGATGGCTACAGCCAGCTCGACCCTACTTTATGCTTCAAAACTGCTTTTCAGAATTCTACAGGTGACATCACGGACACTACGTCCATATTTTTTTTTACAGTCTATGATTATGACCAATGCAGTCTACCAAGTGCAGCGCAAATTAGCATCTGGTTTAAGACATGCTTTTTTTGGGCTGTAAATAATGGTGCAAATCCCAGTAAATTTACGAGCGTAAACCTTAGTAAATCACCTCGCATGATTCATTTAAATACTCTCCTCCCATACATTTTATGTCTGAAAGGGAAACTCCTACAAATACATATGCAATAAGGTCAGCTGCAAAAATAACCCTGTCCACACATTTGCAGCGCTAATTTTTCACTGCGTGTTGTTAGTAAATCCTGACACTAGTTTTTTAATGCCAAAAGAGGGTTTCCAATGGCACAAGCTATTAGTAAATCTGTCCCTTAATCTTTTAAAATTGTATAAAAAAAAATAAAACATACAAATATATAAAACCACTAGTTTAAAGTTAAACCATTCAGTTGCTCAGGTGCTGAAAGCAAAGAGGAATTTCATCTTTTCTCATCGCGCTTTTGTTGTCCGAGTCTTTGGCATCTCCAAAAAATAGAAATGTGAATTTGATTGACATGAGTGAACATGAGTCTGGGTTTACTGTTATCATGCTATAAAATTATTTATTAGAGGAAGTGCCTTTTATACCTGTTTTTTTTTTTTTTTTTTTATAAGTTTAACAGAATAATGCATTTTCAGATTTTGTTGCACTATAGCTTGCATAAAAAGATCTGGATTTGTCTGAACCGCCAGTGGTGTTAAAGTCTTTACCCAGATGCTCTTAACCAGCAACTGACATAATTGCAAATGAGCACTGTAATTTTGTATAGCCAAGGGGTAAAAAGGCAAAAAATTGGTTTCACATAAGAGATAGCTAGGAACAAAAGAGGTCAGATGATTGTCTTGTCATGTTGCCTTGTGTAAATGTGCACGTGTCAACATCTCGGTGCCCTCCATCTCTCCTCAGACCTTTTCCCGGGAGAATACCCTTGCGTTGCCGTAGAGACAGTGTACAGTCATTTTTCTCTGTGAGTGGGACTGGCATGGAGACAGCTGTGATTGAAGGCACGGCTCTAAAAGGGACATGTCTCGAATTCTCTAAAGAAGCCAGATCATATAACATAGATACAGGATGCTGAAGGTAATACTTCAGCTAGAGAGGAGAAATCAATGCGTTAAATAGATGGGAAGCTGGATGGTGGTGTGTTTGTGTGCATGCGTGTGTTCCTGTGTGCGTTCATGTATTTAGTGTGTGTGTTTTGGATTTGTCTGCTTGGACAAAAGGGCAGAATTACATTATCTTCTTCCTGGCCAGTGATATTGTATTGTCTCATGTACCCAATTTCAGTTAATTGATGTCTCAGGCGTTCTGCGTCAGCCATGTAGTGCAGATGTTAACTTTCAATGTGGAGTTAGAAAGACATTTGCACAAGTTCATGTTGTGAATAGGCTAGGCAATCTAAAGGTTTTGATCAGGAATTATATTCTTGAGTGAGTGACTGAATGTGTTGATGTTTTGCTAAAGATGAAGATGACGATGTTGCAATTTTGAAATAACCTGCACCACTTTACTATTAAAGTCTCTTTTTACATTTATATTGTTTTTTCCTTTGTCTATCGCTCATTTAAAGTTAATAATGTCACTATAATGGAGATATGCCTAATTTTACCTATAGCAATATTTTGTGTATTTTAATTAATGTTATTACTTATTTAGACAAAATAGTATAGCATTTTAATATCAGCCATTTATCGGACATGAAAATTATTAATGGTAATATTAATAAAATTTCAACATTTATAATAAGAAATGTATTTTTAGCACCAATTTTTAGATTGATTTCTGAAGGATCATGTGACAAAATTCAGCTTTACTATTACAGTTAACTATTATTATAATAGAAACACTTCATTCAAATTGTACCAACATTTCACAGCAATATTAGAATTTTTACTATTTTTTAAATTGTATTTGAAAGAAGAATTTATTTGATCAAAAATAAAGTCTTATCGACCTCAAACATTTGTCCTGTATTGTAGATGCTCTGATTATGATAGTGAATAAAACGCACATCATATTAGCTTTTCGCATTGTAGTTGTTTCTGATTCTGCACTCCATGATGGCAGGATAGTTATGATCTAGCTGTCTGCCCTCTTATAGTCACCAATCAAAGGTTGTTCGCTCTGAAGAATGATGCCGCTTAAATGATTTGAGGCATTATGGGGAAATGGCATCATATAAATGCCATCATGGCAGCCGAATATAATGTATATCCGTCCATTATAAACATATAAACATAAATCTGTGGCCTTTTAAAGTGACTCTAAGAGTTCTGTTCGGCTGATGATGCATTGCAAAGTCTGTTTCAGTTGGGAAGATGGTTTAAAGCTCAAATGTCACCCAGTTTTAGTCTCTGGAGTGCTGGACCTGTTATACAAGAAAGGTCCATATCTTGCACCCTACGTCTGTTCTCACCTTTTCTTATATTGGGTTAATCAGTTAACTAATGGGCTCATAAGGTCAGGTTTGCTGTCATTATGAATGGCCGTTAATAGAGCTGATGGGGGGCTTTATCAGATTCAGTTTGAAGTTAATTGCCTGTGGCGTGTGTTATGTAACCTTCGGTGTGAACTCTGCAAAACTGCTGCAGTGGACTTGCTTTACAGATGGCTGGAGAAAAGGGGTGCTGAAACGTGGAGGGACAGGGAAAACACACAGAGAGAACACTGAAAGAGAACACTGTTAAAAATTTAAATATTGTCCGTCTGGCAATGACTCCTCCTTAACTAATGCCAATCTTGTGATTGGGCTCTTATTGATAAGCAGTGAGGGGAAAAGATGCTGATTTAGCTACTGTTTGCTACAAGCTATATGCATACTGTGTGATGCATTGGTGTAGAATTGCTGAATAATATGGATTACACATTTCACAGGTTCAATTAATTATTTAAATGGACTGTTCCTCTGTAATGAGGTCAAAGGTTCTTGAACTTTTTAACATTTGAGGACAAATGATGATGTGCTGTTACTGTGGATTTTTTAAATCATGGTACTGTGGTATTGCTGTAGCCATAATGCTATGCTAACTATGGTAATGCTATGTTTTTTGCAAGAATTTAAGCGGATATTCAGGATCGAGAGGCAGGCCTGGTTCTTGACGGGTATAGAAGGGTGGACATCTAATTTTCACTTTAATGAAATTCTAGCATTTTCACTTTTCTACTGTCTAGTGACAATTTGGAAAGAAAACGCAACGGAAGCCTACTGTTGCTGTAATAATGAACGCAACTGTAAGTGCCGTTTTCCCATTCCACTATATGGTACTTTTTTCCCCCAGTGTAAACGCACACTGTATTGGTTAGCATTAAAGGGTTAGTTCACCCAAAAATGAAAATTCTGTCATTAATTACTCTCCCTCATGTTGTTCCAAACCCATAAGACTTTCATTCATCTTCGGAACACAAATAAAGATATTTTTATTAAAATCTGAGTGATTTTCTGTCCCTCCATTGACAGCTACGCGGCTACAATTTAGCGCATCAAAAAGTTCATAAGAGATCATAAAACTAGATTTGATTTGAACAGATTTGAATAATTTAATTTAGGCTTTTATTCACATAAACATTCATCAACACACACATCATTTATGATAAACGGGAGCTCAATCATGCTTCAAAATCCAAGAACCAATGAGGTTTGTTCTCGCACGTCAAGCAGGTTCAGTTGAGCTTCTGTTTAGGTTCGCTCAATGTTTATATGTGACTAAATAAAAGCCTAAATTTAAAATGTTCATCATATAAAGCGATTGTGTCTCTTCTTCACCTCTGTTTTGAGCAGGAGATTCTGTACTCGTTCAGGTGTGTTTTTTATATATATATATATATATATATATATATATATATATATATATATATATATATATATATATATATATATATATATATATATATATATATATATATATATTAGTACCAGTCAAAAGTTTGGACACATCAATGGGAAAATGTGTCCAAACTTTTGACTGGTACTGGTATTATAATGTACACATAAATAATATCAGCCAATATATCGATATCAGACTTTTTACTCCCTAATATCAGTATCGGTGGGGTTCTAATCTCTTTATGAACTTTTTGAAGCATCAAAGTGGTAGTTGCATAGCTGTCAATAGAGAGTACAGAACTGGCTCAGATTAAAAAAAAAAAAAAAAAAACTTTTATTTGTGTTCTGAAGATGAACGAAAGTCTTATGAGTTTGGAATGACACAAGGGTGAGTAAATGATGACAGAATTTACATTTTTGGATGAACTAATCCTTTAATGTGTATTGGTTAGTATTCTCTATCTTATAGTCTGGACAGTCAATGTCAGTGGAAAAGGAAAGTTGTTTCAAAATAAGAACAAGTTTATTTTTCTTTCTGATGTGCATAAAATACAAGAGTCAATTTTAATGTCCCTTTGGACTTTAAATGAAGAAAAGCAGGTCATTGTAATGGTCATAACTTCAATTTGAAGAAAAATTTCAACTGATACATGCCTTTAATGTAACAATGCTTCAGAAGTGTACAAATGCCTTCACATGCTTTTTAGAATACAGTGACAAACAGATCACTAAATAACACCCTTTCTTATCTACTGAAATATTTCCTCTGACTAGATTTCACTCCTCTCTGTCCAAGGCAAGTGTTTGCCCTTTTCCAGCACAGAGAGTGTCTCATTGACACAGCAGCATCTGAGTCACTGTGTATCTGAAGAGGATAATCACTGTGTGTAATGAGCGAGAGAATGAGAGATATATGGATGAGTAGCACCCACGATAAAAAGATAGACACTCTTTAATCGACTCTAATAATGCACAAATCCAATAGTGGAATGATTTGGAGACCGTGAGAGTTAGAAGACGGCAGAGACTCAAAGACTGGCTTTTCTGAGAAAATGCATTATACATGCAAAGACCAGAGAACGGAGAGCTTTCAGTGTCATATAAAGACCACGTCACTGGTATTGTGTTGCAGTAAAAACTCTAAGTGCTTATTACTTGTTGGAACCATTTGGTATTGATTTATTTTGCATGAAAAGGGCCTGAGTCTCCAATTCACCATTGTAAAGAGGTGAATTGAATGAACTCTTGTACAAATGGTGCATGGAAGAATATAGCTTGTTGAGATTGCAAGGGTTTTGTGAGATGATGCTGAATTTGACAAAGTTTCTCATTGTGTCACAAGCACAACAGGACTTGGCCTTTCTTGACTGTTTTGAGATTGTGCTGCTGGTGGAAAAGCATCGTAGACTTACATTCTAGAAGGAATCAGAGCCATATTTAGGGACCAGAATATCATATCATTGTGGCAGGAATCTTCTGACTAAGTGGTTTCTAGGGTCTTCTGGATGCTAGCTACTACCTATAACACCCTAGAAACTGCATAGCAATATGCTAAAAACCACTATTTTAGCAACTGCATGGCAACGCCCTGGCAACCACCCAGAAAATTGCGACGTGAGAGCACGATTTTTTCCACCAGCCTCCTAGTCTGCAATCTGAATGCAGCATGCAAATCTAATGCGAGAATAGAACAGAGCGGTTTTACCGTTACCACATGGAAGAAAGCTCAGAAACAGGCAGGGTGAATTCAGGGCAGGATAAAGACTTGGCCAAAAAAAAAAATCAACATCTGTGGTTTGGAAATATTTTGGATACAAGAGAGATAATGTATCATAGAGCCAGGTAATTTGCAAGACCTGCCAAACTATCGTTGCAGCAAAACAGAGTAGGGGCCATTCACACAGAATGTGTTTTTCCGGTTATAAACCCAAGATGCAGGTCTAGAGACATGTTTTTTTTTTTTTTAAGTTTAAAAGAACTACTTTTACCTTGAGCGCCGTGTAGAACGCCATGTCATGCAAAAGATATGAGACTCGATTGCAATGGTTAAAGACATCCATCTAGTGCCTTTTCATAGAAAAATCCTATTCTCTTGTCTTACACAGCACGTTTGAGCTTCCATAAGAACCAATGAGGTTCATTCTCGTGTTACGCAGCACGTTTGAACTTCCACAAGAACCAATGAGGTTCATTATCGTGTTACGCAGCACGTTTGCGCTTCCACAAGAATCAATGAGGTTCATTCTCGTGTTACGCAGCACGTTTGAACTTCCACAAGAACCAGTGTGGTTCATTCTCGTGTTACGCAGCACGTTTGAGATTCCACAAGAACCAATGTGGTTCATTCTCGTGTTACGCAGCACGTTTGAACTTCCACAAGAACCAATGTGGTTCATTCTCGTGTTACGCAGCACGTTTGAGATTCCACAAGAACCAATGAGGTTCATTCTCGTGTTACGCAGCACGTTTGAGATTCCACAAGAACCAATGAGGTTCATTCTCGTGTTACGCAGCACGTTTGAGATTCCACAAGAACCAATGAGGTTCATTCTCGTCTTACGCAGCACGTTTGAGCTTCCATAAGAACCAATGAGGTTCATTCTCGTCTTACGCAGCACATTTGATATTCCACAAGAACCAGTGAGGTTCATTCTCATGTTACGCAGCACGTTTGAGCTTCCACAAGAACCAGTGAGGTTCATTCTCATGTTACGCAGCACGTTTGAGCTTCCACAAGAACCAGTGAGGTTCATTCTCATGTTACGCAGAACGTTTGAGCTTCCACAAGAACCAGTGAGGTTCATTCTCATGTTATGCAGCACGTTTGAGCTTCCACAAGAACCAATGAGATTTATTCTTGTTACGCAGCACGTTTCAGCGTCTGCAAGAACCAGTGAGGTTCATTCTCGTGTTACGCAGTACATTTGAACTTCTGCAAGAACCAGTGAGGTTCATTCTCGCGTTACGCAGCACGTTTGAGCTTCTGCCGAACCAATGAGGTTCATTATCGTGTTACGCAGTACATTTGAACTTCTGCAAGAACCAATGAGGTTCATTCTCGTGTTAGGTAGCACGTTTGAGCTTCTGTAAGAACCAATGAGGTTTGTTCTCGCTCGTCAAGCAGGTTTGGTTGAGCTTCTGTTTATGTTTGCTGATCAATGTTTGCATGTGAATAAAAGCCTAAATTCAATCTGTTTATCATATAAAGCAATCAAGTCTCTTCAGAAAATTTGGACTAAACCGCTCAATAAATTTGGATTAGTTTTACAATCTCTTTATGAATTTTTTGAAGCGTCAAAGTGTCAGTTGCGAAGCTGTCTATGGAGGGACAGAAAGCTCTCAAAGATCTTGATTTGTGTTCTGACGATGAACGAAAGTCTTAAGGGTTTGGAACGACATGAGGTTGAGTAATTAATGACAGAATTTTCATTTTTGGGTGAACTAATCCTTTAAACAGAGCTGAGAATACTGCAGTCTTGATGGCAGCTGAAAGCATGATCAAATTAGCCATGACATTTAATAAACGAACACACTGAACAAACTGTGAATGGTGGGTGTTTTATGAAAGATTGTGGATCACATAACTCCTCAAATCTGGGAGAAAATACAAACTACTTCAAAACAATTACCTGCAGTTTTAAGTGGTGTACTTAATTTTTCCAGACTGCTGTTTTATTCTTTTTTTTCTTTCTTTGAAATTAACTAGATTGCTGACTGTTCTAAGAAATGGTATAAGAAATGGTTCTTGAGCACCAAATCAGCATATTATAATGATTTGAAGGAATGGCTGCTGAAAATTCAGCAATGAAAGAAAACCACAACTCTAGACCAACACCTACTGAGAGCACATCTTATGAGTTTTAATTACAAAGAACATTTCTGGAATGTATTTCAAGTCCCCCATATAGACAAATTGACCCAAGGCTCAGATGGAAATGGTTTGGGGGAGGGGAAGTAAATGACGCACAGTATATAGGATAATTGATAGTATCTTCATAGATAGTATCTGTTAGAAAACCTTTAAATTAAAGGTTGCTTGTTGCCTGTATAATTAGATGATCTTTTGTGTATTTCTGGCTCTTCACCCTACTTTTCATATACTGTATAATAGGGATCCATCATCTCTATTTATTCAGATGGCTTAGTCATCATGTCTTGCTAATATGAGAGACAGGCTATTTATTTCCATTGAAATCAGATGGTCTCAACTCGTGTGTTTGTTTTTAAAGTGTAATTCAGGGGTGCGTTGTCCGTTCAGCTATTTGCAGGTAAGAGAGGTTGTGACAGAGTTCGGTCTCATCAAATGGGGGTATTCCAGAGAAATCCTTCTGTTAAGTAATTCCTTGCTTCTAATGTAACCAGTTCACAGTGTTACACAGGGGCTGAAGGGACGTCAGGCCAAAATTCACAGCATTCCTCTTCTGAGAGCAGCTATGAGTTCCAGACATCAAGTGAAACCACAGAGTGATCGCAGCGCACTTGGAATCCTCTTTCTTGTGAATAATTCTGTGATTTGCTCAGGGTCTCCGTGAGAAGCTCACTTACAATGTGACCTATTTTTCGGCTCTCGCACTGCTAGAGGTTTTTAAACCTGCTCCTTTTACGAGAGTATTTTCAAAAAAGTCCTGCCTGCCATTCATGCGAAACGGTGTCAGATGTTTCTGGGGCGTTCCTCTAGGCTCTCTTGTTTTGTCATATGAATACACGCTGAGAAAAGAGTTGAAAAAACAGAAAAAGAGTGAAAAAGAGTGAAAAACAGAAAAAGCTGAAGTTTTCAGAGAGTCTCAGTGAACGGTGTCAACACGCTTTGGGTTGGTTAGCTTTTTTTCCTTCAGTATGTAAGCTACCTCTAAATAGGGCCAACATGGGTTTTAACTGCAAATAGTGCCAGCAGGCAGTAGCCCTCATTTCTAAAGGAAGAGCCAGGTTCGGTGGTTAACCGAAGATTGTAATGCTGCACTGTGATTTGTCAACCCAGCACAATATCACAGGAATAAAGAACGCTCTCCCATTTCAACACTACCGTCTTTGCAGTTGAATGTAATGTTAATTCTTCTCTTGTACTGTAGCTAGGGCTGCATGATATAACAAAATAAAATCAATAATGCGCTATGACTTGGTTTGTTTATCAAATCACAAAGACTGCGATTTATTTAAATAAATATATTCGCTACTGGCTCCAGAGTGTCAGTGGAGCACTTAAAATACCAAGTTACACTTTGAAACCGGCAGCGCATACGTCCATTTGCCTGCAAACTGCCAAAATAAAAGCTCAATGGTTAAACGTTTCAACCCTCTACTTATGTGACTATATCTTCACTCTGGGCGACTAAATAATTGCCATTGGCTAATAAATTCTTAGATTTTACTCGCCAGTGTGTGTTAGAGGTGTAGCATAGATATGTTTTCACTCTCTGAACACTCTGACTGAGCGGTTTAAATTCATCTCAATGAATGCGCTGACGTACCGTAAACTCAAGTGTGAAGGCGCATGAGTCTCCATCGCTTTGCTGAGAGAGCTGTGTTTCTCACACACCCGTAAAGAGAGAGAGAGAGAAAGAGAGTCTTACATACCACGCAGAATCAACACGCTACATGTAAACGATATTCTTTGTTGTATTTTCCTGTCAAAATACCGGAGTTAATGTGGAATTATTTAGCTTTTAAGAACAAGCAGAAGATATGCAGGTTTCTCCAGTAGTGGGCGGAACTAATGCGCAAACGGCAATCTCATTGGCTGGAGTTCATCTATTAACGCCCCTGTTTTGATTTCGGAAAATCAGTTCGAGTGAATGCAGACAATGTGATTTAATATTCATGAACCCAGCAGCTCATAAATTTTTAGCATGTTGTATTGTTATTAGTAGTCTAAGAAGTAGTAGTAATAGTAGTAGTAGTATCTATTAATTATAATTACTATTATCTATTACTATTATCCTTTTATATATATATATATATATATATATATATATATATATATATATATATATATATATATATATATATATATATGTATATATATATGTGTGTGTGTGTGTGTGTATATATGTGTGTATATATGTATGTATATGTGTATGTATGTGTATGTGTATGTGTATATATGTATGTATGTATGTATGTATGTATATGTATATGTGTATGTGTGTATATACAGAAACACTGAATGACCAACAATATCTCAAGCACCACTACCAGTTCTATCATTTAAATAATGCTTTATTATCATAATATCATAATGTTAAGAGTGTACATTCAAATATTTAAAAAGCTGTGCTGATTTGGTGATATTACTAGTATATTACTAACCAACTAACCAGCGATTGTATTGCCAAAGTGTGTGTAGAGGGTTGCGTTTGAAAATGAAGAAATTAAGACAGAAATATTAGTGTTGTAATTGTGCAGTTGGACTATGAAATTACAATTATTTTTAACATGAGATCAAAGGCGCATTGGATTTATTTTTCCTCTAAACCACTAAATGGCACACAAACTTGCTGCAGCACTTTCATAAACATCCACGTTTCACAATGAATGTGGAAATGTGGCTGATGCTTGATGCAGTGGTGGGCAGCTGTGCAATGTTGAGTTTGTGCTACTATTTAATGTTGTTGTTTTTTTTTTTTTTAAGTAGCAATCGCTAAAATGATTGAATGTATTTTGAGACAAAGGTCTTGTTAGTGATTTTCAGTTTTGCTCAAGGTAATTAAATGAACAGTTTTTCCAATAACTTAAGAATATGTAAAAGAATGGTATTTGAGTTAAAAAGTGCACCCTGCTGTTGAGGCTAAAGGCACAATAATTAACATGATGATAAATATATGGCTTTTTTAAATGTAATTTTTGTCCAGTATTGTGCAACCCTATTTGTAGCTCAGACGTGTTGTTTTATATGTGAAAAAGCCCACAGAACGCAGTTATTTGACACTCTCGACAGCTTGACTGGGTTAGCTCTGAGGTGTTGCTTCGTGTTAGCAGCAGATCAGAATTTTCGACCCGAGCAGCTTTACTCAAGTCAATCAATATTGCAGTGGATTTCTTTTATTTCCAGTAAAGCAGTCTATCTTTCTAAGTTTTGTTTGATTTTGAGCTTCCTTTTGTGCTTTTTTCTGTTGTCTAATTGTTCTGCTAACTTTAGCGCAGGGGACAGAAATAATAAAAAATTTCCCTTAGAGGAAGTCTTTGAAGGAATAGAGGCCTCTTTGAAATGACACATGAAAGAAGCTTTGCTTTAACACTGTAGAAACTGGCTGCCTCAGGGACACGACTTACTGCACAACCTACATGTACTTCGCTGTTGTGTTAGTGTAATTTTTGCTTTTCTCTCTCTCAGTACTGAGGGAACAGCTTGTCAGTTCAAGAACACACTCTGTGACACAAAACCTTTCTTTGCAATTAACTGCAAGTCAGTGATTTTTCTGTGAAAACTGGCTTTGTTCTTAAATATTAGTTTCTCTAAATAGCAGCAAGTGCTACAACACAGAGAAGGTAACTGTAATCTAGCCATCTATCTAGCTATCGACAAAACAAGTGTGGATTTCAATCTCATTGTATTAAAGGACAAAGCACAGTTCTGACTTGTGTACTAAATATATATTTGAAATTTTTCCATTTTCCCTTTACCAATTTGCATACAAATTTTCAAAGTGGTAGATTATTTTCCTTCATATCTATATTGATGGATATATACCCTGGGATGATGTAATATATTTTGGCTATACACACACTGCAAAGTTTTGGGAGTAACCTCGTTCCATATGTGTAAGGAATACAAAAGCGCTTCCAATATCCGTATCCAGTAGTCATGAATGACTGGAATAATCATGGAAATTCTTTGGTCAGTAGCTGAATGGATTAAATCACAGATTCAGCCAATTTGAGAAAAGAACGCCCATCTGAACCTAACCACTTTTGTACATGTACACCTAGAGATTTGTGCTAGGTCAGACTAATGTGTTTATGTGTACTCTGTTGCTCAGAGATCCGTAATCAGTTGGTGGAGCAGTTCAAGTGCCTGGAGCAGCAATCAGAGGCTCGGATCCAGCTGTTGCAGGACCTGCAGGAGTTTTTTCGGCGCAAGGCCGAGATTCAACTGGAGTATTCTCGCAGTCTGGAGAAACTGGCCGAGAGGTTCTCATCAAAGATTCGTGGCCCGAGGTGAGGCTTATTTGATATGTGTGAATAGTTCAACCAAGAAAATTCAATTTCTGTCATAATTTTTTTTTCTTTGGAACACAAAATTAAAAAAGGCCTGATACATCTTTTAGCAACTCTTGCCAAAAAACACCACAAAATGTATCTTAAATTTCAGCCTGTTTATTACACAGACGCATTATATGGCTTTTGAAGACTTGAAATAAAGCAAAAAAGTTATGGACTACATTTCAGTAGTCTGTACCCATTTTGATACCAAAGCAAAACTTTTAATTAAGTACTTTTAAAAATGTTTGACCCGTTTTGTCTTGTCCATTGGTTATCTGTCAGTCATTGCAGTTTCTGATTCAACCATGTATTTAAATACGGTTGTCAATACAGAAACTTTGCAGTGTACTTAGCAGCTTGAAAAACTAAACTTGTATTCAGATTGTGAATGGGTAATAGAAGAGCTCTACCTTTATAATAAGGCTGTCAATCTCTAAAGCGTGATCTCACTGAATTCTGCACTCTCACAAAAACTCTCGTTATAATAAAAAGCTGTAGCTGTAGTCTTAATTGTATTATAAATCTCTTATTGTGTGGCTCACGTTGAACAAAACAAAACCTTGTGCGATTTTAGCAGTGTTAAAGCAGAACTTACTTAGCCTGACAAGCCAGACCCACATCACTTGAGATGCTAAGTCCGGGAGCACGCTGTTGGCAGGGCTCAATCCGAGGGGAGGTATAAACGGTTGTCTTTCACATTCTCTCTGCACGCAATAGGATAGCGCTACAACCAACCAGAGCAACGAAGAAGGTGAAGCGGAGCTAGTTGATAGATTAAACTTTTACCGTATCCGGTCGGCAAAACTCCGAACACATCTTCCTTTTTGCCTTTCTTTGATCTTTTCTCAAAGAAAAGCTCAACTCCAAGTCTTCCAAAGCCGATTTGAAAGACCGCTGTTCGCCAGCTTCTTTGTTTTCAAGTAGCAAAACAAAGCCGCTAAGGGCAGCTAACGTCTAGATTTCTAGGCTAGAACTTACTGACTAGCCCCTCTGATTGGCCACAATGTTAATGCACGCAATGTTCATGCGCTCAACAGATATGATTGCAATTGGCCACAATGCTCAACACTTGTAAAAACCCGCTGTAAATAGAAACCTTTGATGCTCAGAGAGCACTCAAACAAACACAAGTGTTTGAAAGTAGTGGGTACCGAATTTATCTGGTAATCGACACTACCGGTACTGCAGAAATGTTGGTACCATCAACTTTTTTTATACTGGGACGTTTGACAACCCTAGTATGGTGTATGTATGATGTTTTTATGATGTATTTTTGGTCCTTGTTTGAGCTTGAAAGCCATGGTTACTATGAACAGTTGTATGTAAAAGAGCTATTTAGTGCTTGTTCAAACGTCATGGTTTTAAGTACAAGAGGACAGAACTTACATTTTTTGGTGAACTGTTCCTTTAACTGTGCATGCCAGATTATGTCTCCTCTTCATTTCTCCGTCTGTTTCACCATTTGTCTCAGTGCTTCTTCAATCAGAGCAGAAATAGCTGCTGGTGAATTTTAAATCTCTCTCCTGCTGCTGGATATAATCGTCCTTCAGACAAGGGTTTGTCCTCGTTCTTTACTCTCTGCAGTTTAAAGTTTTAAGTTTAAAGAAGTTGTTAAATGCCGGTAGCATTTTACGCATTAGGATGTTATCTTTGGTTGTTCATTTTAAATTAAATACCCTTTTGAATTAAGTGTTTCCTCAAAAGAAAACATACTTTTGCTTCATGCTAATCCAAGATGGCCAGTTCATTCCTCCAGTTTCTAGACTAATTGACCCTTTTCTAACCCAGCCTTAAAAATGTTGCTCTACCTGAGCAACTGTTCTTATCAGACATGTTTTTCCTCTTTCAAATTTAAAGGGATAGTTCACCCAAAATTGAAAATTCTGTAATTTACTCATGCTCATTCCAAACCTGTATGACTGACATTCTTCTGTGCAAGACAAAAGAAGATTGCCAAATGTCTTTTTTTTGTCCATACATTGAAAGTCAGTGGTGTCCACTATTGTTGTACCCCACTGACTTTGGTGCACAGAAATGGTTGAAATATTGTTCAAAATATCCTCTTTTGTGATTCATATAATGACAGAATTTAACATGTTGGGGGAACTATCCCTTCAGGACTTTTTATAGAATATAAATATGTTATAATATGTTGATTCCAGTGACCGTAATGGCAAAAGGAACTTAATTAGAAATACCATAGTATATGTGTTATACAATGTTTCAGCAATGCAGTAAACAGCTACAGTTTTCACTTGCAAGACGTCAGGGTTGATTATTGGCTCATGTGGCATCATGCCAACATTGGATTCTGAGTCTGCAGTAAAACTTCTGCTAACAAGACCTCAATTGGTCACAGTGGGATGTGAAAAATAAAGGATTCTACCACTGCTAGCTCTGATATAGCCATAGAAACACTTTGTGACTGCTTGAGATAGATTTCATATTTTTCTGGTGATTGATATGAAAATTAACATCGATTTCAAGAGGTAAAAAACTATTTTAGATGTTTAGTGTCAGACTTTATGTACTGGTTGTATCATGAATGTAGGTAGGTTTGTTTTGTGAGTGTATTGCAGCAGGATTGGCGGGGTTTAATTAATAGCAGCTGGTGGAGGAGGGCCGTCTGCTGCTTGCTCCCGGGGCCAGTCTCACTGCACCATTGACTACATTACTGCAGACAACAATGAGGAACGGCAGCGCCAATGGCTGCTGCTCTCTTGGCCCCGTGTCTGGCCTTGTCATTTTCTAGTTGTTTCTGTTTTTGTACTTCATTTTCCCCCCTTCCTCTTTTCTTTGATATTTTGTCAGCTTTTGTGTTCTAGTTTTGCTGATGCAAGCCTCCCCGCAAGCTGAGCTGACTCATGCTAAGAAACAAGCACACACAAATGCAGACACAAACAAGAACATACATCGACAACAAACTTTTGTCTTTTCAGTGGAGAGATGGACTGATTCAAATCAGAATCAGCTTTATGGTCTCTTCACAAACAAAATGCAATAGTATGCACGACCAAGGAACATGTCTTAATTTTTACCTAATAACTCTTTTTATTCATCATTCATGCATGTTTCTTTGTCATTCTAAAGTGTTAATATCTTTAAATAGTACTATATATACGCTACCGTTCATTGATTAAGTAAGGGATAATGTACATCCAGCCGGTTGCCGACAGAGTGATCAGGACCCCGACGCAAAGCTTATTACATGGCTACTTGTCTCAAGTAAATTAGACACAAAATATTGTCTCGAGTTTAAATATTTTATTTTATTAGCTCTTACGCAAAGCTTCCGCGAAGAAAAACGGTTCCAAACTGCTTTAAGCCTTTATCTATAGCTGAATTTTTTTTTTTTTTTACCATATATGTTGAAATTTAATGCTGATAGTTAATAGGGATAGTTCACCCAAACATGAAAATTAGTCCATGGTTTACTCACCCTCAAGTCATCCTAGGTGTATATGACATTCTTCTTTCAGGCAAATACAATCAGAGTTATATTTAAAAAGTCCTGGCTAATCCAAGCATTATAACTGCAGTAGTTGTAGCTCTGTTTTTTAAGTCCATAAAAAATGCAGCTGTCCGTCAAATAACGTGCTCCACACGGCTCTGGGGGCTTCTGAAGTGAATCAATGCATTTGTGTAAGAAAAATATCCATATTTAAAACTTTCTGAAGTAAAGTTCCAGCCGATCGCTGGAAGTGTTGAAAGTGCCTTCTCGCAATTCAAGATACTTGCGTGACGTCTGACGACCGTAACCAGTAGAGTAAGCCTTTTGAACTGCAGAGGCACTTTCAACACTGTTGCCATAATATACGGAAGGCGATCGGCCGAAACTTAACTTTACTTTATAAAGTTTTAAATATGGATATTTTTCTTACACAAACTCCTCGATTGGCATCAGAAGGCCTTTATTAGGCCGTGTGGAGCACGTTATTTGACGGACAGATGCATTTTTATGGACTTCAAAAAAAAAAAGCCAGGCCTTTTTTTAATATAACTCCAATTTTATTCGTCTGAAAGGAGAATGTCATATACACCTAGGATGACTTCAGGGTGAGTAAATCATGGGCTAATTTTCATTTTTGGGTGAACTCCTTGAAGTCTTCCATTTGTAACCCGTGGTGGTTAAGTGTTTTTCAGTCACAAGATGACAGTCAACGACAGTGAAGTGACACATTAAACATATAAGTAGTACCGGTCAAGATAACTCGTAGTACCCGGATGAACAGTGTGTTATTCACTTTGGCGGTTGTTATCTGGGAATAACATAATGCTGGAATGCGCAATTGACCAATCAGAATCAAGTATTCCACAGAGCCGTGTAATAAGGTGTTTTTTTTTTTTTTTTTTTTTTTTTAAAGACGTTCTATGCAAGCTGCAACCTCCTGCAACCTTGAAGCAAACACGGAAGTGACTTAAACTGGAATTCATTGTCTTGCCGCTAGAGACAGGCTCCAAAAGGGAGTCAAATCTGCATCTCCCCCATGTTAAAATGTCCAACTTTACTGCAGAATTAATTTTTTTTACAGCCTGGTGCAAAAAGTGGTTTTGATCTATATAGTTACTTTATTTTTATAACTCATCTGTTTAAATTATATTAAGCCTAAAGTTTTGCATAATTAAGGGCGTGGCAACTTGAGTGACAGGTGGATAGCCATTTGTCTGTTGTCTGTTAACCATCACATCACCTCAGCTCCGCCCACGTCCCGCCTCTTTGCCTATTTTCGGTTATCCAGGAGTGACGCGCTGCCAAGATTGAGATTTGGCCATCCCCGCCCTCTTTGTGCTTCAAAAATGCTCTTCAGAAACCTACGGGTGACGTCACGGACACTACATCCAAGGTTTTATACAGTTTATGGTCCTATGCTGCATTATTTGTACAAAAATGCAGTAAAAACTGTAATTACAATTTAAAATAATATATTTTTTTCCTGTGATGGAAAAGCTGGATTTTCAACAACTACTACTCCGGTCTTCAGTGTCACAAGAAATCATTCTAATATGCTGATTTGGTACATTTCTTATTATTAGCAGTAGCACTGTTAAATATTATTACTGCTTAATATTTTTGTCAACTGTAGCTAACACTTTCAGGATTCTTTGAATAGAAATGTATTTATTTAAAATTGAAATCTTTTGTAACATTATCTCTTTACACTTTAGATCAATTTATTGCATCTTTACTGAATAAATTAATTTCCCACTTTTGAATGGTAGTGTATGTTTTATTATGTGAGAAGAAATAGGAAAAGCAGAATTAATGGAAAGTCAATCATACTGTTGGTCATTAAAAATAAATTCATGATTTGCAAATCAGAATCAAATATTCTCTTCAGGAGCACTGTGTAACAAAATGCAGCTACAGTGTTTC
Organism: Paracanthobrama guichenoti; assembly: GCA_018749465.1. Classification (NCBI taxonomy): domain Eukaryota; kingdom Metazoa; phylum Chordata; class Actinopteri; order Cypriniformes; family Gobionidae; genus Paracanthobrama; species Paracanthobrama guichenoti. The sequence goes on from CM031948.1 coordinate 27,149,718, forward strand.
CTTCAGTCATTTTCTACATTAACTGTCTGCACTGACAAGTAAGATTTAACATGTTTTGCAAGATTAAACAAATAAAATAATTTAATCTACAAATATGTAATACCAATTTGCTCATCTTTTTATTTATAGGGTAAAAATCCCTGTATAAAAAACCCTATGTGGTTCTACACAGACCATGACATGTCTAGAGGAGATAAGAAGGTGTCTACAATAGTGTTTTTAATGGCCGTTAGTGTGTTTGTGTCTATGTGTGAGTGTTTCAAGTCAATAAATACCTCTCCCTATCACCACAAAGCACACTTGTCATCCACGCTGGGCTTTACCAGTCAGAACACAAACTCTGCATGCATGTGTGTGTTTATTTGCAGACATTTACCCTATTTCCGGTTCTTATCTTTCCTTGGCCTGCATGTGTTGTTATTGCAGTCTCATTTGATGCGTATTGGTGCTGAGACTTGCAACACACAGTACCTGAATACTAATCCAACCTGCTCTGCAGTTCAGCTCCGTCTCTATGCATTAAACCAGGCGTAGATTACTTCTAAAGTATACATGAATGAGGGTCGAGGCTTCTGCATTTATTTTGCAGTGTAGCTTGGCTGATGGAAATGTATGTAAACTAAATGACCTCTAGGTTGTTTTGCTAGGTTGAAATTATCAAAAAGGCCATTGCCTACGCATGGTTTTTAATGCATAAAAGAGAAAGCATTGGAGAGAATGCATTGAGGGCACTGATTGTAAGGTGTGATGTTCACAAAGCAAATATAAAATAGAATATATGTTGTAGACAGAAGAATGTATTTTTCCCTTTTTTTTGGGGGTTGATTCACTGGTACAAACACTTTGTTACTGTTTGTACCAGTGAATCAACCCAAAAAAAGAGGGAAAATACATTCTTCTGTCTACAACGTATATTCTCTTCCATTATCCAGAAGGTCTATTTCTGCCAGATGTTTCATTACATGCATGTGGATATTGCTACATTAATCAGAATTGAACAATTTTGTGCTGTTGCAGTGACATGAATTATAATTCAATGAGTTGATTTAAATAGCATTTTAGTAATTCTGAATATTAATGTAATTAATTACCAGAGGACACATCTTAAGTACTTCCTGTAGAGGAGCATATATATTCCAATATTCCAAAGGAAAAGATCATGTAAACCAGAATATGGGAAAATTAAGTGCGTGGTTAAGCATGTTCCCTTGATTATGTGACAGGCTTATTTAATTAGTGCTAATTTACATAGATCTCATTTAATGTTAGTCACTATGGCCAGTTTATTAATCTTTACAACATATTAACCCATAAGTAATTTACATGAAATATTTTATACATGCTGATTATAGCGATATGGTGGTATTTATTAAGTATTAATTCATAATGCCATTAAAATATCATGCACTGATCAGGCATAACATTATGACCTAATATTGTGTTGGTCCCCCTTTTGCTGCCAAAATAGCCCTGACGTGTTGAGGCATGGACTCCACTAGACCCCTGAAGGTGTGCTGTGGTATCTGGCACAAGATGTTAGCACCAGATCCTTTAAATCCTGTAAGATGCAAGGTGAGGCCTCCATGGACTGGACTTGTTTGTTCAACACATCCCACAGATGCTCGATTGGATTGAGATCTGGGGAATTTGGAGGCCAAGTCAACACCTCAAACTCGTTGTGCCCCTCAAACCATTCTTGAACCATTTTTGCTTTGTGGCAGGGCGCATTATCCTGGTGAAAGAGGCCACAGCCACCAGGGAATACTGTTTCCATGAAAGGGTGTACATTGTCTGCAACAATGCTTAGGTAGGTGGTATGTGTCAAAGTAACATCCACATGGATGGCAGGACCCAAGGTTTCCCAGCAGGGCCTACAAAATGGCGCCGCCGTGTTCGGGCTCCGTTCAGGTCGCTCCGCGAAGACTGCTTTTATTTACTATTTTACTTTCTTTTGCTCTCAATTTTTACAAACTTATCAACTGCAGTGATCTGCTATGACAGCAAAACTCTTTTGGACATTGGTTACCTCTACACTGGACTGTTTCAGGACACTTTCGCCGATCCTCTATGGCCATCTGAGATTCTTCGGAACGCCGAGTTGAACAATGGACAGACGGGTCATTTGTCTTTTGGCAAATCGGATCACGCCGCCATTTTCCTCACACCTGAATACAAACAAAGGCTCGTTCAGGAACCCCCGGTGAGGCGGGAAGTTAAGCGCTGGTCAGCCCACTCAGAGACCGCGCTACAGGCAGCTCTTGATGATGTTGACTAGGACATGTTCCATGCGAGTTCAACTGACGTCAGCGAGTTCACGGATGTGGCACTTTGCTTCATCAACACGCTTACAGAGCAAGCCACACAAACAATAACAATAATGTCCTTCTCAAATCAGGAAACGTGGGTGGACAATTCAATCCGCGCTGCAGTGAACACACGCACTGCTGCTTACAACGCCGGTCTCCTAACGGGGAATATGAATGAATACAGATCATCCTGCTATGCTCTGCGGCGTGCAGTTAAAGCCGCAAAGCTCCATTATAGTGTAAGGACCGGTTTTACTGCTAAGACAAAAGCTGAGATCCAACACCCTGCATTAAAACAATAAAACTCAATCTGAAGAGAAGATCTCACAGAGAAACTGTAGGACACCGCCCTGACCAAAACCCTCTCCCCCTCTCTACCTCCCTTTCCCCCTTCCCCCTGATTCAAGTCCCAGAATGCAGATATACTACATATGATTTATCTTGTGAATCTATTGTTTTATCCCTTTCATGTCTGGTGTCTTTTTAAAGGTCATAGTGCGATTGGTAAAATGGTCTCAACATCACTGAATTCACTGATAGGGTTAGAAAGATTGAAACATATGAGACTTGTGTTCTCTTTTTGAGTGGTCTCTCCAAAGATATCTGATCTTCTCCCCAAACTAGGTGTTTGTGTTGCAAATAGTTACAACCCTTTGTTCTGGTCTGGGTATTTAAGGAAGGGTGGCAGGGCTGCCATTTGGGAACATTCTGTAGACAGAAGCCCCCATGCAGTGTTGTGTCGGTGTCATAAGAGACACTCACACACGCTGTATGTATTGTGCCAGATATGACTCTTTGAAACTATTTTCATATTACTTAATTGTATTTTATGCTGAAAGTTGTGTACCATGGATTCATGTTTAGTTATGTTCTTTAAGTTCTGTCTGGCCAAAATAAATGTTAATCTTGATTTATTCTGTATTTTTCATAAATCATTACTCAAGTAGTGTCGCATGAGGAGTTTTGTAGGAGTTTCCGTAAATCTTTCTGTCAGGGCAGATTCATACCGAGGACCCCATGACCGGAGCATGGCGCTAAGCATGAGGGACAATCTGATTTCTGGGTGTCACTGTTATTATCAAGTTACAGCTCTCGTGACTATTGCTAAAATTACACTTTCTGTTATGAGTAAGCATTTGCGACTCACTTAAAGGTAAAATAGTTCACTCTGTAATCCTCTGTAATATCAGAACTGACTAATTTGCGTCCGTGAGGTAATGTAATTATAATCGCGAGCATTATCCTCTGAGCGACTCCGGGTCCCATGGAGGAACGAGTATTTGAAATTAAGAGATACTAAGAGAAATCAAAGATCTAAATTAAATCACAACTAAACTTATGATCAGCTGTTAAGTTACAAATGTAACAAATGTAACAAAGTTACAAAGAATTGGAGTAAGATCAAATTATTCATGGAGTCAGATTTAAAATTCGATGGTCATAAATTAAGTGAATCCAACAGAAGTGCTGAGAAGGCGAACACGCAGAAGTCCTTCGACCAGGCCGTTAGATTCCGTCCTTGGGCTAACGGATGGACCTTACAATAGGGATCGAGTGGAGTCTCATTTCCAACTCAACGACTCCCGGAGCATGTGGCAGGGTCTGAGGTCCATCTGCTCTTTTGGATCTAAATCCTCTGCAGAGGGGAGCGCTGATCCGTCGCTTCTGAATGAGTTAAACTCTTTCTACGCTCGCTTTGATTGTAATCGCGGCAGCGCGACTCCGCCAAGTGGCGCGTCAGAGGGAATTACTCAGAGCAGCAACAACCACGTGATCTCTGTCTCGGAGGATGAAGTTCGGAGGGCACTCAAGCGTGTGGACGTCAGGAAAGCTGCCGGGCCGGATGGTATTTCAGGCCGTGTTCTGCGGTCCTGTGCTGATCAGCTCGCCGGGTTGTTTACATCTATCTTTAATGAGTCCCTCGCTACATCTGTGGTCCCCACCTCCTTCAAAAAATCCACCATCATCCCTGTCCCTAAGAACAGTAAACCCTCTTGCCTAAATGACTATCGTCCAGTGGCTCTCACGTCTATAGTCATGAAGGTCTTTGAGAGACTCATTAAAAACACCATTTGCTCCTTCATTCCTGACACTTTGGACCCTCTTCAGTTTGCCTATCGTCCCAATAGATCGACTGAAGATGCCATCTCTCATGTCCTCACTCCTCCCTCACTCACATCGACAGCAAAAGTGGGAACTACGTAAGGCTGCTATTTTTTGACTATAGCTCAGCCTTTAACACCATAGTTCCGATTAAGCTAACCGCCAAACTCCTGGATCTCGGCCTGAATTCTTCTCTCTGCCACTGGATTGAGGACTTCCTCACTGGCAGGCCTCAGGTGGTGAGAATAGGCCAGTCCACCTCCACCTCCATCAGCCTGAGTGTGGGAGCTCCACAGGGCTGTGTCCTGAGTCCCCTGCTCTACTCTCTCTACATGCATGACTGTTTGTCCACACACAGCTCCACCTCAATCATTAAATTTGCTGATGATACTGTTGTCCTGGGCCTCATTTCCAACAACAATGAGACGGCATACTTGGACGAGGTGGAGCATCTAACATCATGGTGCCAGGACAACTGTCTCTCTCTGAATGTTGGCAAGACCAAAGAAATGATTGGAAGGAAGAGACAGCAACGGACATACTCCCCCCTCATGATCAGCGGGTCACCACTAGAGAGAGTGAGCAGCTTCAAGTACCTGGGTGTAAGCATCTCCGAGGACCTGACCTGGACTGCTCACATTCAGACACAGGTGAAAAAAGCCAGGCAAAGACTGTACCACCTGCGCCAGCTGAGGAAATTCAGGGTTTCACCAGCTATCCTGAAAACTTTCTATTTAGGGGCGATAGAAAGTGTATTAACTCAGTGCATCACAGCGTGGTATGGGAACAGCACCAGTCATGACTGCAAAGCCCTGCAAAGAGTGCGCTTATCCGAGAGCATCTCAGGGTCAGCTCTCCCGTCTCTGCAGGACGTCTACACCAAACGCTGCAAAGGCAGAGCTACTAAGATCATCAAGGACTCTAATCACCCTGCAAACCCTAATTTCACGCTGCTGCCATCTGGTAAGCGCTGCCGAAGCCTGATGGCCAAAACTGAGAGACTCAGGAGGAGCTTCTTCCCCCAGGCCATCAGACTCCTGAACTCAGTCACTCAGCACTTTCTGTTCTCGTTGTTACTGTGTAACAACCTGTTATAAACCTGTTTGCACATTATACTCTTTGTACATTTGTTAACCACATATTTATAAGTCTACAGTTTACTCACTGCACAGTTTACTCCACTTATTTTATTCCACTTTTTTATTTTTTACTTTTTTTCTACTTGACTTGATTATTTATAATTCTACAGATATATATATATATATTAGTACTTTTTTATCCTATTTCTATTATAATTTCCTCCTTGTGTTTTTAACTGTGAATTTGCACTGTCCATGGAGCGGACCTGTTTACATTTCACTGCCGGTTGTATATTCTGTATATAACTGTGTATGTGACAAATAAAACTCTTGAATCTTGAATCAGAACATTGTCTAAAGCATCACGCTGCCTCTGCCGGCTTCCCATAGTGCATCCTGGTGTTCCCCAAGTAAGCCTCGCACACGCAACCAGCCATCCATATGATGTAAAAGAAAACGTGATTCATCAGACCAGGTCACCTTCTTCCATTGCTCCGTGGTCCAGTTCTGATGTTCATGTGCCCACTGTTGGCGCTTTCGGCGGTGGACAGGGGTCAGCATGGGCACTCTGTCTGGTCTGCGGCTATGCAGCTCCATACGCAACAAACTGTAATGCACTGGGTATTCTGACAGCTTTCTATCAGAACCAGCATTAACTTCTTGAGCAATTTGAGCTACAGCCTTCGCTCCCCACATGCATCACTGAGCCAATGAGCTGCCTATGACCCTGTCGCCGGTTCACCACTGTTCCTTCCTTGGTCCACTTTTGATAGATACTGACCACTGCAGACCGGGAATACCCCACAAGAGCTGCAGTTTTGCAGTCGTCTAGCCATCACACTTTGGCCCTTGTCAAACTTGCTCAAATCCTGACGCTTGCTCATTTTTCCTGCTTCTAACACATCAACTTTGAGGACAAAATGTTCACTTGCTGCCTAATATATCCCACCCACTAACAGGTGCCGTGATGAAGAGATAATCATTGTTATTCACTTCATAATGTTGAAGTGTCATAATGTTATGCCTGATCGTGTATGTTAGAAGTTATGCCTGTGGGGCAAAGTAGTGCCCAAAGTCTGCCAATGCTTCAATCATCACGCACTGAATCGAGACCGTCATTGGTGGTGTCATTATACTGTTTGCATACTGATTGGTTTTCATTCTTACATTTATTTATCTATAGCTGCCGTTACATAGCAAAGATGCATTATGTGAACTGAAGCTATCAATAATATGTGAAAATTTGAAACCAGACCTGTTTGATTATCATGATTATAGATGATTGAATATTTAGCCATCGCCTTAATATTTGGGATTGTAAACAAAGCAGGCCGTTATAAGTATTGTATGAAAGTGATTGATGTTTTGGGCTAAGATGTAGTTCTGGTGTAGATGTGGCAGCATGCAGACTCGATTTGCTGCAGCCTATTGGACAGAAGCCTGAAATCAAACTGCCCTGCAGTATGTTCCTGCTGCATTCCGCTCCTCGCACGGCAGCACCTGCCTTCTACCTCCGGCCTTCATTCGCTCACTGCCAAGCCTCTCAGAGAGCATGCCAAGGCCCTTGGGATCATATGTGCTTGGAAAGTCAATCTCTCAGACTTAGACATTAAAGGATTAGTTAATCCAAAAATGAAAAATCATTTACTCATTCTCATGACATACCAAACTCATATGACTCTTCAAAACGACACATTTTGAATAATTTAATGGTTTTTTCCACGCAATTTCTGGTGCTTTCAAGTTTCAAAAAGGATGCAAACACCCCATAAAGTACATAAAAAATTGCTCATATTTCAACCCTTCTCAAGTCATACAGTAGCTCAGACAACAGACTGAAACGTAAGTTCTTATTCACGACTATTTTCTCACCCATTGGACCTATTAAAGTTGTGATGAATCCGAAGTAGTGATTTAAAAAAAAAAAAAAAAAAAAATTCTGTATTGTGAAGTACATCGATTGCAAAGGGATATAGGTTAGGACTTGTGAGGGGTGGGGTTTAAGATGACTAATTGAATGGAGAAGTCACCAGACCGAGCTCAATCAATGAACATTGGTCTGTGGAGTCTGCTCTGTATTTCTACTGCACAAGAGGCGTGATCAACGAGCATAATTCAAATGACTCTGTACGCAATTGGATAGTCCTTCAACCAATCAGACCACAAGAGGCATGATCAACGGGCATCGATCCATCCTTCTCTATCTGTCATTGTGTTAAATTAATGTACAGGTTTCCAGCCTGAGCTGCAGGGCGAAATCAAATCTCTGGCAGATCAGGCTGGGTTTACCCAGCATGCATCACCAGAGTAAAATCTGTCGATTTAGAGACATTTAAATTAAACATTCTGAGGTCAACATTTTGAATGAATCGCTCACAATAAGATCTACAGTATAACTTGTATTTACAAAATAGGAACGGTGAATGAGCCATCACTAATTTTCTCATGAGAATGAGAAACGGAACAATATTTCCCATGAATAATGACTTACAAATACAAAGCTTTAATTTGACTTTGAGAGGGAACATGGATAAAAAATAATAATATATATATATATATATATATATATATATATATATATATATATATATATATATATATATATTAGTCCTCATTTATTTCATTAGAAAAAATGACCACTTTGAAAAGTGGCCAGAATAGTCTTATTCTGAAAAAACAAAACATATTTCGTGTTTTTGACAGAAGAAAGAGTCATACGGGTTTGGAATGACTTGAAGGTGAGTAAATCATGACAGAATTCACTATTCCTTTAAAGTCGATTTGCAAATTAAACGTTCAGATCTTTTGGTTTTGGTTCCCTGAACATGGCTAATAATGTAAGATTAATGAGGTCAGCATCATCTGCAGTGAGCTTTTTAGCTAATCCTTGTCCTACCATTCACTGCTTTGAGGAAATTCTCTGCTCGCTCTCTCTTCTCCAGCCCTCTCATGGGGCTACAGCTGGGAGCAATCATACATTGGTGGCCTCATTTTACGTGTTTGTGGATTGGGGGGTGTTATTGGTAGGCCGGCAAAAAATGTGCAATGTATTGAAGCTTACTTAAAAGGCGGAAATACATTTGAATTGGGGAGCGTATGCCCCCGTTTCTCTTTCCACTACGGTTCCTGATTTGGCACTTGATTCTTTCCCCTCCTTTTCCGTCAGGAGATAAGCTTGAGCAAGCCACCCCAGACTGGATTAAAAGCTCTTTGATAAAGCTGTATCGAGCTTGGCTCAAAAAAAAAAAAAAAAAAAAAAACACTTTCTTGAATGAATACTGTGGCAGGCGGTGAGTGTGATTTGTATGATTATGTTTTATGGCTTGTGCAGCTACAGTATAATGAAGCTAAGTGTGAAGTGATTTTGAACCCCAGTCATGCTCTGTGTGGGTGTTTTTAAATACAATACGGATCTCCACTTATCACTTCTTAGAATAGGATTAGAGATCTTTTGATCTCTTGCATAGCCTTTAAGGTTAGAAAAGGCACAATAATTCACACTCAGAATGTATCACCATTTTATCTATGTACATAATTACATATGCGTATACTTGGATGCTTCTGCACATTTTAATTTGTGGTACTACACATATAAGCTTGCACTTCATACCCATGAATTAAACACACATATCCCTTACAAAAAGGTACCATGATACAGTGATGGTACCACCATAGAAACCATACTTAAGAATCCGATATACTTATGGCGAAGGTCTTTTTCATTCTTCGCTTAACAAAATAAACAACTAAATTGAGAAAACAGAAAACAGCAAGCATTTTAATAAAGCATAAGAAAAGCATCTGATCATAGCAACGTGGATATGTCTGCATGAGCTCTGCAATTTGGCACTTTAGTAAAGTCACGTCACGTTTATTTATGTAGCACTTTATACAATAGGTTGCTTAAAATCAAGCAGTTTTACTGTATTAAACATGAAAAACGGTGTCAATGTCTCGTTTCATCAGAAGTACAACCTCATTTTCTACTATAAAGCAGCTCTCAGACCTCGACTGACTGAACAGGGGAAATGAACCGGAGAAAATTTCCACGTAAAATAAGGCAGAGTTTCTGCGCACACCTACCTATTATGTATCACCACAGACCAATAGTAGTACAAAGGTGTTTACCAGCAGTGGCAAACTTTTCCAGGAAGCTTTGGCAAGCTGCTTCAAAGTCCCAAATCAAACTTCAAATAAACTTCGTTTAGGCATGATTTAAATGAGGTAACATCATGTTTGTTCTTTGGTTTCGCTTAAAGTATATCGGGGCCTTCACTCACTCACACGCAGTCATTTCTCTCTTTTTTCTTCTTGACTCATCGGGCTGCAGAAATGTGAAATACTTAGTCTGAGAGGGTTTGAGAGTTGTTTACAAGGATCCAATATGTGGAGATTAAGAACAACACGATGCTCAGTTCTTACTGGAAACCTCAGAGGATCGGTCCGATTTTGTGGATCAATGGTACTTGATTGAAGTTGCTTATCATGTGTTTATTTTTATGTGTGAGTTACTACAATATACCCAGTAGAATTACTGTCTAGAGTGATGTGAAATAATGAAACCCTTATCTTTTAGTTTTCAAAGGCTTTTTATCAAAAACATGGTCATCATTTACTCACTTTCATCTTGTTCCAAACCCATATGAATGAGTCTCTTTTGGAGAACACATGATGGTCAGTAATGTTGTTAGAATTTTGGATTATTTGCTACATTTTTGGATGTAGTTCTGCAGATGTACAAAATAGTTAAACACAAATCTATGCAACTCAACAAAAATTGGGAAAACGGCACATAAGAGTTTACAATTAAACCATAAACTAAAATCATGAACTGTCACTCAACTCAGATGTACTTAAATTTAAAAATGCTTACTGAAAAAAACAAACTGGTGTTTTGAAGCAAACTGTTACTTTGCAGTTGTTATTGAACATTACAGGAAAGTGTTTACAGCCAAGATGTGATAAGAACTTTATTTAAATATTGTTATTGTACTAGAGGCTTTTTTGTGGACTAAACTGGCCCACAAAAAGGATATCACCAAATTCCAGAAGCCCTTCTCTCCTGTCACAAACAATCACGGCACAACGTGGTGTGTAGCTTGCCCAGGGCGGCTGTCATATGGTAAAACAGCTGACTGTATGTTTTTATAAGCTGAAAAGGGCTTTCCATCGGCAGATAGACATTTTATTTAAGGTTACATAAGAAGGAAATCATATATTTGAGTTTGTGTTCTTTGTAGGCATGAGAATCTAATAATTCTGATTCCTTTTAACAATTCTGGTCCTTAACGATTCTTTTTAGATTATTCTGAGGATATGACAAACATAATGACTTGCAGTTAATTCAGTAAAACAGTTCAGTGGCTCTAGAACTGCTCTGTGAGATTCAGTGAGTTAGTCGTTAGACTTTTTCAGACTGATAGCTAATGAGCAGTCTTTTTGACCCGTTCATTTTAACAGAACCAGCTCAGTAGCCTCATGAAAATAATTGGTTTTGGTATTTACTTTTGTTTAAATGGAACAAGCAGATTTTGAACCAATTTTTGATCTCCAACCCTAGTTGGATGTGCAACATCTCTGCTCATATACGCTTTTTTTAACTACACATGAGAGCCTCAGCATTGCACTCTTGTTTCAAAGGCTTTGAAATTAGATTAAGAGTTCTATGTGATCTTTGGCCCTTTGTATAGATTATAGACCATGCACATTGAGAAAAGCAATTGGAGAAATGGGATTTTATGAATCATATGATCCTTTTTTCAGGCCTTGATTGTAGAGTTGGAGCTGTGCTTTTGATCTATTTTCTGAATATTGAAAATCATCTTCATCCCAAAAAAGTAGAAAGACATTCTCTGGCCCTTATTCTCATTTATACTTTTAAATGAGAATAAGGGCCAGAGAATGTCTTTCTGCTTTTTTCGATGAAGATGATTTCTAATCTACTGTCAAGATCTACCCTATGGCCTAGTGCTACAATTGCAAAAGCAACGGTTTCAAAAGCAAGGGCAAAAAAAAAAAAAAATCTTTATCGTAATTTTGCACAGCCACACTTTGAGTTGTTTGTTTTTCAGCTCTCTCTGTGATGGGCACATTCTTATTTCCTTGCTGCGGCCGTGGTCTGTCACATTGCATTAAACTCCTTCCTCTTCCTCATTTTTGTAAATGCAGTGCAAATCTTCTGCATATAAAGTTTATCTTCAAGTGGAACAGATAACACTGCTTATTGAGTGTGTCTGACAGTGTGAACTGGAATGCATTTGTGTTTTGCAAGCGACATAATATTCTCTCTCTGTTTTAAAAAATTATTTTTTATTACAGATACTCAGCGGTACGTATCAGTTATTTCCAAACCTGCAAACTTTAATCTTGTGGATTTGTAATACCTTTCGTTTGTGTGTGAGATGGCAAAGCTGAATTTTCAGCAGCCATTACTTAAGTCTTCAGTCTCACGTTATCCTTCAGAAATCAGTCTAATATTTAGATTGAATAAAAGTTTCAATAAGGAAAACAGTTGTTTTCTTTTAAAGGTAACCTGAGAAATATTTGATAAAATGTGGTTGAACTCAAATTAACTGCTACAAAATATTACATAATGGCCATATCAAATTGACTACATTAGGTTATGCCAAGAAAAGTAATTTTAGAAATCAGATCTGGTAGAAATAGCGCCTTTTAAAGATGTGCATTAGCATCACCATACAGAATTTTTAATAAACAATGTCCGCTTTCAAACAGGTTGCCCAAACAGTTGTTTACACTTTTGGAGGGACTTTAACTTACGACTTACTTATAGAGGTCTGTATATATTAAGCTATGCAGTGTTTGTTTTTGGTAAGCGTGTCATTACCCTAAAGATCAGCATTAATAGGGTGCTGGTTGGCATATGCTTCTTTGTTTACTGTTTATCCTTATTTGAGGGCAGATTACAGGGCTAATAACGTTCACCACATGCAGCAGGGAGATATACGTTCCTCATTAGCAGCGATTAGCATTTCACTAACTCTTGCAAGAGGCCACACTTTGATGTTCTCCCCCTAGTCCAAATACTCTCTGAAGTAATTGCCTTCGCTCCTCATGTCGTTTATCCAAAGCCTCATCCTGCTATCTCTCGGCTTTTCAATACTCTCCACTCAGTTATTTATGTTTTTGCACTCTTGTTCTTGAGCTTGTTGATTGGTTAAGAAGATAGGACTAAGGAAAGAAGTGAAGGGTTAGCACAGAACACAAGCTTATGGTCCCCAAAGCTGATTAATTTCAAGCTAGGACGATTTCTGTCTCAGCAACATTATTTTTAACAGTGTTAAGGTATTAAGTGATCAGTGTACTGTCAGGTGTGTGTACTGTATGTGTGGTGTCGGAGACTGAATGGATAAAGAAAGGCTCCTATGAATTTAACTAGTAAGAACACCCTAGTAATGCCTAGAACTAGGGATGCTCATATTGACCGTTTAACCGTTAATCAAAATGTAATCATTTTGACCGATTTAATACTATCAGTTAAAAGGTTTTTGTTTTTTTGTTTTTTTTGCTGCATGGTTAAAGAAAAATATGCGATTTGTAAACTCACGGGGCGCGTCGTCACATGCAACCCACGTGCCTACACAGACATATTTCGCAAAATGAAGCAGTAGGCCTACTGTGTGAGACCATTTCGACAGAAAGGGTGACGAGGTTACTTGCAAAATATGCTACACGGTATTAAAACACAGCAGTAGTACAAGCTCCTGACTGGTGGAAAACAAATGAAAGGCGCTTCCCGAGGCTGGCCACTCTAGCGAGGCGTTATCTCTGTATTCCCGGGACATCAGTGCCATCTGAAGCCTTATTTAAAGCGTTGTTTATACTTGCCTTGTTTATACTCGGCGCGTCCGCACGAGTGCGAGTGTGCACGCGGCAAAAATGCCGCCAACGCGGAGTGGAGCGCGAGACCCCATTTCGCTTGGCCCCAGTCATCGGAGGCATGAGCGCAGTCAGCGGAGCCAGACGAAAGTATAAACAAGGCTTGACAGGGTGTTTTCTGTCAACAGACTGCGCTCCAGACTAACCCACATCACTTAGACATGTTACTTTAAAAAAAATAAAAACCATACAAGGTGTGACTTGAGGTAGGCCTGCTATTTTTATTTAACAAAAAAAAAAGCTTCTTCAAAGCTTCAAACGGATTCAGTGTGTTCAGTGTTTTGTCATCTTAATTTGGTAATTATTTTAGTGAAAATATTTAGTGTAGGCCTATTTATTTTATGCTTTTTACTGTGTTTTTCTCTGTTGTCAGAAACGCTGAAGGTACGTGAAAATTTGATAATGTGAATCCAGGTTCTGTTGTTGAGCTGTTCTGTATGCTGCTGCTTGAACAGTAAAATAAAGAGTCACAGACACTCGTCAATTGAATTTTTATTTAATGCCAATTCAACATTATAATTTTATCAGTTAGCGGTTAATAACTGGATAATGAGCGGCGGTTGTCGGTCGGGAAAATTAACCGAAAGGAGCATCCCTACCCAGAACACCCTAGAAACTGCATAGGAGTGTGCTTACAAACACTAGCAACCATCCACTATATCCTAGCATAATGTTGATGAGTTTTGTAAGATTATGTTAAGGTTAAAATCAAGAGAATCACATCATTTTAAATTAGTCTCCAACAGTGGAAAATAGCAGTGAGGTTGACTGTCTGCAAAAATTGTGTTTTGGCAGCCAAAGTCACTAATAGTAATTCAATATGACTGCATTTGTTAGTTTTTCAGAAAATGATGGCTGTAAACAGAAGTTATGTGCTCTGCATAGGAGAATATTGTAAAGGCGTTGTGGATTTTGTCTGACAATTATGGGAGAACGAGACGTTATATGGAGAACGTGTCGAACGTTTCAGCTGGAAGGGAAAAAATGCAAAAAAGCAAGCAAGCCAACTTATAACATTATTTAAAGGTGCTCTAGAATGAGTTAAAAAATATTTTAAAGTGTTCTCTGATATCTACAGGGTATGTTGCTATTTTAAGGGCAAAAATTGTCCAGATATGGGTTTATAGGTCCATTTACAACCCTAGAAATTATCTCTAGAATTAAATGGTCTGTTTTTGCCTTATTTGGAAGGGTCATGAATAATAATGTTGAGCTCTGCTCTGATTGGCTCATTTCAGAAGCTCACACAAGTGCAGTTGTTCAGCTAACACAATTGCAAACAGCACAAGCGGCTTGTGAGTCATGACAGAACACAGACCGACTGAATGACACTTTAAGCAGAAAATCTCAAATGGAGATGCTGAAATGCAACTTACTTGTTTGTTGGTGTTTTCAGATCATCCGCATGCACGAGAGAGAGAGAGCGTGCACGTTTGCCAGATTGCACGTTTAAGTAAAACACCGGATAGTATACGTGTTCTTTCAACAGAAAAGCTCTGATTGGGGGATTTAAATGACTGAAATCTGGCAACCACAAGCACGAACGCTCCTCTTCATCCCCGACAAAACCAAAGAGTGCTTATTGTTCTAGTTTTTATTATTTAAACTACATTTTACATTTTTTGTCAACGATATTGCATGTTTATATAGTCACAATAATTGTTTAAGGACGTTTGTGTCATCTCATCTTGTCTTCAGTGAAAAAAAGGTCGTCAATGAACATTTTGTCAACGAAATTGACAGTAGTCAGAGCAAACTAACAACTTTGAATTCAGTTGGTGCTGTATCCTGTTAGAGATAAACATCAACCATGCCTGTTGACAGTTCTGTTCTGTGGGAAGGCTATGAAAAGTGCTCACATCCCCTACACAGCCTGGAACGTAACATTTAGATCCATGATCTGCCGTTTTAACTATATTGTCCTCATCTTCACAATACTTGCAGAATTTCTGATGATTCAGTGCAGGTCCATGTTAATACTGCTGGCCTTGAACATGGGCTGGTTATATGCAAATTTGGGGTTTTAGTTTTAGTTCCATGTACAGAAATCTTATTATTCAACTATGCCAAGCTAAATACAGTTTTCCATTCTAGGGCACCTTTAACATTATTATCCCTTTCTCTGCCCTTCTAGGAAAGAACAACACCTTCTCTCTTCAGTAAACTGCTGGTATCTGGTTTTGAACCAGACTCGAAGAGAAAGTAGAGATCATGCAACACTTAACGACATTTACATCAACAATGTCATCGTTCGCCTGGCTCAGATCAGCGACGACGTCATCCGGCTCTTCAAAAAGGTCGGTATCTTTGACACTCTTTGACACCTTTTTAGTTCCACTTAGTAGTCTAATCAAATAAGTCATATGCATTGCATTGGGGGATACAGTATTGAATCTATATTGCTCTGTTGGTGACTGCATTGGTTTTAATTGGATATACATTGGTAACATTTTAGTTCGATAGTCCACTTTAGATATTCTACTAACTATAAGTAAGTTTGCAACTACATGTCAAGTACCAGTCTTTAGAGAATTGGTAGACTGTCTGCTAACACTTTTTGATGGTACCCCAACAAACATTATACTGACTAATATAACTTTGCAAGTACATGATAACTTATTCTACTAACCCTAACTTAAGTCAAGTCATCTTTATTTATATAGCTCTTTTTACAATGCCAATTGTTTCAAAGCAGCTTCACAGTGTTTACAGGAAAACAATGCAACAGAGTTTGATTCGGCTGTACAGCCGCTCTGGTGCAAACGGTGATGTTAACCAGCTAATTTAAATGATCATATAGTGTCTATGCGGGCAGATTGGTAATATAGGTGAAATTTAGGTGTCCCCAATTGAGGAAGCCAAAAGCCAAAGGCGACGGTGGCAAGGAACCCAAAACTCCTTCAGGGCCAGAATGGAGAAAAAAACCTTGGGAGAAACCAGGCTCAGTCGGGGTGCCAGTTCTCCTCTGGCCGACGAACAAATAGATTATGATTTATGATTCTGGCAACGTTACAGATCAGAAGTCATATTAGATAAATAGATATTCGTAAGATTATTCGAAAGATTGGAGTCGTCACGCCGGAGACGGGTTTAATGAGGATGTCAGATGATACAGAGAGGAGTTTAATTGACATGCTTTCTGCAGACACTTCAGGGATGTGTAGGTCATTTCCAGGCGCAGGTCCACCATCTGGTCTGGATACGGCCCGGATCCGGCTGACTGCAGTAAACCTCGGGATAAACAGAAAGACTAACATTAGCGTAGATGCCATTCTTCTCACCTGATGTACTTAACGCGTACATCAGGTGTTATGGGAAGTGTTCCCGGTTCCGTCTGACCTACTTAATGCAGCCTAACAGCAACTTAACAGTCTACTAATAGTACTTCTCTAATGAGAGTTAGTTAACACAGTTGCACAGTTAATAAAGTGTCAAAATAAAGTGTAACCACATACGTGGGTATACGTTTATGCAAACAAGATGAGTCATCACATTTTTGTCACTGACAGTTTTTTCTTTTTTTTTTTTTTTTCTTTTTTTACGAGTGCATCAGTATATAAAAACTAAACTAAATATACTTAGTGCCACACAACTCAATTAACAATTTTAGGTAGTAAAGTTTTTCTAACATTTAACTTTTCTAAACATGGGAAATCGTAACACCTTCTGCTGATCCAAAATCATTATGTATTCTTTCACACAGCCAGGTGACTTCATACATTTGCTTGCATTCTCTTGGCAGCCATTTTTCTTAGCACAGCAACGTCTACCTCCTACCTTCTTGCTTAGCTGTTGTGAATTTCAGGTTGTGGTTTTAAATGCCTGCAGATGGTGTAGCTATACGGATGGTATGCTACAAAATGAATGGGCATGTCTAAATGCATGCTGTCTCACAGTGTGACTAAAGCCTATTTATGCACATCCTCTCAGAGTTAAAGTCATACTGTGGTGAGGAGTGCCGCCACTGGCTGTATTCTCCGTGGTGTGACTTCTGGGCTATATGAGTTGGAACGCTGTCAACACATAGCCCGGATTCCTGTGGTGAAATCCAAACACTACTAGCGTGTTTACACCTGGCTGCTTTTCCTGTAGGTGAGGCCCTGTGCTTCCAGCCTCCATTCATAGGAGAGTGGTTCAGTGAGGTGACTGAAAACCAATAAAACACATCGAGGGCACCTTGGGAAACTGTTAATTGCCTGCAGTGAGTGTACTCAAGGTCACCTAAGATACCCTACTCTGTATGTGTGTTCGCATGAATGCTGCTGTGATGAGACAGACCTATTTATAATTATGACTGAACTTAGCCTGAGTGTTCATCATTATAATTTTTATCCGATTTTGACTCTAATTCACAAGCTTTCATTTCGATTCCAATTGTAATTCAGTTTTGATTTATGATCATATTTCAGTTATAATGCCCATTTGCTTAAAAAAATTAAAACAAAGAAATTCTCTCTAATACTGTTAATAATACAGGGAACCTTATAAATGAGCATAGCACTAAATAAAAAAATAAAAATATGATCACCATTAGCTTTTAAAAAAAAAAATCAACAATAGTCATAAATAATAAACAAAAATAAAAATGTACAGTTGCAAGAAAAAGTATGTGAACTTCTTGCATAATCTGTGAAAATGTGAATAATTAGCTTTAACTAAATAAGAGAGATCATTCAAAATGCACGTTATTTTTTATTTAGTGCTGTCTGAATAAGCGGTGTGGGTTTTTCTTTTTTTTAACACAGTCATGTTTACAACTCTGTGGCAATAAATATTCTGTGGTATTTCAGTTCAAATTCATCAATCACTTAATAGAAGCTGATTTAAACTATTTTGAACAGTTTTCTTATGTGTACAATATTATTAAATGTCAGTCTGTGATTTTAAGGACATTTTTGTTTACTTAAAATATGTACCATATGTAAAATATGGGTTCTGAAACCAGAGCAGTTGAGAATGACCAGTCTGCCATCTGGAATGATAATGAATAGCCTTCCTTACATCCTTAAGCTCTTATTTTAACCTTTTCATTCAATCGTAAACACGAACAGCAGTTTTGTCTACGGCAAAGGGTTCTAGCACACAATGAGATGAGAAGCTACACCTGAGGTCTGTGAAACGTTTCATGGAATGAAGGGATGAGGATGAATGAGCAGCAGAGACGGCTAGTTGGAAGCTGTAGCTTGATAGCATATTGAGCAGTCGTACGCTATAGCGTTACCAATGGCAAGATGCTGCAGTGTGACAGTTGCTTTGGCTCTTTCATAATGTTGCATCAGAGGTTTTCACAGAGAGCTTTTCTCCTATATTCTCTGCTGATAATACTGATTCTCAATCCCCATGGCTTGATTTGGCTCAACAAAAGTATGAATTTGCAATGAGTTTTGTCGGGAAGATAAAGGGAAAACCTCATTATCTTACATGATATAATGTCCTATCTTGTTATGATAAGTTTTAACATACAAGCTAGGCATTTATCCAAAATATTATATTTAAAAAAAGGTTTAATATATTTAGATGACATTTGCTGTCATTTGCTGTGCTAATAAAAATAATAATAATAATAATAATAAAATTTTAAAAACACTAATAAAACATTCTTAAATTAAATCTTTAGCAAATCTTAAAATCATTTTTCAAACTGTATGTTAGTGTTGTAATGCCTAAATTCACATTTATTTTTCAATTTACCTTGACAAATAATTTACCATATTTATTGGTTTTATGCAATAACATGAAATTACTTATTTGTAAGTATTTAATTTTAATAGTATACAACCCTCAATATGAACATTTCTCACCATATTCTTTAAAAAATGTTCTGAGCTGTACTATCCATATTCATTTTGTATTGCTGTACCCTACTATATACCAGTCTGGCATAATATTATGACCACTGACAGGTGAAGTGAATAACACTGATTATCTCATCACAGCACCTGTTAGTGGGTGGGATATATTAGACAGCAAGTGAAATTTTTTTTCCTGAAAGTTGATGTGTTAGAAGCAGGAAAAATTAGCAAGCGTAAATGATCCAAAACTGCAGCTCTTGTGGGGTGTTCCCGGTCTGCAGTGGTCAGTATCTATCAAAAGTGGTCCAAGGAAGGAACAGTGGTGAACTGGCGACAGGGTCATGGGTGGCCAAGGGCTCATTGATGAACATGGGGAGCTGGCCCGTGGGGTCTGATCAAACAGATGAGTTACTGAAGCTCAAATTGCTCAAGAAGTTAATGCTTGTTTACGTAGTTTGTTGTGTATGGGGCTGCATAGCTGCAGACCAGTTAGGGTGCCCATGCTGACCCCATCCACCCCTGAAAGCGTCAACAGTGGGCATGTGAGCATCAGAACTGGACCACGGAGCAATGGAAGAAGATGGCCTGGTCTGGTTTTCTTTTACATCATGTGGATTGTCGGGTGCATGCGCGTCGCTTACCTGGGGAACACATGGCACCAGGATGCACTATGGGAAGAAGGCAAGCCAACGGAGGCAGTGTGACACTTTGGGCAATGTTCTACTGGGAAACCTTGGGTCCTGCCATCCATGTGGATGTTACTTTGACACGTACCACCTACCTAAGCATTGTTGCAGACCATGTACACCCTTTCATGGAAACAGTATTCACTGGTGGCTGTGGCCTGTTTCAGCAGGATAATGCGCCCTGCCACAAAGCAAAAATAGTTCAGGAATGGTTTGAGGAGCACAACAACTAGTTTGAGGTGTTGACCTGGCCTCCAAATTCCCCAGATCTCAATCCAATCCAAACAAGTCCGATCCATGGAGGCCCCACCTCACAACATACAGGACTTAAAGGATCTGCTGCTAACATCTTGGTGCCAGATACCACAGCACACCTTCAGGGGTCTAGTGGAGTCCATGCCTCGACGGGTCAGGGCTGTTTTAGCAGCAAAAGGGGGAGCAACACAATATTAGGAATGTTATAATGCCTGATCGGTGCATATCAACAATTATTTAATTAAAAAAAAAAAAAAAAAAAAAAACAAGTTGATACTTTTTAACCTCTGTGGGACATTTATCAGTTTCACCTGTTGTTGTTGGTTGTATGTTTATGATTTGCTTGATTTTATTCAGCCATTTCATATCTTTCATCAGATGCTGTGCTATGCTGAGTCTACATGTCACCTAAAGACGAAATCAATACATATGCATGAAAAGTTGTGAGATGCTTATCCCATTAATGTGGATGACTGGATTTGTAAATTGGTTGCAGAGATAAGTGTGTATGTGTATGTACACATCCATGTGTAGAGAGAGATTATTTTCCCTAAGCCCAGGCCTGACTACACTCATGCTGTAGCCTTTATTGATCTCTGAGAATTACGGTCCATTATGCTTTACGAACATAAAAGGGCTTTGCAGGGCTACTGCCATAATTCATTTGAGTAGACTAGGATCATGCTCACTCGCTATGTGTATTTTCAAATATGTCAGCTCTCTGTTGCATCAAGATATTACAAAAGACAGATCATTCCAGTTGTGTTATTTATATACTATTATAGTATTCATTAATCTTTTGAGTTAGCTTTTATTTTTATATTTCTATTGAGCTTTAATTTAATTGATTTTAATTTCAGTTTTAGTAACTAAAATTTATTTAGTTACCAAGGCAACATTTCTAAACTTAAGTTTTTAGTTTTTTCCATCTAATTTAAATATTTTATTTTATTTTAGCTTTATTTCAATGACCGAAAATAATTTTTAATACTTTGTTTTAATTAACAATAACAACACTGCTCTTGGACAGTTGTTAATTTATGCAACATTTAACATGATAACTTTTTGTTTTATGTTTTGTTTTTTTTAAGTACCGTGCATTTTTTTTCAGAGAAAGCGCATGATTCTTACACACAGCTTTTGAGCTGTTGACAAGGTGATGTTTGTACCTGTAGGTTCTGTGGGCATGAGAGTTTTACCAGACTCTGTGTGAATATATCTATCTGGGACAGTCTCAGAGTCTCTGTCTTTTGTGCCTAATGAAAAAAAAAACTTATGCTTGCTGTTTTCAGCAACAATTTCCAGCTTCTCTGGAGTTCTTGCCCTCTTGTCTCTGCCAGATTGTCTCACTTACTTTAGAGTTAAAGGTGTGTGTGTGTGTGTGTGTGTGTGTGTGTGTGTGTGTGTGTGTGTGTGTGCACGCATGTGTGCGTGTGTGTGTGTGTGTGTGTGTGCATGTAAGCAGGAGTAGCGTAGCTGTGTGGGAGGAGGTATAAAATGTTTTTCTTCTCTCCTGGTGTTGTCTTCTTGTTTATAGCATTATTAAATTATTATTTTACCACAGGAATGCATAAGCAGTTTTCAGTGTCACAGTCTTCATATGTCTAAATCATCCTGGTTCCTGTCTGAACCGCTGTTTACAAAAACGCAGGAAACAATGCTGCAGAGGTTATTTGAAAAGCACTGAATCAAATGACAATCGATTGAAAACATGAGCCTTTTTGGCAGTATAGTGCGATCACCATACAATGAGAAACATGAAGCCACTAGCCTGATGTTGAACTTTAATTTAAATTTATTCAAAATCCAATCAGCCAGTACTGAAACACTCCATTTTCAAAGTCATCTTTGTCGAACCAAGCTGCTGTTATTAGCTGCTATTAGCTTACTGCATACTACGCAGTATGCATTTACTAAAGTTAGTATTAGGTATTTCATCTAATTATCCCATGCATGAATTCTTACTGCAGACAGTATACTGTACAGCCTACTGCAGAAATAATATTAGAGAGTACTAGAGTAGTTTAAAAGTATGCTATTCTAAACGCATTCAAGAATAACCATAGAAAAATGTGAAATAAAAAAATTAACTCTTTCATTAAGACCTTTTGATATGTGACCTTTTGGGATGTTAGTCAAGTATGTTCATGACACTTGGCAGGTTATATAAAAAAAGAGCGGGTATTTGTACCGCATATAACCAGTCTATGAAAATGGGAAAACCACTTTAATATGTCACATTTAGCTGTTCGTTTAATATATCAAGGTTCAATTCTTAAGGTTTTTTTCCCCAGGCAGGACGGTTCAGATTTGTACCTTCTCTGCTAAAATGCACAGAATGTTATTGTTTTTTGTTGTTTTTGACCCATGTAACCTTGGAGGGAGTTGGAGGATGCGCCAGCGTCGTTTAACGCCGGCTTCACACCGCACGCGCAAGCAGTGCGTTTGCAGGGCAGAAGCAGTGCGTATGGACAGCGGGAGCCGTGCGCGCCGTTGTGCATTCACACTGGCAGCGTTTGTCTCGCGCAGCTGAACCGCGGCTCGTGTATTGCAAATACAGACGAATATAGTCCATTCTGTCACATTTTCCGTTGTTCTCCGACCCCTGTCTGTCTCGTTTGATTTATGATGGGCAGCATATATCTGCTGCAAATGCGACCGTGTTCCCCTCTGTCTCAAACTCACATGCATATAACATGTTGTATAACAAGTAGTTCACATGATAAATGTAACATTAAAGTTAAGATATGCTTCTAGTTTTAATAATTTAAACAGGCCTTTGAAGTTTGGGCAAAAAGCTGCTCACGCTGAATTAAAGCCACAGTGCATTGTTCTGATCAATATTGACATGATTAACATGAAAAATGTTGCCAATGTGTTGGACTCGCTAGACAGTGTAAGCAGGAGACAGCCAGTTAGGAAACAACTTCTACATGATATACACTCACCTAAAGGATTATTAGGAACACCATACTAATACTGTGTTTGACCCCCTTTCGCCTTCAGAACTGCCTTAATTCTACGTGGCATTGATTCAACAAGGTGCTGAAAGCATTCTTTAGAAATGTTGGCCCATATTGATAGGATAGCATCTTGCAGTTGATGGAGATTTGTGGGATGCACATCCAGGGCACAAAGCTCCCGTTCCACCACATCCTAAAGATGCTCTATTGGGTTGAGATCTGGTGACTGTGGGGGCCATTTTAGTACAGTGAACTCATTGTCATGTTCAAGAAACCAATTTGAAATGATTCGAGCTTTGTGACATGGTGCATTTTCCTGCTGGAAGTAGCCATCAGAGAATGGGTACATGGTGGTCATAAAGGAATGGACATGGTCAGAAACAATGCTCAGATAGGCCGTGGCATTTAAACGATGCCCAATTGGCACTAAAGGGCCTAAAGTGTGCCAAGAAAACATCCCCCACACCATTACACCACCACCACCAGCCTGCACAGTGGTAACAAGGCATGATGGATCCATGTTCTCATTCTGTTTATGCCAAATTCTGACCCTACCATCTGAATGTCTTCCAGTCTTCAACTGTCCAATTTTGGTGAGCTCGTGCAAATTGCAGCCTCTTTTTCCTATTTGTAGTGGAGATGAGTGGTCTTCTGCTGTTGTAGCCCATCCACCTTAAGGTTGTGCGTGTTGTGGCTTCACAAATGCTTTGCTGCATACCTCGGTTGTAACGAGTGGTTATTTCAGTCAAAGTTGCTCTTCTACCAGCTTGAATCAGTCGGCCCATTCTCCTCTGAACTCTAGCATCAACAAGGCATTTTCGCCCACAGGACTGCCGCATACTGGATGTTTTTCCCTTTTCACACCATACTTTGTGAAATACTCAGACTGGCCTGTCTGGCACCAACAACCATGCCACGCTCAAAATTGCTTAAATCACCTTTCTTTCACATTCTGACATTCAGTTTGGAGTTCTGGAGATTGTCTTGACCAGGACCACACCCCTAAATGCATTGAAGCAACTGCCATGTGATTGGTTGATTAGATAATTGCATTAATGAGAAATTGAACAGGTGTTCCTAATAAATAAATAAATAAATAAATAAATATATATATATATATAAAATGAATACTGTATCTTAAATTGTGGCTGTATATCTTATGCTGAAGTGAATTTCTGGAGTGTTAATGATTAAAAGAAAAAACAGCAAGAACCGTACAGAACCGAAAACCGTGACCCTAAAACCGTGATACGAACCGAACCGTGGGTTTTGTGAGCCGTGCCACCCCTAGTGCCTACACAGACATATTTCGCAAAATGAAGCAATGGAAAAGAAGTAGGCCTACTGTGTGAAACCATTTCGACAGAAAGGGCGACGAAGTTACTTGCAAAATATGCTACACGGTATTAAAATATAGCAGTAGCACAAGCTCCTGACTGGTGGAAAACAAATGAAAGGCGCTTCCCGAGGCTGGCCACTCTAGTGAGGTGTTATTTTTGTATTCCCAGGACATCAGTGCCATCTGAGGCCTTGTTTAATGCTTTTTGTAGTGTGGTTTTGGCCAAGTTTGCTAAAGTAAACATTGTCACGTATGTTCTTCTCGCCGCTGCTTCCTGATGGTTTATAGAACAATTACTACGAGTCGCCCTCTGTCGTTTCAAAGAACAGCACAACGGCGAGCGTGCAGTCACAACTCCCCAAACGGAGAAGGCGCACGCGCAATCAGCGAAGGCTCGTGCTGCAGAGCCAGATGAAAGCTTGAGATGGTGTTTTCTGCCACAGGTCAAAACTGTCAACAGGCTGCGCTCCAGACTAACCCCACATCACGCAGACATATTACTTTAAAAAAATTAAAAAACATACTTAATGTGGATTGAGGTAGGCCTGCTATTTTTATTTGATGAAAAAAACTGACGGAAAAAACTATTCCGGTTCTTCAAAGCTTCAAAGCGGATTCAGTGTACTTTCATTTTATCATCTTTAATTGGGTAATTATTTAAGTGAAAAATATTTAGTGTAGGCCTATTTATTTTATGCTTTTAATTTATATGATTTTATTCTGTTTTTCTCTGTTGTCAGAAATGCTGCAGGTGCGTGAAAATTTGATAATGTGTGAATCCAGGTTCTGTTGTTGAGCTGTTCTGTATGCTGCTGTTTGCACGGTAAAATAAACCCGTGAAAAAAGTATCTTTCTAATGGGTCACAATTGTATTTTTATTTAATGTCAATTCAATATTATAATCTTATAGTTAACGGTTAATAATCGGATAATGAGCGGTGGCTGTCGGTTGGGAAAATTAACCGGAATGAGCATCCCTACCCTCAAGTCATCCTAGGTGTATGACATTTATTCTTTCAGACGAACACAATCAGAGTTATTAAAAATGTCCTGGCTCTTCCAAGCTTTATAATGGCAATGATTGTTGGGTCATTTTTTAAGTCCATAAAAGTGCATCCATCCATCATATAACTGCTCCACACGGCTCCAGGGGGTTAATAAAGGGCTTCTGAAGCGAAGCAATGCGTTTGTGTAAGAAAAATATCCGTATTTAAAACTTTATAAAGTAAATTATCTAGCTTCCGGCAAATCGTCTTCCGTATTCAACTTACGGAAAAAGTGTAGCGCCTCTCGCAGTTCAAAACGCTTATGCTATGTCTGACGAGTGTAACTGGTGTGCAATGTCATCAGACGTAGCATAAGCATAAGTTAAATACGGAAGGCGATTCGCTAGATAAGAAGCTAGATAATTTACTTTCTTTGCTTATGAGGATACTCCACAAAACAGGAACTTTGGGATAATTTTGTGTTTTTGTCCATTCAAGCGTGAAAAAGAACTCAAAGCGCCGCTGCCATGATGTCTGAAGACGCTTCACAGACAGCGTGGCAGAACAGATTTGAGGTCTTGTTCGCGTCTTATCGCTTTTGAATGGTTTAATAGCACTTGAATGAATGATACTGTAGCGCTGCCAAAAAAAACAGCTGCGTTAATTGCATTCAATATTTTAATGCGTTAAACTGAAAAAAAAAAAAAAAAAGAATAGCATGCGGTAACACGTTAATTTTGATAGCACTAGTAATGTTTTGTTATTTTTAAATAAATTCTTGAGTTTGACTAATTTGTGACCCATTCTTTGTATTTGCAGAGTAAAGATATTGGCATTCAGATGCACGAGGAGCTGGTGAAAGTGACGAACGAGCTGTACACTGTGAGTATAATGTCTCTCAATCAATCTCTCTCTCTTTATTTTTCCTTCTCTCTATTTTTCTCGCTTTCCCTCTGAATGGAGCTCTCACCCGCTGTGTCCTGCCATGCACCATGGAAACGCTGACTCTCCAGCCAAGAACAAAAACAGTTTGGCTGTGCGACAGTTTGTAGAAGAAAGAAACTGTTGCTTCAAATAGTTTTCTATTAAAGGATGGGAAAATGAATCAAGGGATTTTTTTTTCTGAGGGAATAATGAAAGTGGTACTACTTGTGATTGTGGTAGTGATGGGAAAATAGTTGATTGGTAGAGACGCCTGCTCCACTCCTTTTTAAGCTTCATAGTAGTCGCTACTTCAATCGCTTCCACGATTAAATTTGCTTCAGAAACTGGGTCATTAGGAGCTGAAATACTACTTTCTCTTACATCAACATTTTCTCATCAACCAAGATGGATGCTCTTTCTTTTTTTCATTCTGGATGAAATCCAAGCTACCTCTGCAGAGGAGCAGGCTGAGATTAATGTTGTCACCCATGACAGGACATCAGAGAAAATTCTTCTCCATCGTTCAACCTATTCCAGATGTCCCCTTTGCATCTTTATGCAGGTGGCATTGTAAAATGTCTCACCCGTATCCCTGAATGGAACTAGCTACAGTATAGCCCATCTGATCATTGTCTTGTTGTCTTGACTGCGGCTGTTAATCACAGCGTCAAACATGTATAAAATGTGAATGTACTCCACCTACCATAAAAGATCGGAAACTATAAATCACAGTCCTGAAGCCATTTTTAAAATGCTTAGGAGCACAGACATGATACTTATGAATCAGGGAGACACTGTTTCTTCCTTTAAAATGTTGAAAAACACACATATGCGGTTTGGGATGTGCTGCTCTGACGCTAATGTGTTTCAAGGTCACTGACAGAATGTAATGTATCACTGGAGAAGACATGGGAGAGGATCATTATCCTTTCCCTGCCACCCTTTCTCTTTCTTCCATTTTCCTCAAATAAAGCCTTGTCAGGATACTGAATCCCTGCAGAAAGATCTAAATTATTATGTTGTGCATCACTGTGGTCCTGAAATATTTAGTAGTCATTTTTCTGCTAAGTAGACACAGAAATGTGGGCTTTTGGCTGTATTATTAGAATATAGACTGTGCAGTTTTATCATTCCTTTTTGGATGGTTATGTATATGTATATATGTATATATGTATGTATGTATACACACTCACCTAAAGGATTATTAGGAACACCATACTAATACTGTGTTTAACCCCCTTTCGCCTTCAGAACTGCCTTAATTCTACGTGGCATTGATTCAACAAGGTGCTGAAAGCATTCTTTAGAAATGTTGGCCCATATTGATAGGATAGCATCTTGCAGTTGATGGAGATTTGTGGGATGCACATCCAGGGCACGAAGCTCCCGTTCCACCACATCCCAAAGATGCTCTATTGGGTTGAGATCTGGTGACTGTGGGGGCCATTTTAGTACAGTGAACTCATTGTCATGTTGAAGAAACCAATTTGAAATGATTTGAGCTTTGTGACATGGTGCATTATCCTGCTGGAAGTAGCCATCAGAGAATGGGTACATGGTGGTCATAAAGGGATGGACATGGTCAGAAACAATGCTCAGGTAGGCCGTGGCATTTAAACGATGCCCAATTGGCACTAAGGGGCCTAAAGTGTGCCAAGAATACATCCCCCACACCATTACACCACCACCACCAGCCTGCACAGTGGTAACAAGGCATGATGGATCCATGTTCTCATTCTGTTTATGCCAAATTCTGACCCTACCATCTGAATGTCTTCCAGTCTTCAACTGTCCAATTTTGGTGAGCTCGTGCAAATTGCAGCCTCTTTTTCCTATTTGTAGTGGAGATGAGTGGTACCCGGTAGGGTCTTCTGCTGTTGTAGCCCATCCGCCTCAAGGTTGTGCGTGTTGTGGCTTCACAAATGCTTTGCTGCATACCTCGGTTGTAATGAGTGGTTATTTGTCAAAGTTGCTCTTCTATCAGCTTGAATCAGTCGGCCCATTCTCCTCTGACCTCTAGCATCAACAAGGAATTTTCGCCCACAGGACTGCCGCATACTGGATGTTTTTCCCTTTTCACACCATTCTTTGTAAACCCTAGAAATGGTTGTGCGTGAAAATCCCAGTAACTGAGCAGATCGTGAAATACTCAGACCGGCCTGTCTGGCACCAACAACCATGCCACGCTCAAAATTGCTTAAATCACCTTTCTTTCCCATTCTGACATTCAGTTTGGAGTTCAGGAGAATGTCTTGACCAGGACCACACCCCTAAATGCATTGAAGCAACTGCCATGTGATTGGTTGATTAGATAATTGCATTAATGAGAAATTGAACAGGTGTTCCTAATAATCCTTTAGGTGAGTGTACTGTAGGTTAACCACTAACTTAAATTATGCTAATTTAACGCTAATGCTAATTTAGTATTATGCTAAAGAGTGTTATGAATATTAAAAAATTCACGCTTTGCAAACCTCTTAAATTTGCTTGATAGAGCATGGCTTGCTTATGATCAACTGTTCTTCATAAATAACTTGACAATAAAAATGAGAGTCTGCACTAGACGCTTTAAGTATTGATCCGTCTGACTCTCTTCTGTAGGTTGAGTTATGTGTTCTGAATGTAGAATAATAATTATGAATGTAAAGCTTCTGCAGTCCTAATGTGCAATGTTTGGTTTTGCAATGTGTTTGCGTATTAGGGTGTACTGTTTTTTTTTTCTCGGGCATGAAATGCAAAACTTCTATGTATTCTGTCAATCAGACTGATTACCAAAATTATGCATTTATTTCTTTTTAGCTCTATCTGAGAAGTTTGGAAAAGTAGTGTTTTCTGTTTTTGTAATTTAAAGTAATGTGAATTTTGCACATTTGTGGAACGTAAAAGCTCAGCAGCTTTTGCCAGGGAACAGGCCTGTAATAAATGACAGCTGAAGTACATTGGAATATTGGTTGTGTGCTGTGTTTGAGAACAGCAATCCTTTTACCTAAATGATGGCACAGTGAACGGCTCATTATAAATTCTGTAGCTTTAAGGAAATTAGTCTATAGCGCAGTGCCCTTGCACAACTGCACTTGAAGCTCTATTAAACATGCATCTATGCATAAGAATTTAAGTGCTGACTTTGGGAGCCCCTCCCCAAAGACATGTGATTTGAATTTTATGTGAAAGAGTTGGAATTGCAGGCCTTCAAAACCCATGATGTAACGGGACATTGTTTCTCTTACATTTTTTAGTAAGGTTGCAACCCTTTCCTCTGTTATGGTATGGTACACAGGAGAAATCATAATGCAGAAATTGAAGTCCTGCCTTTCCTTCCTATTCTGTTACATTCTATTCTGTCATTTATTCTTGTCCATTGGGGTCTAAAAGGGATAGTTCACCCCAAAATTAAAATGTTGTCATTACTTACTCACCCTCAATTTGTTTCCAAACCTGTATGAGTTTCTTTCTTCTGTTGAAGAAAAAAACAACAACAAAAAATAATTTTTTTTTTTCAAGAATGTCAATAAGCAAACGGTTGACGGCACCCATTGACTTTCATAGTAGGAAAAAATTACTATGGAAGTCAATGAGTGTCGTCAACAGTCTGGTTACCAGCATTCTTTAAAATGTCTTCTTTTGTGTTCAACAGAAGAAAGAAACTGGAACAAAATGAGGGTGAGCAAGTGATGACAACATTTTCATTTTTGGGTGAGCTATCCCTTTAAAGGCATCAGCCTGCACACAATGAGGACCATCAATCTGAAATGATGAACGAGTTGGTGCTGCCCATTTAGCCAGTTGAACCTCATTCTCCTCGTCGATCACAAGGTCTTACAAAAGACAGTCTGTCTTTGACCAGTTGACAGGGAAATGGTTTACTTAGAATGTCTCAATTTTCAGAAGCGCTTAAGAGGTTGAAATGGTAGCAGTTAGGGTGTGTACCACGGTACAAAAGCATGTAGATGTGCTCCAGGCAGTTTGTGTGGAAATGAAAGTTGTATATAAATCATTGTATGTTAGTTTAAGGTCTCTGGCTAATGCTCAAATACTGAGCTAATGCGGCTTAGCAAAGGAAAGGAGACTACCCTTGCACAGCTCTCGGACAAACCTAGGTGGCCACAAAACCTCAAGGCAGTGGTGCTAGATGTGAGGGTAAATGTTTGTCAGTTTTTCAACCTAAGAATGTTGAGAATGTACTTCATGTGGTAACATCTAAATTAAACATCTAATTTCATGCATTCTGACTTATTTACACTGTTAAAGTGTTGGATTCTCATGCTGAACATGGCCAAAATTTCTAAAAACGAGTTGGACGCATGACAGAGTACTTATGTGCCAAATACACTCCTTCGGGATTCGAGTAAGTTTCTGAAAGGTTTTTTTTTTGAGTATGGCCCTGTATGACTTCTTAAAGGGCAGAATTGCTTGTATGGGCACTTCTCCCGGATGAGCGCATGCACACATCAACCAGAGCAAGAGCAATGAGCTTCGTTTGGGTTACAGAAGCTGTAGGCAGCGCTGTAATTTTGTTTTTAGACTACGAAATCAACAATGTCACTAAAGTGTGTTAGGGCGTTATCACACTTAATGTCTTTTTTGAAGCTGTCAGCGTCTGTTTTACATTATAATCCTATGGAGTAAACCGTGTTTTCACAAAAAGTTGTGAGCACTTTTTTTAAACGCCAATGCCATCTTTTTCTGCAGCTCGTCTTTTCAAGTTGGAAAAAGTTAAACTTTTCTGATTAAAAAAAATATCAGAATGTCAAACTTTTTTTTCCTTTTTGACCAATGACAAGCGAGTAGTGAGACATGACTCGTTTCCATAACAACAAGAAAAATGGAGAAGGTGCCAGTAAATCGACTAAACAGCAGTAGCAGGTCTTCAATCTGACTTTTGTTAAATCTAAAATATGCCGCAAACCACGCGTCATCCAACCGGAGCTCCTGGACTCAATTATTGTAAGCGCCATACTGTTTTCTTCCCCGTATAATGTCGTGCACCCACAAACGTCGTTGTGAACCGACATTCTCCTCCCCGTTAACGTCAAAAGCCAACGCAAGAGCCAACTTTCTCTTTCTCAACGTTTTGTATCTCTGCACCACACAGCACTCTTGTTGCTGCTGCAACA
This sequence comes from Paracanthobrama guichenoti, assembly GCA_018749465.1. NCBI lineage: Eukaryota > Metazoa > Chordata > Actinopteri > Cypriniformes > Gobionidae > Paracanthobrama > Paracanthobrama guichenoti. The sequence continues at coordinate 27,181,164 of CM031948.1, forward strand.
ACAGCAGCAACAACATAAGACGCCCTCGGCTGCTATTGGACCCGAACGCTGACAGCTTTTTTTTCTTTTTTTACTAAAAGAGCCCTCTTGTCAACCTTTTCTTGTCAAAAAACACGCCAAGTGTGAACACAGCCTTAATGTCACTAAAGAAGTGTGTTTCTGGTTGTGAGGGAAAGATAACCTTGTTCAGCTTCCCAAATAACCCAGCGTTAAGGGAACAGTGGATGCAGTTTATTTTTCCGGAGCAGCAACGGAGTAATGCAAGTGTGTTTGTTTGTTCCCGGTCATGAGTCGAAACCGCAGGCGGTGAGTGAAACCGCATCAAATGTCTGTGTTTTGTTGGCAGTCAGCGTGCGTAAGTGCATATAATGTCAACAACATGAACGTATAGTGAATTGAAAGTTATCCACGGATAATGCCGTGTGTGTGTGTGTGTGTGTGTGTGTTTGTGGGTGTTCGTGAGTCTTTAGCTCCGCCCATTGCACGCATCCATGAGCTCAGCTGTTTTTGGAAAGAATCGTTACAGTGTCTGTCTTTTATAAATATGATACAACTAAAGACCCTTCAGAGATATGAAGGATGCAACTCAAGATTAACATGAGATTGGCAGAAACTGTGTGTTATCTATCCTTCAACTGTTTTTAAGGCAAATATATGGCTTTTTATAAAACAATTTCTTCTGTGCTAAAATAATTGTATTATTTCATTTCATTCAAAATCATGAAACCATAATTAGTTTGTTGCAGCGAGGAGTTATCCATAAGGTACATGTGGTTGCTATGATCTTACTACAAAATACTGAAGTTAAACTATGGCTATTTTGCAAGCACTGCTACAAATTTTCAAAAAGTTTGCAGTCATATTAAGAGTCATTTGTATGAAACATTTTAGATTTTATTAATCATAACAACAGGATTGTGTGTATCAGAATTACACCCCAGATTATGTCCCAGAGCTGTATCTAATGTCAGTTTTGCCCTAGCGTTGCTCTTTACAGCTTAGGTCATCTCACCTCAACATGCCTGTAAATACAATTTTGATGCTGGAAGTTTGCCAGCCATGTCCATCAAGCCTGCTTGTAAACATGTTCCTTTGCTGTGTTCTCTTTGAGGGTTATGGGCTGATGAGTGACAGCCTTGGGAGGATCTGAGTGCTAACCTAGATTTTCCTCCTGCACTGGAGTACATAGATCCTGTCAAATTTTACGCACCTGCTCAGTATTTTCATTCATGATTTCAGCCTGCCTGCAGTTTTAAGAATGTCACTGAGAGTGTTGTGGTCTTACTGAGTTTGTAAAAGGGATTTTAACCTGTTTTGTATCCTTGAAAATGATAGAATTATGTTTTTAAATTCTGATGGATCAGTTCTAAGCTATATTATTTGGACATAATGGTGCATCCATGCTGATGTCAGCAAGGTTTTAGTGCATTGTAACAGTCAAACATGCATGCTACAGCTTCTAGCACCAGATTTTGCCTTCCATCAACCTTGCAATGGCTGCATCATTTACACAACCGCATGTGAAACGGCAGAGTACACTGTCTAAAAATCTGTTAGCTCGAAGACATCTCTCACATCTGTGTATGTTTACTAGACCCTGTTAAAAGGGCTGGTGATCTGTCCTGGGGCCAGACACAGCTAGCACTTCTTTGAGAAACATCCTTTGCATCCTCTTCCTAATGAGCTTGAGGAAACAGCTTTTTCCATCAGGGAATACTAGGGACATTGGGCCATGGATACTGTGTAACGGTTAATGACTGGAACATGTTATATTAGTTTGAAGAACAAGGCTAGGTGTAGGTGTATTGAATTTAGAACATTTAACATGGCTTCATGTATTTCTACATTTTGAAGTATTTGTGACTGAAATAGTCAATTTTTTGGTTGATCTCATTCATAAAATTATTAATCTTACATAAACTACCTTTCTGATTCTTTTGACAGTAAAGACATTTATAATGTCAATTTCAAATAAATGCTATTCTTTTAACGTTTTATACATTAAAGAATCCTGAAAAAAATAGTATCATTGTTTCCACAAAAACATTTATGAGCACAACATTTTAATATTGATAACAATATTAATTGTTTTTTGAGCACCAAATCAGCATATATAATGATTGCTGAAGGATCATGTGACACTCAAGACTGGAGTAATGATGCTGAAAATACCATCACAGGAACAAATAATTTTTTTAATATAATATAATAAAAAACATTTATTTTAAATTGTAATAAATTCTTTTACTGTATTTTTGTTCAAATAAATGCAGCCTTGGTGACCAAGCTTTTGAACGGTGTATGTCATATTACTAAAAGGTAATGTTTAGTACATTTTCTTCTATCCCAGTTTAATGTTCAGAGATAAGTAATAGGAGTGTAAATATTTGCTCTGATGTTTCATTATTTATCGAAAATTTTGATCATGATTTGTTTTAATTTTTTATTTCTTTTTTAATAATCAGTGATGTTGTCTACAGTGGACACGACACGACAGATCCCTGACAGTAAACTGATGCCTCGTTCTATTTGTGACGTACTTCTCATAGGAAGGACAAATGGATTTTTGACGGTCGCTTTGTCGCGTCCAGTGTAGACAGCTTCTAGCTGTGTAAACGGTCGCATCTGATGTAGACACAGTGTAAATAATGTCTTCATTTAAAGCTGTTTTACAACTTCTGACGTAACCAATCTGTAAATTGAGACAGTACTACCTGTTTGTTCAAATAATGGAAGATGGGGGAAAACCTGGTCATAAACAATCAATATCTTTGCCGTTCAATTTCATATTGTGTACCACTAGTAGTACAGACACATTGAATCTTTAAATCACAGAGGAAACGGCACTAAAAGCATGCATAGTGCCATCGTGCGGACGCACTTGATGACCTCCTCTGGAATGAGCTGATGATCTGTGCGTGTAAAGTTAGAGTGAAATAGCTGAGTGTATGTACATTAATGTCAGGGTCGGTGCAGATGAGCAGTCTGTGGACGCCTGCAGGCTGGCTGATTTAATAAGCATTTTATTGAAAACACCGTCTGACATGCATCTGCCGGCTATAAGGAGAGGAATAAAGCAGGGCAATGGTGCAGAGAACCCCCCTCCCCTTTCACTTGCTCTGTTCTATTGTTTGAGCAGAGAGGATAATGGGGTTGAATAGCAGACTAGGTCACACCAATCATCCATGAGGTAAAACAGTTTCCATTGTTGCGAACACCTCCTGTCATACACAACTGCCGCTCTAGGCAAAACACTGTCATGCCGCCCCCACTCCTCACACTCACAATTCAATATACTCCACAGATCATTTATTATACCATTTTGTAAATGCCCATTTTTGAGTGGAAGCAAAAACATGCTGTTTTCGTGCATGTGTCTTTAAATGCAAATGAGTTGCTACTCCCCACCCCGCTTTCCAGAAGAGGGTGGAGCATGTACAGCTTGTGCCTCGGATACACTGCCAAAAACTAAAACATCTGTTTGGTTTTGATTATCATCTCTTTCTCGGTCACGCTCATGTGACATAGTTCTGCATCGTCATGAAAGTTTATTATCTGCATGTTTTAAAGCCATATCAGTCTAAACTTCTGATATATGGTTTTATGAGCGCATGCATCCGAAGCAAGTACACAGAAAGCTGGATGTCAGACGGCACGTTCACATAAACCCAGTCGGTTATGTCTGTAAACAGCGAGTAAAGAAACTGCATATGTATATTAGATCTGTGTATTAAAGTGAAAGCAGTGTATTATACACTACCTAGTGCTGTATATGCAGTTAATATGAATTAAAAAAAACATGGGGAAAAAAACAGAATATCACTCACTGCTCTTGACTGAATAACTTTAGTAGCTATAATAAGAATACACTTCTTACTTGAATGCTGCTGTTAGATGCTCTGGCAAAGAGATAAAAATGGTGGACTGTGTACAGCTCACTCACCTATGCTAATAGGGCAGAGTTTGTCAGCAGTTGTGGGCAAGGCCTGAGCAATGTGATGCCACATTGCATAGAAACTGGAAACAGCTTAAGGGGTGGTCACACTGCTCTTTTCATTCCATTGATTTCCATTCAAACGCATGCGAATGCATCAGACCAGAAACGCAAGCTCATGCGGAAAGTTTTGCATTTTGCTGCGTTCCAAAGTTCAAGCTTGGTGAACTCTGAGCTGCGAATTCGCATCACGTGACTATGTGTGACCAGTAGAAGATCGATATATCATCGGCATGACCTATTGGCTGAAAACTGAATTTGCCGTACCATGGGTGCAGCAGGCGCAAGGATATTACGCAGCGCCTGAAAATAGTCCCCAGCACGCTCTCTGTGTAAGCAGGTTGTCACATTGGTTATGTTGACGGAAGTTAGCCTATTTTCAGGTACTGCGTAATATCATTGCACCTCTGCACCCATGGTACGGCACCAAAGTTACGTGATTATTACGCAGGAATGAGAGTATAGTCCCTAGCCATATAGATCTAGAAAATTGCAACTTTTAATTTTCCGTCGGTTTTAGTACACCATGTAACTATACACGTCACAACATGTAAATAGGAAAATGTTGGTGTTATTTTGTCACTTATTGAGCAGTAGGCTAGATGGAGCCGTTTACCTCCAGTCTTTGAGCTAAGCTAGGTTAGCGGTGGGTGCGTCAGACAGAGTTATGGCACGTGCAGAGATAAAAATGGTATGTATGGACTTATCTAACTCTGGGGGATACGGTGAATAAGCTAAAGTCCCAAAAAGTTGGCGTGTTCCTTAAAGAGTGGGGTGGGGCAGGAGTGGCACTACTAGGTAGAATGAAGGAATCATTTAGAAATTTAGATTTAGAAAGTGCAATAATTCCAAACGAATGTCCAAAAAATAAAGGATCAATATTAAATAAACAGAGCTCAAAAAATAAATAGATCTCATACAAGGAGCTGTTTTCAGAGTAAAAATGTGCCGTTTTGTTTGAATCAGCTTTATGTGTTTCATACACACTTCCTTCAGAATCTCATTGTCTTTAGATCGCCCCCTCCTTCAGCCTCTGTCATCCCGGGCTTGAGTGGAAGGCTTGGACTTGTGGTGGAAAGAGGCAGGATTATGGGTGGTATGGTATTTCTGCCAAGTCCATACTCCTATGCATATTCATGAGATGGCTCTATAGAGCTGGCAGGAATACATCTGATCCTCTTCAAATGAGAACGGCACAGTTTCCCTCAAATTAAACTAGTCTGGAGATCATTTCAAGGCAGAGTCAGTATTGAGTTGTTTTGTATCACCATAGAAAAGTATATGTTATAATGTTAGTTACTTTCTTCTATCCCAGTTTAATGTGCAGAGATGATATTAAAGGATTACTTCACTTCAAAATGAGAATTCTGTCATTTACTCACCTTCATTTTGTTCAAACCTGTATGACTGTCCTTGTTCTATGGAGCACAGTAGTTTTCAGTCTGTTCACACTGCACTTTTCTGTATAATCAAAGTAAATGAAAAAAGGGGGTGGGGAAAGGAAAATATACACACGATACACAAGTCTCTTATCTAATAAAAATACAGTAATATTGTGAAATATTATTACAGTTTAAAATAACTGTTTTCTATTTTAGTCTTCAGTGTCATGATCCTTCAGAAATCATTCTAATATGCTGATGATAAACATTTATTTTTCTGCTGAAAACAGTTGTGCTGCTTAATATTTTTTGTAGAAACCATTTTTCAGGATTCTTTGATTTAATTGAAAGCTCATAAGAACAGCCTTTGTTTGAAATGGAAACCTTTTCTGGCATTACGAATGTCTCTACTGTCACATTTGATCAACTGAATGCATCCTGCTGAATAAACAGTATACATTTATTTCTAAAATAATAATAATAATTCTGAAAATATTCCCCTGTACCATAGGTCTCAAATCTCATTTGTGCCTCCAGTGTTCCAACAGATTTGATGCTGCCAAAACCCATTGTTCTAATTATTTGGAAATGTGAATGAAATTTGGCCGTACAATGGACGATTATCAGTGAATAATGACTCAATTTTTAGCCTGTTTTAATTAAGGACTGTTTTTAATTTTGGACCAGTGAGATTCCAGAGTGGGTGGGGCTACCAAGTGGAACACAGCAGAAATGAAAACTATTTGCAAAATATCACTTGTTTTCACAACAAGATTTTATCACTAGCATGTGTGTACATTTATGTGTGATGCTGTTAGACTAGTCTTTATAGTATTTTATATCATCCTACAGGTGATGAAGACTTATCACATGTACCACACGGAGAGCATCAGTGCAGAGAGCAAGCTGAAGGAGGCAGAGAAACAAGAGGAGAAGCAATTTAGCAAATCTGGAGACCTTAACGTCAACCTCCTGCGCCACGAGGACCGACCCCAGCGCCGCAGCTCGGTCAGGAAGATTGAGAAGATGAAGGAGAAGGTGAGATTACTCTTGTGAGACGGCCGAGCTCATAATGCTTGGCAGAGTGACTCATAATGCCACCCGATTTTTATTAAACCACAGGGCCGTTGCAATCACATTCATTTCCTCTCCCGACACTCTCGAGCAGGATTGTGACCCTTTAAGAGAAATGTTTATCTTATTTCAAGTGGTGTATATATTCTGTGCACAATGGAGGATAAAGCTGTTTGTCGCTCATTGACCGTGATAGGAAGTAAAAGCCCATTTTTATATCGCATCATCTTGGCCGATGTTCTAAATGAGTCTTTTTATCCAAAGTTACTTTCAGTACACTTAATAGATAGACAGTTCCCCTGGAATAACCTTAGGTTAAGTGCCCTTGTGCTTGGTTAAGAGTTCAAGTGCACAATGGTGATGCCTCTTTGCGAGAATCAATCCAGAAACCTTTCGACAGCAAACCTTGAACTTCGAACAAGTAAATGCTGTTCCACACAAATGCATATCTGCAAGTGCTCTTAATTTGAGTAGCTTATAGCATGCCTAATTATTATTATTTTATTTATAGCTTTCCTGTATCTCAAACAGGAGAACATGGCATTAGCAATGCCAAGGTTATGGGTTCAATTCCCAGGGAAAGCAAGAACTGATCAAAATTGAAGTACCTTTAATGCATCGTAAGTTGCTTTGGATAAAAACGTCTGCCAAATGCTTAAATGCAAATATAATTATTATTATACTGATATACACCGATCAGGCATAACATTGTGACAGGTGATTATCTCTTCATCACGGCACCTGTTAGTGGCTGGGATATATTAGGCAGCAAGTAAACATTTTGTCCTCAAAGTTGATGTGTTAGAAGCAGGAAAAATGGGCAAGCGTAAGGATTTGAGCGAGTTTGACAAGGGCCAAATGGGTCAGAGCATCTCCAAAACTGCAGCTCTTGTGGGGTGTTCCCGGTCTGCAGTGGTCAGTATCTATCAAAAGTGGTTCAAGGAAGGAACAATGGTGAACCGGTGACAGGGCACATTGATGCACATGGGGAGCGAAGGCTGGCCAGGGTGGCCTGGTCTGAAGAATCACATTTTCTTTTATATCACGTGGATGGCTGGGTGCGCGTGCGTTGCTTACCTGGGGAACACATGGCACTAGGATGTACTATGGGAAGAAGGCAAGCCAGCGGAGGCAGTGTGATGCTTTGGTCAATGTTCTGCTGGGAAACCTTGGGTCCTGCCATCCATATGGATGTTATTTTGACTTGTACCACCTATCTAAGCTTTGTTGCAGACCATGTACACCCTTTTATGGCATCTATAGGATGTGCTGTACAAACAAGTCTGATCCATTGAGGACCCACCTCGCAACTTACAGGACTTCAGGATCTGCTGCTAACATCTTAGTGGCAGATACCACAGCACATCTTCAGGGGTCTAGCGGAGTCCATGCCTCGACAGGTCAGGGCTGTGGGAAAAAAGTGGGACCAACACAATATTAGGAAGATGTTCATAATGTTATGCCTGATCGATGTATAATTATAGTTTTTATATATATATATATAATATCACAAATAAATGGCCAAATTGTGCATCCATACAAACAAGCACAGCACACATGTAGATTTTTAAAATTAAGTTTGAATCACAATTTTTATTAGAAAAATTGTAATTAGATTTGTTTCCCAAATCGTGCAGCCCTATCCGGAAATGTTGCAAAATACATTTAGAAGCAATCCCACCTTTTTCCTAGTTACCTTCTCATCAGCTCTTAAAAGCAATGTAGGCACTAAGCTTTGACTGAACCTGATGGATGGGTTTATAAAAATGAATGTGGGCTGAGCTTTATCTAAGAATGGACAATGAGGTCAGTAAGACTGTAGACAGCCTGGAGACTGAATGGCTGGCTACTCATACAAACCAGATTCAACATTTCAGGTCAGTGACTTCAGCTGTAAATCATTGAATTCATGCTAATTCATAGCTAGTGATATGCACTCACAGGAAGCTAACTCACAATGACTGTGACACTATACAAAAATAAAATTATAAATCAACATACAGGAATAATGTGCTTTTCACATGAAACGTTTTTCGTGTGAATGAATTCAGTTTCTTTAGCTAGCTAGCCAGCTAGCTCTCTCTCTCTCTCTCGCTCTCGCTCTCGCTCTCGCTCTCGCTCTCTCTCTCTCTCTCTCTCTCTCTCTCTCTCTCTCTCTCTCTCTCTCTCTCTCTCTCTCTCTCACTTTTGCTCTTTCTGCTGCTTTCTTTCTCCTTCTGGTGTTCTCTCTCTCCCTCCCTTCCTCCACTTTCAGGCTGCAATGCGTAGAGATGTTGGCATGAAAGCCACTCAGCCTCACACTATTTATAACCATGGTAGCCATGGATGCTCTGTGTTTCTCTCTGCAGCCTGACCTGATTTTGCAGGCTAGCAGACTCCATGGTGATCTTAGCACACCTGCAAGCCTTTGATATACATTTTGAACTGCAAAAAAAAAAAAAAAAAAAAAAATTGTGCAGCCCTAATTTTAGATTTTTTTTATGTGAATATTACAAAACAAGTATGATAAAATAAAATACACTGCATAATTTATTCCGTTTATATACTGGGAACATAAACGCCACCATTATTACAGGTAGTATTTAAATTGGAGATTACTATAATACAAACCCAGCTAATCATTGTGGCACACTGATTAAAAGGCCTTGTTTGAACTATATGATCTTTGTTCCATTGTAAAGTAGCAATTGACTGCCTAAGTTTAAATAATAGTCTGCACTTATATTGCTCCTGTCATATTTGCTTTCATAACATAATCGCATAACAGTGATGGTTTAATCACTGTCAACCTCAACTCATTTAATCAGTATTCAAGCATTTGTACTAGCATATACTAATCACTGGTGTTTGTTCTTCATTTAAGGATTTTGTTTTGTCAATACAATTATGTAGCAGTCAGCTGTTATTAATGGTACTAGAGCAGCTGTCTTCTTTGAGTGCTCAAGCTTTTTGATGAAAAATTCAGCAGGACCCAGCTGGAGCTCATAAGCAGATGAGACTCGGTCTGCATGTCCTGTTTCAATTCACCGCATTTTAGTATCATTCATATACTATTATAGTTTTTGCTAATTTTTTGTTTGATTGTTAAATGTCTTTATATTTGTATTAAGTTTTAGTTTTAGTTAATGATAGTAACAACCCCAATTCACTGAAAACTGACCTATGATATACACAGCATGTTGTTATTATTCATTCTCTCTTTTTATATCTATTGGTTCTTCATGCTTTTTACCTACTTTACCTTTAAAAGTCACAGGCTGCTCATTTCACAGCTTTTAACTATACTTTCTTTTTCAAAGGTTTTGTTCAAGGTAATTGTGAGTTATATCTGTACACTCCAAAAGATATGTTCTATTGTGTCTTTGAGTACTATTAAAGGATTAGTTCACTTTAAAATGAAAATTACCCCATGATTTACTCACCCTCAAGTCATCCTAGGTGTATATGACGTTCTTCTTTCTGATGAACACAATCTGCGTTATATTAATAAATATCTTTACTCTTCCAAGCTTTATAATGGCAGTGAATGGGGTTGAAGATCAAAAAAGTGCATCCATTCATCATAAACGTACTCCACTTGGCTTGAGGGTGAGTAAATCATGGGGTCATTTTAATTTTTAAGTAAACAAATCATAAGTAATTTTGATTTACTGGGGCTAGTTTCCTCAATGGAAAGTTGTCATAAGGGCTATATCTGTAACTCAGACAGTAGAGAATGGCAAAAGGTCATGGGTTTTTTAGTCACTTTGGATAAAAATGTCTGCCACATACAGTAAATGTAAAAGTAAATTGAGTCAAAAGGTGGTTTTGTCTGTTGATTTCAATGACAATTTGTAGGATAAAATTAGCAAAAACATTATTAAAAAAAGGATATAAAATGGAAAATTCATAATATTTTTATAATAGCCCCTGGATAAACAAAAGACAATTAAACCATTCAGTCAGGGAAGAGTCCTTGTGAAGGTAAATTTAACCCAAAAAGTTGAACTGTGCTCTTAATAAAAGGATATTTTTCATAAATATCAGGTTGTGGAATGTTGTCATATTAATATTGGGGTAAGTAACATGCATTTTATATGTTTTAAATAATTGTATTGTTAATTTAATTCATTAATTCCTGTAGGCCAAAATAATGTTTTGAATTGGTTGTATATTGACTTTTACAAGTTGAAAACATCTGTAAAACATTTTAGAATATACAAACCCTATTCCAAAAAAGTTGGGACACTGTACAAATTGTGAATAAAAACAGAATGCAATAATGTGGAAGTTTCAAATTTCAATATTTTATTCAGAATACAACACAGATGACATATCAAATGTTTAAACTGAGAAAATGTATAATTTTTAAGGAAAATAAGTTGATTTTAAATTTCATGGCATCAACACATCTCCAAAAAGTTGGGACAAGGCCATGTTTCCCACTGTGTGGCATCCCCTCTTCTTTTTATAACAGTCTGCAAACGTCTGGGGACTGAGGAGACAAGTTGCTCAAGTTTAGGAATAGGAATGTTGTCCCATTCTTGTCTAATACAGACTTCTAGTTGCTCAACTGTCTTAGGTCTTCTTTGTCGCATCTTCGTCTTTATGATGCGCCAAATGTTTTCTATGGGTGAAAGATCTGGACTGCAGGCTGGCCATTTCAGTACCCGGATCTTTCTTCTATGCATACATGATGTTGTAATTGATGCAGTATGTGGTCTGGCATTGTCATGTTGGAAAATGCAAGGTCTTCCCTGAAAGAGATGACGTCTGGATGGGAGCATATGTTGTTCTAGAACTTGGATATACCTTTCAGCATTGATGGTGCCTTTCCAGATGTGTAAGCTGCCCATGCCACATGCACTCATGCAACCCCATACCATCAGAGATGCAGGCTTCTGAACTGAGCACTGATGACAGCTTGGGTTGTCCTTGTCCTCTTTAGTCCGGATGACATGGCGTCCCAGTTTTCCAAAAAGAACTTCAAATTTTGATTAGTCTGACCACAGAACAGTTTTCCACTTTGCCACAGTCCATTTTAAATGAGCCTTGGCCCAGAGAAAACGCCTGCGCTTCTGGATCATGTTTAGATATGGCTTCTTTTTGACCTATAGAGTTTTAGCCGGTAACGGCGAATGGCACCGGTGGATTGTGTTCACCGACAATGTTTTCTGGAAGTATTCCTGAGCCCATGTTGTGATTTCCATTACAGTAGCATTCCTGTATGTGATGCAGTGCCGTCTAAGGGCCCGAAGAGCACGGGCATCCAGTATGGTTTTCCGGCCTTGACCCTTACGCACAGAGATTCTTCCAGATTCTCTGAATCTTTGGATGATATAATGCACTGTAGATGATGATAACTTCAAACTCTTTGCAATTTTTCTCTGAGAAACTCCTTTCTGATATAGCTCCTCTATTTTTGGCGCAGCATTGGGGAATTGGTGATCCTCTGCCCATCTTGACTTCTGAGAGACACTGCCACTCTGAGAGGCTCTTTTTATACCCAATCATGTTGCCAATTGACCTAATAAGTTGCAAATTGGTCCTCCAGCTGTTCCTTATATGTACATTTAACTTTTCCGGCCTCTTATTCCTACCTGGTCCAACTTTTTTGGAATGTGTAGCTCTCATGAAATCCAAAATGAGCCAATATTTGGCATGACATTTCAAAATGTCTTTCAACATTTGATATGTTATCTATATTCTATTGTAAATAAAATAGATGTTTATGAGATTCATAAATTACTGCATTCCTTTTTTATTCACAATTTGTGTCCAAAGTTTTTTGGAATTGGGTTTGTAGATGTTGTTTATTTTTTGTTTAATATTATTTCAAGCAAGGGTATTCCAGTGTCAAATCAGTGTCAAGTTAATATTGTGACAACTTAGTGTCACAACAAGCTCCGATCAACCCTATTACTGAAAACAACCAGTGTTCATTTTAAAAGTATTGAATTACAATATTGGGTTTCTCCTTTAGAAAAGTAAGTAATTGCATGACTTCATTACTTTTTATGGAAAGTAATGCGTTATGTTACATTACGTTACAAAAATTATATTTTTGATGAATGTAAAGACCCTTTCATACCAAAAGTGCCATTCTAGATTGTGTTAGAATAGGACACAGGAGAAGAAAGTTCAACACTCTTAGTTCAGCAATAAAAACAAAAGAATTAAACGCAAATATAGTGTTTAACTAAAGTAATTTTCTCTTAGTGTGGTCAGCAGCAAAGACATTGGTTAATAAAGTGAGATTAAATGCATAAAGTATATTTGTGTTATTTATCATGTATACTTATTGCAGGTTTGCATAATATTCTGAGTTTGCATTTCACTGTTTTTATTCATTTTGAGGAATACTGAATCTGTTTTTGTGCAAGTGGGATGAGTAAATGCCTGCTCACTTTTAGTCTAGAACTACAATAACCATCAAGTTTACACAGCGCACACAAAACCTCTACACATTACTCCTCAACATGGCAACAGGAGAGGTATCAGTCAATAAATGGGAAAACAAAGTTACTTGAAAAGTATCTCTGATATTTTGTTGTTAATTGAAAAGTAATGCATTACTTTAATAGTTACTTGAAAAAAGTTATCTGATTACGTAACACTAAAAACAACTATTAACTGGTTTATTCTCAATTTTGTTTCCTTCCAGAGGCAAGCCAAGTACTCAGAGAACAAACTGAAATGCACAAAAGCCCGCAACGATTATTTATTGAACCTGGCAGCCACCAACGCCGTCGTGGCAAAATATTACATCCATGATGTTTCGGATATGATTGATGTGAGTATGCACAATGAGGCATGCGTTTGCTTGTGTGTGTATTAGCTGGGATTTAAACAGTTGAACTGATGAGGGCTCTACTCCATCTATTTCTCTTTACATTGTGGGTGAAGTGTCTGCTTGTTAATATGGTTTGCCTCATTTCTTTTCTCTAAATGTTTGCTTTGCATTTTGCTAGAATGTCATTTTTATTGAATTGGTTTTGTCTACTGATTTTATTCCTTACTCCCTCTGGTGTTTGTGTTTTTATTGAAATATTAATCACCATTACTGTAACCTTCTAATCTGCTTTGCAGCTTCATTCAGCAAAGGATGTTTATTATTATTCTGTCAAACCAGAATGATTTTTTTGTCAGATCTGTATCAAGAAAATGGAATTACTAGCTTAATTGCACGTAAACCTATTTTCGGTTTTTAATTCACAAAATACTGTTGCGTATATAACAACAGGCTGTCAGTGGCACTGGTATCATCCTATCAAAAATATGCTGGGACTGGATTGTTGATGTGAAGTATGCTGAAATATTTCCCCTCCTGGCTCGGCTCTGATGTCTCTGTCATGTTAGCATTAGTACGGATACTGTAGATAAACCAAACCTCTGTGATTTTTGCTGAGAGACGCAAAGAGTGTCACATTGCTGTCCATCAGTACGCCCTGATTTCCTGGAGCAATTTAAGAAAATACAAACCCACACACAGCACACACACTTGTACATCTGATAACAGGAACAAAGGCAGAGAGGAAACATAAGCTATTATAGATAACTTTTAAGCCAAGATATATTCCTCTATGCAAACTACTGCAGTCACATACTGTATGCTTATCTTTGTTATCTTAGTTTTGTTAGGGAATGTTGTATTGGATGGTAAACCTGTAGGGCTTTTTCTATACTTTTGACGGGTTAAGAACTTTGTAAAGGGCTCTCAGTTAGGTTGTTGACATAGGTTTACCTTTAAAACCACTAATTGGTAGAAACCACTGAACCAAAACTCACAAACTCCCACACCTACCATTGGGTATATAGAAATTCATGTGGTATTTGTGGCCTGTCGTGGTGAATTAGGATGCCAGGTTACCTTATACCAGAAATGTATGGTTTGCTAGCTGATCCAAAACATTTGAATGACCACAACCCATAGTGCTGGTGCTTCAAAGAAACCAGCAGGGCTTTACATATCCTCTGTTAAAAGGATAGTTCACCCAAAAATGGGTTCTGTCATCATTTATCCTAATTTACCTGGTCATAATTTGCTTTCTCTGTTGAACACAAAATAATATCCACTATATTGCCAAAAGTATTGGGACGCACCTCCAAATCAAATTCAGGTGTTCCCATCACTTCCATGGCGACAGGTGTATAAAATCAAGCACCTAGGCATGCAGACGCTTCTACAAACATTTGTGAAAGAATGGGTCGCTCTCAGGAGCTCTGACTTCAAGCATGGTACCGTGTAGGTTGCCACCTGTGCAATAAGTCCATTTGTGAGATTTCCTCACTACTAAATATTCTACGGTCAGCTGTTAGTGGTATTATAACAAAGTGGAAGCAATTGAGAAACAACTCAGCCACGAAGTGGTGGGCCACGTAAAATCACAGAGCGGGGTCAGTCCATGCAGATAATGCACACTTTCTGCAGTCAATAGCTACAGACCTCCACATTTTGTGTGGCCTTCATATTAGCTCAAGAACAGTGCATAGAGAGCTTCATGTAGTGGGTTTCCATGGCCGAGAAGCTGCATCCAAGCCTTACATCACCAAGTGCAATGCAAAGCGTCGGATACAGTGGTGTAAAGCATGCTGTCACTGGACTCTAGAGCAGTGGAGACGTGTTCTCTGGAGTAACGAATCACCCTTCTCTGTCTGGTAATCTGATGGACGAGTCTGGGTTTGGCAGTTCTAGCCAGAAGACCGGTACTTGCCTTACAGCATTGTGCCAAGTGTAAAGTTTGGTGGAGAGAGGGGGAGGGTTGGGGGAAGGGGGTTGTAAGGTGTGGGGTTGTTTTTCAAGGATTGTGCACCTTAGTTCCAGTGAAAGGAACTCTTAATGCTTCAGCATACCAAGACATTTTTTACAATTTCATGCTCCCAACTTTGTGGGAACAGTTTGGGGATGGCCTCTTCCTGTTCCAACATGACTGTGCACAAGTGCACAAAGCAAGGTCCATAAAGACATGGATGAGCGAGTTTGGTGTGGAGGAACTTGACTGGCCTGCACAGAGTCCTGACCTCAACCCGATAGAACACCTTTGGGATGAATTAGAGCAGAGACTGTGAGCCAGGTCTTCTCGTCCAACATCAGTGCCTGACCTCACAAATGCGCTTCTAGAAGAATGGTCAAAAATTCTCATAAACACTCCTAAACCTTGTGGAAAGCCTTCCTAGAAGAGTTGAAGCTGTTATAGCTGCACAGGGTGGGCCAACTCCATATTAAACCCTACAGATTAAGAATGAGATGTCATTATAATTTAATTTCAGTGCTGTGATGTATTTCCAAGTGAAACGGAATATTGAATAGAGAGCAGGGTTTTACTTCAGCGCTCCTCCTCTCCATCTCTCAGTCATAGGAGACTAACGGTTGGAGGGGAGTGGTTAAGGATATTCAAACCCAAGCTGTCTGATGTCATCGGAAAAGGAATGCCATTTCAGACCGGAAGTTACTTTTCAGATTAATTGTTCACCCTAAGACCAATGATGTTTGCTAACAAAGTAAATAAGGTCGACTTCATCATGTGTTCATGTGCATGTAAAGGCAGACGTCCCAAAACTTTTGACAGTATAGTGCATTTTGAAGAACTATATATTAAAAAAAAAAAAACTGACTTGTATGGACAAAAAAACAAACAAACATAGTTTATTTATATATATTTTTCCCCTTTCAAATCTATAACCCTATACAGTTAAAATGGTTTTAGATAAGACAGACCTTTATTTTTAAGAGTGCAAGGTTAGAAGTAGGGCAGGTCTGTCAAGCTTAATAGTTTTCAGAGAGACTGACAGTGAACCGAATGGAAACAGGTTTATTCATAATGGCAAAACTTGCTATCCCCAATGCACAGTAGAAAATGTGTGGTTTTCTGCTTTAGACCGAAATACATTAGCCTCAGGGCAAATAGCGATTTCAGCATTACTGATACATAGTAAATATGTCTGGATTTACTTCTGTTTATGGTTATGATCTATGGTTATTTGCAAATACTGAGAATTAGCACCATTGCTGTTATTTGACCAAGAATGTGCAAGTACAGATCTAAACTTGATGATATTACTAGCTTTTTACAAATGTACACCTCCTCTCTTGTAGCTTTGTAATGCTAAATAGAGTGTGCCACAGGCTATGACTATGTAGTGTTTGCACTCAAATCCTTTTGAGCATAATATATGGATTTACAGTCCAATAGAGCGGTAACTGCCTCATCGCAATGACTCACAGAGGTTTATAGTTTCCCTCAAGCAATTTTAAACTTGCTCCACATTGCTAAAAGAGGTTAGTTGCACATTTGTTGCACGTTTAAACTAATTAGCTAAGATATCCCACTGCGCTTGTTCTTCTAATTATAGATACTGACGATCTTGATTCTCCACAGGATAAAATTCACTCATTTAGATCATGTCATTTTAATGACACTATGCACAGAGACACAGGAGATGCTACCTGTCTTATAGTTCGTCTTGACAGAGTGAAATGTGAAATCTCAAGACTGCTAAAAATAGGCATCACCATGGAAACATTTTGGCAAATAAAGTTTCATTTATACTGTCTTCATAGGATGAAAGATCGGATTGGTGTTCCTCTAAATGTCATACAGGCTCGCTGTGGTGTGTTTTATCTCTCATCTTTCATTTTTCTTCTTTCCACAGTGCTGTGACCTCGGATATCATGCTAGCTTGGCGCGCACATTAAGGACGTATCTGTCTGCTGAGTATAACCTGGAGACCTCTCGCCATGAGGGTCTGGACATCATTGAGAATGCTGTAGACAACCTGGACCCTCGCAGTGACAAGCACAAGATCATGGACATGTACAATCAGGTCTTTTGCCCACCCATGCGCTTTGAGTTTCTGCCGCACATGGGAGATGAGGTATCAAACTTTCAACTTACCCAATAATATCTTATTAATGGAACAGTTCACCCAAAATGAAAATCCTCTCATTATTTACTCCAAACTGTATGACTTTCTTCTGTGGAACGCAGAAGTTGAATTCTTAAAGGGATACTTCAGCGATTAGCATTAAGTTTTGTATCAGTAGAAACCCGGTAGTATAGTCAAATTATCGTACTTTCCCCCCTCATATCCTCCTGAGACGAGAGATTTATGCATTTTATTTATGGAAAAAATCCTCAGATGATGCAAATATCGTCATTTTGCGTCATCGGAGGAATTTTTGGCCGGAGGCTAAAGACTACAGTCAGTAGAAGGAGCTAGTTCTGCATGTTTTCAACCCGCCCACTGGGATCTCACTCACAGAATGTAAATGCGCACGGCCGCTCGGCTCGGGCATTCATAACGGAGCAGTGCGGAGCAAAGTGAGTGTTTCAGTTTTTCAAATGATTTCATATGAAAGTTAAGCTTCCATAGGCATGATCTGAAAACGCACCAGACTGAACATGCGCCGTGAATGTTTGTCACGCCCACGCTCACCTCAGCTCTGCTCAGCTCTTCGCTCTCGTGATGAATGTAATCTGACTCCTGCTGCGTTTGTGCCGTGACTTTCGTTCGGCTCACTCACATTATATTGAACAGACGCGTTCAGTTTTTAATTGTAGTGTCTATTCTCTAACTGAACAACATTTTTATTACTATGAAAATATAACGGTGGGGGCGGTGTCATGGTGGGCAAGTGATAACCAGTAACCGTGGTTTTGGGAGTGGCCTCGTAGGGCAGCACAAGCAAGTGCATTCTGGGAGTTGTTGTCTTTCATCCACATGAGACAAAAATGCATTTTCTGTCTTTTCTCAGTCTAGAAGGCACCAAATTCAAAAAATTATTTCACATTTCTACTACATAAATGACCCAGTTTAAATGCACATTCATCTTCCCAGCGCTGAAGTACCCCTTTAATGATGTTGGAGAGCACTCCGCAATCAACGATAAGAGGTGTATATATATATTCAGCAGTCTCACCTCAATTCGTTGACAGTTTAGCAGCATTCCTCCATAACCCCTTCTCCACACTTCTAGTCCTACCCATTTACATACGGGGGGAGTACTCTAGGTTCGGGCCAAATTCCAAGCTCGGAGTCCTCCCCCCGGACAGCATGCCAAATACGCATTAAACATTACTCCCTCTAATTGTATGTAAGTGTGAACTCATGAAAAGATTATCCTGGCCACTTAATTTCCATATAATGAAATATAAAAAACACCATAAAACAGTCATTACAGTGGTCCATATCACTTGTGCACTATAGTGCAATCTATATATTAGATATATTATAGTGCAAGCTATATTGTGTAAAAAATAGTCAAAAGTTTATTTATTATTGGGTTTGGAACTACATGAGGGTAAATGATGACAGAATATTAATTTTTTGGGTTAAGAATAATAAAATACTAAATGTTTATTGAAGATCTAAGACATGACAAGACATAAATGTATGACAGAGATAAACTTCGCATTTCAGGTGTGCCAGGTGAGTGCGCAGCAGCCCGTGCAGACTGAACTTCTGATGCGTTACCACCAGCTGCAGTCCCGTTTGGCCACACTCAAGATTGAAAACGAGGAGGTAAGAATCATCACAGTTACTACATTCAACATTTTATCATGGACGTTATCATGCTATTCACCTCTCAATAAAAATAATTTAGTCTCAGCCTCAGATGCCACACCCACATACCGTTCACATACTGTGATGCATATTTCATAGCTCTAATCTGGTTTTATCCAAATTCCAAAATGTCAGGGAGTGCAGGTCTTTATCAGTCTGCTGGGAAACAAAGTTACGGTACAGTAACTTTACCGATACAGCGCCAAGCAGCTACACTGAATGCTTCAGTAGAAGATCTAGTCAATTTAATTTGTGGATTTTATAGTTCAAGACATTGAATCTTGAGAGCTATTCAGAGTTTGTTAGAGCACAACTGTATATTCCACTTTGTTCTCAAAGTTATTTGAGATCTTGGATTCCATCTCCTAACATACAAAAAAAAAAAACTTGTTGGTTGATTTACCCTGTCAATCAGAGATAGCCCTGTTTACGTGGGCAGCTCTTTGTTAGAACAAGCTACAAAGTGGACCCATACATACCCTATTATCTTGCTTAGATCATCGTGGTTCATCAGTTCACATTAAAGGGATAGTTCACCCAAAAATGAAAATTACCCCATGATTTACTAACCCTCAAGCCATCCTAGGTGTGTATGACATTCTTCTTTCAGACGAATACAAGCTGAGTTATATTAAAATATCCTGGCTCTTCCAAGATTTATAATGGCGGTGAATGGCAGCCCAAAATTTGAAGACCAAAAAAGTGCATCCATCCATTATAAAAGTTATCCACATGGCTCCAGGGGGTTAATAAAGGCCTTCTGAAGCAAATCAATGGGTATTTGTAAGAAAAATATCCATATTTAACACGTTATAAAGTAAAATATCTAGCTTCCTGCGGACCGCCGTCCGTATTCAACTTAACGGAAAAAGCTGGTGCGACAATGACGTTGGATGTAGCATAAGCGTTTTGAACCTGCGCGAGGTGCTATGCTTTCTTTGTAGGTTGAATACGGAAGGCGGTCCGACGAAAGTTGCTTTCAAACCAAACAGCTTTCTGTTTGTCATTGTAGCAAATTCGCGAAAACTGCGTGGGGAAATCTATTGCCCATACTCAATTTCTGATCACGTAGATTCCTATTGGAATGAATGGAGTTTCCTTGTGCAAATTCAAGGAACAACAGTAAACGTGACTGCACCTTTATTCCAAAGATTAAAAAAACGTGTCTTTGTTAATCTTTGAATGAAACTAATTTCCTTTTGGGCTGATGTCATCAAGTCCTCTTATAATTTTCAATCCCTCCACTTCAAGCACCTGATGTCACATTATAGAATTAAAATAGGTTTGTGAACTCCAGTTACTGTTGACTTTAACTCCCGCTGGTGTAACCAAATGCTTTGGAGACTGTTGGGTTTTATTTACACCTGGTCATTGGAAAGATTCATCAGCTTCTTTAGTGTGAGTCATAACTCTGCAGAAAGCCCAACTGCCTCTCTCACACGAGTCTTTAGCACTTAAAGAGCCCTCGGCTTTACTCGCATACATTTTTTTTCTGTTGTCTTTAAAGCACTCAAGAGAATACTTCAGCCTAGCAATCAAACTCATTGCAATTTAGTCCATCTTTCCTGGGAACTGAGAGTGTATTTTTAGCATACTCATCTGTTAATGGTGTGTTTCTTTTGGGATGGAACGGTTATCTCCATGTTTGGTCTTCGGTGAGGGAGAACGAATACAACTCGGGCGCATTACCAACCATCTAAGTGTATGCAGGTGCTAATGGCCTTTATAATAACACCCGTCTGTGTGTATTGATGACTTCATCTTGCCCTTATCACTTTGTGTCTCATAACCAGCTAGTAATGGATGATTTTGTGTCATATAGGAAATGTGCCACATTAATCTTTGAGGGCCTGGGGCTAATTTACGCACCGGTCACTACAGCATTCAGACAATCCTTGATTTCATACATTGGTGGGAGTGATCTTTGGTCCTGGGGTCGAAGGGAATCCAACCCTCAAGAGATCAATGGGATCTATAGAGATTTAGGAAGATTTCAAGATGTATATTGTATACTACTGTACATGCTCAAAGGTCACTTGTGGTTTGGCTGTTGTCGTTAGGGATAGGGATCAAATTTTGTGCCCGCAAATAGTCTGGGTCGTTGATCAGTTTTGAGATTTTAAAAGTACCTGCATAAACATTCAGATAGGCTGCAACACACTGTAGGCTTATGTATCAAACTGACACATAGATGCTATTGCAGACATAAGGTTGAAGCTCATTGTAAACTTATTTTTTGAGAATTATTGTTTTCTCAACCAGTGTACACATTTTTAGTCTTTCAATATCCTTAAGCTCATATTGTGGGTTTGAATATATCACAGTGCCACGTACCTGTTATTGCAAACCTGTTATTGCAAAACAATAAGCACTTTTTTCAACTACAATGGGGACAGAAAATGTTATTTTAAAGTATTATAGAAGTTCCCACAATAAAGATTGTTTTTTTTCTGATGGCTTGATCGGGCCAGTGTTTTGTTTTGTTTTTTCTTGCACTGCCAGCATTATAAGACAACAACATGGTAATACATGATGTATTAACATCATGTTTTATAGCATCATAATATTTTTCATTTAACATTTTCTTTTTCAAAAGAAACTTACTATGGAAGCCTCTTTATGCAAAAAAAATAAATAATCTAACTCTCATTTACATATTTTCAGATTTATTTCTTATTTGAAACTTTTTATTATTTGTGTTGAGACAGAAACAGTCTTCCATATATACTTCCATGACTGCTATAAATTCATAAACAGACTTTTGCTGGAAAACCATGGCATTTGATGTTAAACATTGCTGATTTAGTTATAATTTTAAACCTATTGTAACTAATGCTTCCGAGATTAATTTTCAGTTTCAACAAATTCCCACTTTCTTTTTATTTACGTACAGCGTCCAGAAATATACACTACAGTTCAAATGTTCGGGGTCAGTTTTTGAACTGAAGTCCCTTAAGTTACAGTAATATTGTGAAAATAACTGTTTTCTACTTTAATATTATTTCAAATGTAATTTATTCCTGTGACCGTTTTCAGCATCATTACTCCAGTCTTCAGTGTCACATGATGCCTTCAGAAATCATTCTAATATGCTAATATGAAAAATGTCTTATTAATGCTGAAAACAGTGTTTGCCTGTTTTTCAGGATTCTATGATGAATCGAAAGCTGAACAGCATTCAATCTTTACGGTCACTTTTGATCAATTTAATGCCTTCTTGCTGAATAATATAATTGATTTAAAAGTTTGACCCCAGGCTTTTGAACGACAGTGTAAATCTTATATTCTAAAAGTTCATTCTCATCTCTTTTTTCACCTTACTGAGTCCCTGCTATGCTTTAATTAGGTACGCAAGACCTTGGATGCCACCATGCAGACCTTACAAGACATGCTGACAGTGGAGGACTTTGATGTGTCAGACGCCTTCCAGCACAGCCGATCCACAGAGTCCATTAAATCCGTGGCTTCCGAGAGTTACATGAGCAAGTTAAACATTGCTAAGAGACGAGCCAATCAGCAGGAGACGGAAGTCTTTTACTTCACTGTGAGTGGCCTTATTTTCTCAGACCATAAGCACTGGGCCCACCAGTACCGTTTTTATTTTTAGGCCATTTTTATGATGTATAGTAATATAGTCAATTCATTGGGATTTGAGATATTGACGTAATTAATTCAATTTTTATTCGATTGGCAGTCCTAAGTATTAGTTATTTCAGACACTTGATGCCAAAACCCAATATCTTCCATTTATAAGATGAAGTCCTGGTCCTCAAGATCTCTGGACTATCAGTAGATCTTTTAATACATGGTTCTCATCAGAATTGTCTCTGCAAACACTGATATGAAAGTATATTCCTGTCCTATCTATCTATCCAAACTCAGTCATCACACATGAATCCGCAAAACATTCGTGACAAGGCCCATGCCTCACCAATGAGACGGAAATTAAACCCTCCTATCGGAACAGATTGAATTTGCAGCGTGCAAAGTGCAGCGAAATCTGTTCTTTGTTGCCCACAGCACACATCACTCCCCAGTTTTAGTCACATCCTATTAAAATCATTAGCTCACTGACGCCTTCATCTGTGTCGCAGAAATTCAAGGAGTACCTGAACGGCAGTAACCTCATCATTAAGCTGCAGGCCAAGCATGACCTGCTGAAACAGACTCTGGGGGAAGGTGAGTTGTCTGTTTATTAAATAAGTTTCTCTCTGCTCTCTGGAAATGCTGAGTGCCAGCTAAGCCTCTGGCACCTAATTGCAAATTTTGTCACTGTTGGATACAAAATTGAAAGTTGTAGCTGCACAGCGAGCTCAATAAGTTTATGACTAATGAATGGTTCTGGACTAATTGGAAAAGACATACAAAAGTGAGATCCAAAAGTTTAAGACCACTAGTGAAAAGTCTTCTTTTCTACATCCACTTGTCTTATTGAAAGCTGGTAAAACTGAGATGAACTCCACAAGTTTGTGTAAACCTGATGATCATGTTATCCAGCATGATTTGAAATGATCCAAAAGCATCACGTCCAAAAACTTCATTTGTACAAAGGTGTTAATATTGTCAGTGTCACCAATTTGCTTATGTATTAGTGACCTAGAAATAGTTCAGAATATATATATATATATATATATATATATATATATATATATATATATATATATATATATATATATATTATATATATATATATATATATATATATATATATATATATATATATATATATATATATATATATTTATATTTATATTTATATTTATGTAGTTTTAATTGTTTTATTTTTTAGAATCCTAAAATCTACTTTTGTTTTAGTCCCTTGACAATCCTAATTATTAGTTATTTTGGACATAACGTGTGTATATTGTGGTGGGAGGAGTAACAACTTATAAAGTGGGTGTGGCATCAGGCCTCTGAAAGGCTTTATTAACATAAAAATAAACATTAAAAAAAATGTATATTGTGTATATAGGAATAAAGTGTCAAAGGGGGAAAAAAGTGTCCAAATAAACAGGGGGATCTGGTGTACTCGCTGTGCTGAGGCACGTGAAGGAAAGGTAGTGTTCAGAGGGGTTGGTCCATGTAAAGGGGGCCGGGTCCCGGCACCCGCACTTGCTCCCTTCTTTGGTCCGGAGCGTGAGAGGCGGCTTCTCCATTGGCTCATCTTCCCAAGGGCTGTGGAGCTGAGGGGCAAAGCAGTCCAGCCATTCTCAGCCCGACGTCAGTGGGTTTGGCGACTCTATGGACTCGTGGCGTGGGAATCCCTCTCTGCTCCCCTCCCAGTGTCACAGTGAAATCGAGTGGCAGATGGATATCCCAATATCTGAAAGGGTAATAGAGGCCTTGTTTGATTTATTGTTGGATATAGAGCTTTAAACTAAATGTTTTAGTAATATAGTGGACAATTTTCACCCTAATGTTTACAGTATTTTTCACATCTAATTTAGACCTAATGTTAATAAAAATTGGAATTAAAGAGTTAAAGCAATTTAATTGTTTTGGGGGGCAGAAAAAGGGCCGAACACTATTGTAAATTTTGTTGATTTATTAGATACCAATGCCAAAGACTTTCTTCAGGCAAATAATAATGTTTGTCAAAGACCTTTTTGAAGCAAATGCAATAATAATAATGATAATAATAATACATTTTATATATAATGCGCTTTTCTAAAACCCAAAGCGCTACAAACAATAACAAATAAAAACAAATAAAATATAAAAATAATGCAATACAAAGAAATTATAAAATCATTGAAACTAGCTAATGTGGGAGTATCTCTAACAGTGAGAGGAAGTGCATTCCATAACCTGGGTGCAGCGACAGAAAGCGCTCTCCCTCATAGATCTTAATCCACAGGGAGGCTGCTGAAGAGTGAGAGAATCAGCTGACCGAAGGACACGAGAAGGCGTGTGCAGGGTGACTAAGTCACAGATATATTCCATGCATAGCTTTGTAAGTTAGTGTGAGAGTTTTAAAAACAACGCCTGTGATGTGTTGACGATATGTAGAAGCTATGTCAGTGTTTTTTGGGTATAAAGAATTCATTTAAGTGATTTAACAAAAAAGCTAGACTGCCATTTGTACATTGTAAACACGCTTCCTGTTTGTTTTTACAAGCTGAAGGATAAGTATAGTTGAAAGAGTTAAATGGAAATTACCTTGAATATTCCTTTAAGTCTAAGCCCTTTTGTTGTCAGATGATTATAGAGACCCTTATTTCATGGCCACATTTCCCATAAGGCCTCTTGTCACTTCTGTTACGGGCAGTTTACGCCCAATCAATCAGCTAGTGGCACCAGGGGGGGAATTTCGGCAGCTGCCTGTGCGGCAGCTCATAATCTAATGACTGCACACTGTGGGATGCCCCAGCTGAGTCCAGCCATCCACGTATATGATAACTGACCAGTCCTGGCCTCTTCCCCTCACCAGACTGTGTGCTCAATTACACTTCACCTCTTCGTCTGAGTAAAACCAGACACTCGAGGCTGGCCAAAGTGTGTGCGTTAGGGTGTATGCTGCATATACATGAGTTTATCGCATATGGTTGCAGTAGGTACCGCCCATGTTTTTAAATTATTCACCTAATTGAGCCTCGATCCATTAAGCCAATTAGCTTGGCACATCTAATTCTCTCCATTAATGTTATCAAGGGTTGCCATGGTGCCAGCCACCTGGCTTAAATGCTCACACTTATCATTTAAATGAGTGATGAAGAAATAAACCATCTCTGTTTGCGAATGTCCTGTAGATCCTCCCTAACCGCTATCCAGAAACGTGTTAGGAAAGGATTCAGTCTTTTTTTAACCCTTCAGCTGGCAGGACAAAAGCCTTTCAGTTTTTGGAATTATTTTAGAGGGCAAAGCAAAGGCACATGGGAACCACTCCATTTGATATGCAGATTTAGTGAAATGAAATGATTTGAGGGGCCACTTCACATCACTAAAGTACCCATGTAGAAACATTAGTGGTTCCACCTCATTACACGGTGATAGAAAATTGGAAAAACTTGGTCTGCTTGTGAGAATTTTGGGTCTTTTTTCCCACTTCATTAAATTTTTTCCAAACCGATATTTAAGATTGAACATTCTTGCATTATCTGGAATTTTTGTAACTTTTTTGGTTTGTGGGCTTGTAAATTTTCATTGTTTGCATCGTTGCGATAGCAGGGAACCCTTTTGGCCGGACTGAATATTGGGACAAAGAACTTAGTGAGCCGTCACAGATATCGCTCAGTGTCACCAGTGTGAAATGAATCCCTTGATGCACACCCACTCTCTACACACCCTCATACACACAAATACAAACACACACACACTCATTTAGCCTCTTTTAGTTCCCTTCTGTGACCGTCTGAAACCCCGCAGGGCCCTTCCGAGGTTTCTACGGTGACCAGTGCTCTTCATTGTCTCAAGCGCAGTGTGGCTGCTCACCCATTCATCTTGCCTTCAATAGTGCTGGCCACTCTCACGATAGCCCTCAGTACGCCCTGACCGAGCTTTAGAACCCATTGCGTGAGATCATACTAAAATGACATTTCTGACTCCTCCCTCTTTTCTCTTTCATTTTCAGGAGAAAGAGCCGAATGTGGAACTACAAGGTAAGCGAGTTCTGAGGATTGTGAAATTCCCACTTTTCAGAAACAAAATAAAGGTTCTTAATTGGCATCTGTGATTCCATTAACATCCATGGAACCTTTGTATTGCACAAAAGGTCCTTTATAATGGAAAAAGTTTCCTCAGATTATTAAAATATTCTTCGCACTAAGAAACAAAATGGCAACACTGTGAAAACTCCTTTTTGAAACCTTAAGATTGAAGATATACTTTTAGTTTGCTTTTACTACAATATCTAAAAATGTCTGTCCAATTAAATGGTCTTGAAACATGTCAGGCCTAAATACTAAGATTTAGTAATTATTATACTTCCCATAGTCATTATCCATATCCATGATTATTGTTTTTAATGAAGAAAAAAAACAATCACAAATCTTTTAATGGCATTTTTAGACTAAAAAGAGTACATTTTCTGCAGGTTCAGCTTATAAAACAACTTTTAAATCCCATAAGAGGCTAGGGTAAAAGTAAGGGTAAATTAAACTTTTTTGATATTGCTTAGCGGTCAAAAGGGGACTTGTCCTCAAGCTGTCACTGGCAGGGCTCAACTCATGCTGGGTTATCCAGAATGTCCTCTGACAGTCGGAGAATGCTGAGAATAGAGCCTTCCTGGTAAACAGATGCAGACCTGTACTGACCTCTCAGTTGGATGACATCTACCAGTGTTGCCATTGATAATCACATGCCCTTTACTTCAATTTTAAAATGACACCTATACTTAGGGCTGCTCCATTATGGCAAAAATCATAATCACGATTATTTTGGTCAATCTTGAAATCACGATTATTAGTGGGTGATATGATCAAAGTCTTATTTCATGATTTGAGTCATTTTAAATGTCAGAGAAATGTTACATTTATCAGTACTTCAGCAAAAACTAATTCTAGGTTAATTAATGTAAGTAAAAAGTCCTCAAAACAAAGTCAACAGTGACAAAAAGTCAATCAAAGTGAACAGTCAGCAATAAAATAAGAACAAAGAAACTAATTTCCAACAACACTGACTAAAAATACAACAGAACAAAAATACTAATTAAACAGTGCTTTAGGTTTTTCAGTGGTATTCAAATAAGTAATAGCCTACAACAGAAATTGAATGAAGTAATCAAATGTAAAATAACACTTCTGTATACATTAAATCTAGACTAATCCTTATTAAAACTACAAAGGTTATTCATTCAAGAGCAGTGAGTGATTTTATATTTGCCTTTTGTTGTTTGATCAACAATAATGACTGCAGCAGATTTATTAGGCTGCTGTCACTTTAAGAGCTGCACGGATCCAATATACTGTTACACATATTTTCTTTCTCAACTGTTTACATTCACTGGCTTGATTGTGGCTGCATCTGAAATTGCATACTTCCCTAGTAGGAGAAAAACAGTATGTGACAAAAGAATTATGTCAGAATTCACAGTGCTCGTAAAAAAGAGTAGGCAAAAAGTACCCAGATGACCTACTACTTCCGTAGAGATTCTGAAGTGTGCATACGGTGGACACTTTACTATCCCATGAGGCCACAGGAGAGGATTTATGAATGGTGGTGAAGTGACATAACTGACACTGGTAGGTCACATGATGATGACAACATGGCGAATGTAGTACTTTTGGATTACATTCATACTACATATATTTATACTATATTATAGATCATACTTTTTAGCGGTTGTGAAGTAATTACTTATTCAAAACAAGTACCTACTCATGTATGAGAGTATGCCATTTCAGGTGCAGCCTGTGTTTCCAAAACGGCATTGCGACATATTTATGTGTAGACTATTTGACCGCTTGGGTGCTTATCTGACAAGCACACATTATACTTTGTCTATGTGCGTCCCGTCCGTCTCTGAGCACACTCACGGAAAGCCGCCTAGGGAACGGTATCTCTTTCGAGGCTTAATGTAATTTTAATAACACTGTTTAATATCAAGCACGTCCCGCAGTAGACTGCATTTTACAACACTCACTTATTGGGCTGATTTGGATGTTAAGTTTGGCTTAGGGAGGAACGAAAGTGCACCACTGTGAAGGAAAGGCAGGTGTGCTGGACGGAAGGCGGAAGCGGCACAGTAATCGTTTAATGTCGATTATCTTGTTTTCAATGCTTGGTCGGCACATATGTTGTTGCAGCAACATATAAAATTGCACTTGCATAGCTAGTAGCTTTTGTATTCATGTAATTATATAGATTGCTTCAAACTTAATAAAGTGAAGTGGTATTTGTTCAAGCTCTGATACAATGTCTATACTTAAGCATGTATAGATTCTCTATGGCCTCCATTGAAAACATCCAACTCGCCCATTTTGTTAATGATTAATAACGCAAGTAAATATAAACAACAGCTTGTGCTATGCCCTCAGGTTTACAACCAAAGTCGGAGCTATGTCATGTTTGACTTTGATTGCATTTACCAGTCTGTCACAACAGCAGTTGTTTCAATAAGGGCCCGATTCAGAGCTCCTATAGGGAATAGAAAACTCCCTGCAGTTGTTATCGGTTAATTTGAGGTCAAAAGCATTAGGATGTAATTACGATCTTTTAAAGAACAACAATTAATGCCTGTTACTTACTTAAACCCTTCATTATTGGCTATTTTCTCCGCTGAGATATTTGTAAGAGAAAGGGTTGGGCTATATGGATTTAAGGTCATATATATATATATATATATATATAATATGTATGTATGTGATTTGGGAATTTTGTTTGTGTTTTTGTTCCATCTAACATCTCCATTCCTCAGACCCCCAACCCTTCCCCCGAAACCACAGAAATTGCGGAAACCAAGGCCTCGTTCCATCTATAACCATAAGCTATTTAATGGCAATATGGAGAGTTTCATTAAGGTACCAACTGACTTTGGTGCTATCAGTGCCCTCTGGTGGGCTGGAGGGATGGCTGAACCTCTGTCTATCATTTCTGACTGACTCATGCGCTTACACCCTCTATTTGCTTCTGTTAATTTCCGTCTTTCGCCAGGTGGTAATGATGCAGATGATAAGGGTGGCGGCTGATGCCCTCCTGCCTAAATGTAGACTAAGCAGGGCCCATTAGTTATTAAGCAACTGCTTTGATGTTTAATTTAAGCAATTAAGTGGTCGATTACCCATTAAACTTAAACAATTTTGTTTAAAAAGACATTTTAAATAGCAGAGAAAATGAACTGAAGGGCATCTAGTTCTCCACATGTCTCCCTTTTTCTGCATCTCAAGCCATTCCAGTAGCCGGTCTAATGCTATTCCACCCAATCACCACGACGACACTGTCGTCTCCATGGCGATTCTGTCGTCCTTCCTGTCTAACTGTGATTTTTCTCACCTCTTTCACTCCTCTGCTCTGCTCTCCGCTGCTTTGTGTCCTAGGGGAAGACGGAATGCTCGTACCCGCAATCAGGTACTGTAGAATAGGGCCAGCCATGGACTGTCTTTACCTTTCAGATAAGGCTGTAATACATTTGCTTAGAGACAAATGGCTTGTCTTTGTTTCTTTCCAGACGAGTTCAAAGAGAATTTCTAACGAGCTTTCTGTAGCATCCTAGGATGAGTTGCTACTAGCAGCCTTGGCTGAACTTTTTTAATATTTTTTTCTATTGTGTAATGCTCTCGAGGACAGACATGCTTAATGCTTTGCTTTATTCCCTACTAAAACAGCCAAAAAAAGAATTGTTTTTAAAGCATTTCGAAAATTGTTACTTTCTTTAAAGGTACACCAAGGATTTTTTCCATTTAAAAAAGTTTTGCACCTATTGATACATAAATATATTTGTTTTGTTACACAGTTAGTGCTGTCAAATCGGTTAATCACGATTAATCACATCTGAAGTTTCGTCTTCATACATATATATATATATATATATATATATATATATATATATATATATATATATATATATATATATATATATATATATATATATATATATATATATATATATTTTACACCGATCACACACAGATTCTTAATATTGTGTCAGTCCCCCTTTTGCTGCCAAAACAACCCTGACCCGTCGAGGCATGGACTCCACTAGACCCCTGAAGGTGTGCTGTGGTATCTGGCACCTGGTACATGGTCTGCAGCATTGCTTAGGTAGGTGGTATGTGTCAAAGTAACATCCACATGGATGGCAGGACCCAATGTTTCCCAGCAGAACATTGCCCAAAGCATCACACTGCCTCTGCCGGCTTGCCTTCTTCCCATAGTGCATCCTAGTGCTATGTGTTCCCCAGGTAAGCGATATACATGCACCCGGCCATCCACGTGATGTAAAAGAAAACATGATTCATCAGACCAGGCCACCTTCTTCCATTTTTCCGTTGTCCAGTTCTGATGTTCATGTGCCCACTGTTGGCGCTTTCAGCGGTGGACAGGGGTCAGCATGGGCACCCTGTCTGGTATGCTGCTATGCAGCTCCATACGCAACATACTGTAATGCACTGGGTATTCTGACAGCTTTCTATCAGAACCAGCATTAACTTCTTAAACAATTTGAGCTACAGTAGCTCATCTGTTTGATCGGACCACATGCGCCAGCCTTCTCTCCCCACGTGCATCACTGAGCCTTGGCCGCCCATGACCTTGTCACCGGTTCACCACTGTTCCTTCCTTGGACCACTTTTTATAGATAATGCCCACTGCAGACCGGCCTTCATTGGCCTTGAAAAAAACTTTTAACTCTACATATTCATATTCCACAAGAAAGCATTGCAGAATTACAGAGATAAAGCAAGTAGTTTTTAGCTGGTCATGTGATCTTAAAATGGAGGCCCAGTGATGCGACCTGTTCCGTGTAAAATACAGCAGGTTTTATTAGGTTTATCATGATTGTATATGATACAATTTTAACTACTATTAGTACTTTTCACTTTTTTTAATGAGGGAAAAATGTGTAGGTGTACCTTTCAATGGGACAGTTCACCTAAAAACAATACTTCTCTCATCATTTACTCACAATGTATGACTTTCTTTCTGCCGAAGAGCACAAAATTAAATATTTTGAAAAATCTGGGTTTGTTTTTGTCCATACAATAAAAGTTAATTAGCTCCAATGTTGTTTGACATTGTATGTACAAAATTGTCTTTAAAATATTATATTTAGTTTTCCATGAAAGAAAAAAGTGTACAGATTTGGGAAGACATGAGAGTGAGTAAATGAGGACAGAGTTGTCATATTTTAGTGAACTATGCCTTTAAATCTCAGCCACAGTTTTATTACTGATGCCATTTTGTAATGATTGTTGTCTTTCAGGATTCAGGTCAACCCATTCCTCTGGTAGTGGAGAGCTGTATTCGATACATTAATCTATATGGTAAGCGGTTCAAGGAAAGGTCACTAATTGATTGCAGATAAACATGCTGACTCAGGAGCTACTGGAAACCATTAGAGAGCTCTCCAGAAACAACACATCCCCTTATCATTCACTACACACTCTGAGCCACAGAGAGACACAGATGCTAATTTAAATAAGGACTCATCTGTTGTAAGTTTTAGTGATCCCATGATACTTTCGAAAAAGTTCCATATAAAGTCCATCTGTTAGGGTGAAGCTGAAGTCAGTGAATTTAGAGAATGACATGGGTTTAGCTGCTAAATATGCTGTGGATAGATGATTTATTATTCTGCTAGAGACTATAAATGTTTATGGAAATAATAATGCTATGAACTCTCAATTCTCTGTGCTGGCTCAAAGATTGCTAACAGGAACCTAATCTACTCTTTCTGTGAGATTATTGCTTTAAGATCACAGGCGTTCCCTCAGGATCTAGTTAAATCTCAGAAAATCATTGGAACCTCTTTAACAAAATATGTGCTAAAAAATAAAGGATCCCTTAGAGGGAAATGTTGCAATTTCTTTGGTGCGCATCTTGTTTTGAGCTGAGATAATGCAATATCATGCCTTGACAAGTTGGCGACTCATGTTTCTATTTATTTCCCTGTGCCAGGGCTGCAACAACAAGGCATATTCCGAGTTCCTGGATCTCAGGTGGAAGTCAACGATATTAAAAATTCATTTGAAAGAGGTTAGTCCCCTAGAGATGAATTGTTATTATTTTTCAGTTCTTTTTTTGTACTTTCTAAACTATGAATTTCGTTGCCGAGCAGAGAGTGTAAATAACAGTTTCAATTTACCAAAGCTTTACTGTTAAAACAGATCGATTCAGCATTTAGCTAATGTTTGCAGATACAGACAATCATGTGCCTGGTTTTGAGATTCACATATTGTCAGAACTGGAGTCTTGTCATTTCTAGGGCTTTACCATCATCGAAATTGTTCCATTGCACTGAAACATTCACAACCTAGAATTTCCCAGAATGCACAATTGAAACTCTCACTCTCAAAAATTAAAAATGTTAACTTTTAAGGTACAAGTGGCCATTACTGGGGTACCCTTATGGGTACATTTTTGTACCTCTGAGTAGAGGAAACAATAGTATAATTGTACCCTAAGGACCAATTGTGTACCTTTTAAAGGTAAAGTTACACGTCTTGTTCCCCAAGGAACAACATTGTACCTCCACTGTACTTTTTTTTCTGAGAGTGCTGAGTGTGGGTTGTTTGCTATATTCTCTCTTTTTTGTAATTAAGTAAATTGTTAGAACATGTACAATAGCAGGAAAATCACCAAAAAAAATTACAATATTCCACTTAAAGGTTTACATCGGATTATAACAGAAGAAACAAAAATAAGACAGAAGCATTGCAAGAAA
Source organism: Paracanthobrama guichenoti (assembly GCA_018749465.1). Classification (NCBI taxonomy): domain Eukaryota; kingdom Metazoa; phylum Chordata; class Actinopteri; order Cypriniformes; family Gobionidae; genus Paracanthobrama; species Paracanthobrama guichenoti. The sequence goes on from CM031948.1 coordinate 27,214,474, forward strand.
ATAAATGTAAAAAAGGGATAATTTGGCAGATATGGAGGACGACTGCATATTTCATCTACAAGAGAGATGCAAGATAAACAAATGATACCAGAAGAATATCAGTCATAAAATTGTACAGTGATCTTGTTGATAAATAGCTATGTTTTAATGCGCAACCTTGTCACAGGTGATTGAATCATCAGCATCCTAATATTAAGTGAATCAAGGTGTCTGCTAGTGCCCAAATTTCCTAGTGCCCAACTGATTCATATCATAAGAAACTTGTTTTTTGTAGACCCTCTCTTAATAAATTGCATGTATTCATTAACTGACTTGTTGTATAGTTAAAGGGATAGTTCATCCAAAAATGAAAACCTTGTCATCATATACTCACCTTCATGTTGTTCCAAAGCTGTTTAAGTTTCTTTCTTCTGTTGAACACAAAATAAGTTATTTTGAAGAATGCTGGTAACCAGACAGTTGATGGCACCCATTGACTTCCATAGTATTAGTTTTTTCTACTATGGAAGTGGTCAACTGTCTGGTATACATTAATTTATATGTATATAAATGTATATATTTATTTCAGGTGAGGACCCACTGGTTGATGATCAGAGCGATCAGGACATCAACTCAGTGGCAGGTGTTCTCAAACTATATTTCAGAGGGCTGGAAAACCCTTTGTTCCCCAAGGAGCGCTTCCTGGATATGATCTCCACCATCAGTGAGTGTTGATTCCAGCTGCAGGATAGATCAAAATGTCATGATGTCAGTGATTTAAATCTGATATTACTCCATAGATTCCTGTTATTGGTTCTATGTTCTTATTGGCACTTGGTTTTATATATTTTGCTTTAAAAAAAAAATGTCTGGCAAGAGAATGTAAAAAGTAAACACAGATTGTGTTGTGACTGCGGTCATTGTATAGTACCTTGGGGTCAGTAATTTTTTAAAAGATATTAATGATCAAGGATGCATGAAAATAATCAAAGTAACAGTGAAAATATTTATATTGTTAGAAAATATTTATATTTCCAATAAATGGCATCTTTTGAACTTTTCTTTTGATCCTGACAAAAATATATCACTGCTTCCACAAAAACAGATCTGCTTATTAGAATTATTTCTGAAGGATCGTGTAACTGAAGCTTTGTCATCACATGAATACATTGTATTTTACTATATATTAAAATAAATAACATAAATAGATATTGTAATAATATTTCAAAATATTACTGTTTTTATTGTATTTTTGATTTAAAAAATTGATGCCTTGGTGAGCATAAAAGACTTCTTTCAAAAAATGTTTTTTTAAATCATACCGACCCCAAAGCTTTGAGCGGTTTGTAATTTTTTTTATGTGAAGCTGTAGGTCGTTTTATATAAATGTTGGTTTGTCGATTGCTTGTTTCAGAGCTTGAATCATCTGCTGAAAGAGCCCACCACATCCAGCAGATCATCGTCACCCTTCCTCGCACCATCATCATTGTCATGAGATACCTGTTTGCTTTTCTCAATCAGTAAGTGGCTGTTGCGTGTGGCATACTTTGGCACACTGATCCACAATCACACACACACATTCTCAATATTGAGAGGCTAATCTGTAATTTTACCACACTGCCTTCACAGCATTTCTGTCTTTACACTGTAAATCTCCTTGTAAATCACCATTTATATGAATACCAGCAGTCACAAGCAAAGACATTCATCATATTTACAAAGAGCTATTCAACAGCCCCCACTGTTCTTGTCTAATTTATGACCACGTCTGTCAAGGAGTGCTTTAGAGGATATTTACGCCAGAAAAAACCCATCAGTCTGTACTGTACTATACCTGTCCTCTTATCCTGGCTTTTTATTGATGCTTCCTGTCCTCACCCTCCCCCAGACCAAACAGAGAATTTGATTTCACATCATGAGTTTTCCCTCTGACTTCTTTCCCCCTTTCATTTGCTGTCGGTGCCCGCAGCTCTTGCAGCTGTGACTCATTCGAACTTCACTTCTTCAGTCAAGAGATTTCCCAATGAGAGATGAGCTCTCCTCTGTTGAAATATAATACTCTGTACATGAAGATGAATTCTCTGGAATAAAGTTACGAATTAATGTATTGAAAAATAAACAGCTGGGATAAGAGAGAAAGTTTTTGAAAGTTTGTAACTCCTGCAGTATAATGTCACCTTTCAGAACGTAAGGAAGTTTTTCTCTATCTCTGTCTCTTCATCTTTCTAGTCTGTCCCAGTACAGTGATGAGAACATGATGGACCCATATAACCTTGCCATCTGTTTTGGACCCACTCTGATGCCCATCCCGGACGGTCAGGACCCTGTGGCCTGCCAGGCTCATGTTAATGAGGTCATTAAAACCATCATCATCCACCATGAGGTCATCTTCCCCAGCCTGCGAGAGCTGGATGGCCCTGTCTATGAGAAATGCATGACTGGAGGAGAGGAGTACTGGTGAGCTCAAAAGATTTTAGCTGGATTTTGTTGTTACTGCAGAATGTCATAATTTCTCCATTAGAGCCAGCTGTGGCTTATACTGAGCTCTGTACTCCAAATGAATGGGAGTTTAGCACTCAGGTCATATGAAGTGGAATACCTTTGGATGACTTTTGTAACCTATTGCTAAAGGCAATAGTTCTACTTATAAAACAGATGGCTATAAAATCTGATCAAATCCTTACAAAAGTTATTGTAGCATTAACATGGTACAGTGTTGATATGGAAATACAATATGGTTCTTTGATAAATACTATTATTCTAAAAGATTACCAGATTAATATACCATGTTTTTTTATATACCATGATAATCCAGGGTACTGGATACAGGGTACAGGTTTGCTTTGATTATATTTAGTAGTAATAATTGTTTGTTTTTATTTTTTCATATTAAAATTAGATTATGCTCACCAAGACATTTTTGATCGGAAATACAGTAAAAACTGTAATATTTTTGTGAAATATTATTACAATTTGAAATAACTTTTTATTTTAATACATTTTAAAATGTAATTTATTTCTGTAATGGCAAACCTGAATTTTTTTCAGGATTCTTGGATGAATATATAAAGTTCAAAAGAACAGTATTTGAAATAGAAATAGAATTAATGCATCTTAGCTAAACAAAAATATGAATTTCTTTCAAAGAAAGAACCTTAGGAACGCCAAAATTTTGAACAGGTGTGTATTTATTGAACGTGCTGTTTTAAAAGCAATAGGCACTTAATACTCTTTGTTACCTGTTTGCCCTGTGACAGACGCTGTTTTCTCTGCTATATTCTTACATTGTGCTTAACAACAACTCTTAGGCCCGTTCACACAGAACACATTTTTCCAGACAAACATTTGACTGTTGCACTGGGATCTTGTGTCTTTTGCTATCGTACGCATGTCATGGTATTCTGAGTGTGAGGCTCTTAAAGACGTTCAATTTTTAAAAAACATGTCTCACGAGCTTGTTTTTTTTTTCCATGGACCTGCATCACATAACCCAAATAAGTGTTCTGTGTGAACCAGCACTTAACCATTTAAAAATCACTGTAACGCAATCGCTTGTGGCATATTGTGGAAATCAAAATGTGACTCTTGTGGCTTTTAGTCCTCTATGCCCGTCACTCCATTTCATGGAGACTTTAATATTGATACTAACAGGAAAGGATGGATTATTGGTGTGACATTGCAAAACTGTAATTGCCATGTTTTTTTTGTTTTTTTTTCAGTGCTGGCATTATCAGATGTGGAGTTATCGTGTTTACTGTGCTTTTAAACATCTTTCTCTTTCTCACTCAAACAGTGACAGCCCTCACAGTGAACCAGGCACCATTGATGAAGCAGACAACTGCACCGAACCACACACAAGCGATGATGGTACAGGCATTTATGCATTCGTTCATTGCTTTATACACACCCTTATTATTGTCTTTTATAGCATGATGTTGCATTCAATTCTATTGCATAAGGGACCACAAATAACCAGAAGCAGAAATCAGCATTTGAGGTTTTTAGTTTACTCAGTCAATAGAAGTACAGTCAGATTTTTATGCCAGCTTTTGGAGTGAAAGGAATCAAAATGACCACATATTACTTCTTAAAAAATAGAACAATTGTTTTGCCTGGTGTTATTTTGAAGATGATGTGCTGATTAGCATTTCTGTGTTATGCTCTGGCTGACCTTTGTGTGTGTGCGCGTGTGCGTGTGCGTGTGTGTGTTTGTGTGTGCGTACATGCATGTCAACCAACTAATTGACGTCAGATGTCAAAACAAAACAAAACATCTGGTCATATTCAGTTGGATCTAAACAGTTTCCACAAAAACAATATTATTTATACACCCACAGCCAATATGAGACTTGTTACTGTTTTACAGTAAAACATCTAACCGTCCTTAAAATAAAATGCATTTACTTGAGCAGCAAAAAGTCTCATATATTACATGTTTTCAGTGAATGTCAAATTAAATACAAGTCATACCCTCTGGTAAATATTTTTTTATTTTTTTAGCATTAATAAAAAATTGCCAGTGGGGTAAAAAATTATCTTAATTTATGATACTGTATATTCATATTGTCATTTTTGTATTGTGTGTGTACAATTTATTTTAAATGTATCTTTTTAAAATAATTTTCATTTTTATTTAATTAAATGTTTCTTTAAAAAAGTAAAGAGTAAAGAAATGCTTCATAAACACCAGGTTGTGTTGTTTGGTGGATATTATGATTGACATCTAGTTCAGCCAATCAGATTAGTGACATTTAAGCAGTGTGCATCCTTGTTGGCTGGTGGGCTAGGAGGAGATAAGGAAGTTGAAAACTGGCAGCACAGATCATAGACTGTAAAAAAAAAAATATGGACGTGGTGTCCATGACGTCACCTGTAGGATTCTGAAGAGCAGTTCTGAAGCGTAAAGTAGGGTTTAGCTGGCCGTTGCCATGTTGGCAGCGCGTCATCGCGCGTCACTCCTGGATAACTGACAATGGGCAAAGAGACGGGATGTGGGCGGAGCTGAGATGACGTGATGACGAACAGACAGCAGACAAATGGCAATTCACCTGTCACTCAAAGTGGCCACGCCCTTAATTATGCAGAACTTTAAGGATTTATATAATGTAAACGAATGAGTTATAAAAAAATTCACCCCCCTCACAGTTGCCATGAAGGGCAAAATTAGATATTAATATAGATATATTAGATTTTTTTTTGCTATAAAGTTGGGCATTTTAACATGGGGCTCAATGAGATTCTGCTCCCTTTTGGAGCCTGTCCCTAGCGGCCAGTCGATGAATTGCAGTTTAAGTCATTTCCGTATTGGCTTCAAGAGAAACTGGGGGAGGTTGCTGCTTGGCACAGATTCATAAAGGGTTATGTGAGTTTCCAGGTCTTCAAAAAATAAAAAATTCCCTCCCCCCACCTCACCCTCTTCATTTCTCACATGTAAATGATAGCATTGTCTAGCGACTTTTCCGTTGCTATATTAGATGAAGCAGCAGACGGAAATATCTCTTTCGGCCCAGTTCCAGCAATCTTTGCGCTTCATCTCTCTTCCATCCCCTGGATTTCTCTGCTTAATTGCCTCCTCCTTTGGCTTTTATCACTTTGTTTTCCTTTTCTCCCTCTCTCTTGCACGCTCTTTGTTCAGGGTGAGTAAACAGGTCTCACGGGGCTTCCTGCGCCTGCTCCCTTCATTTACTGATTGATGGAGCTGCACTCGCTCGCTAACCCAAAACACCAGCCACATCGCTGATAACATCTCTCGCATACAGCTTGCTGCTCATTCAAGAAGTCATACCGTTTTTTAGTTTCACTAAAACGGTTCAACCTTCAACTAATGAATTAAGAATTGGTCTTTTTTTAACTCTAAAACTAGAGCATTGTTTTTTTTTATCTATTTAAAGATGCGCTTTTTTTCCATGTAAAGAAGAAAAATGAGGGACGGGAATAGAGAGGTGCTGGTATGACGTCACTTTGTAGGCCAATCAGCAGTTAGCATTGCATCGTTTCCTTCAAGAAAAACCCAATAGGATTTTCCAATAGGCTTTTGGATTATTGCAAAAAACAAGCTCTGTGATATACAAAATTTCATGATACTTGCACGTTTTGTCCATTTAAGATAATTATAACAGATGAACACAACTTTTATTAATTTTGAAGCCTAACTGCAATTGCCGGAAGTAAAAATGCTAAAGGTAGGCTATAAACGGACTACACCACGGTCCACGACTACAACATCTCCATCACTAAGCTTCTGACAACTCTATCCGTTATTATCTAAAAACATTTTCCCAGAAGGTTTGAGTTAGAATAGTTTATAAGAGCACAATTATGAGCATAATGAGGCTGTAAAAGCGGACTGAACTTACCTTTTTGGCGTGATGACGTTTAATCTCCCGACAGCCTCTGTAGTCCCATTTAGCTACTTGTTAGCAACCGCCTTTTTCAAGACATAACAGCTTTAAAAAATCACAAGTGGGGTAATACTGGTGCGTCTTATTAATAAAACGTGAAAGTGTCTTGAGCTTGTGTTCACCACAGACCTTATTTCCGCTATTTAACCAAAACCCCATTTAAAAAAAAAACATTGACTTCGGCTAACTCGCTTCCGCATTTTGGCCTACACAGTGATGTCATACCTGAACTTTTATATTGATTGGATTGTTGTGGTCTGTGATGTCATGTAAGTGACAAGTTGTCCTACCCTCATGCCGAAAAACACGCCAACAGACGAGCTGGAGGGGAAGCTATTTTGATTTTAAAAAATTAAAAAATTATGTGCATGGATAAATCATTCATAATAAATACTACAATATTCCATAAAAAACAAGAATTGTCCATTTTGATTTCATGGTAACATATAAGTGACATAGTGGGCTATCTATTTTTGGCACTGCCATTTTTAGTTCAAATATGCAAGGCTTCCTGTACAAAAATCTGTTATGCTGCTTACAAACTTTTTTTAATTTTTTATATTATTTTAATTTATAATCATAATCAAATAACTCACTGGTTTGTAGCTCAAATTCACTGTTTACTTCTCATTCTTCTAGATATTTACCTATAGCACCTAGTTCATCCAGCACCTTCACAGGAAATGGCTTACTTTTGCATTTAAAAATAAGGTGGATTATAAAAGAATATTTTATTCAGCAGGTCGCCGCCTCATGATGGCCACCAAATTTACATATTGCAATTTCAAATTAAACTCATACTTCTGGATAAATTACCTTTCCCTCTGGAGCTCATCAGCTAAAGCTTGCCTTATGCATGACTTCAGGACTGTTTGAAGTCACGTGCTTTAGCTCCAAAACAGTGTTATCTCAGCTTTCCCTATAACCCTCAACACATGCTGAGAAACCGCAATCAGATTCTGAGCCTTCAATCCAGCCAATCTGGTGCAGTCACAATGGAAACAATCAGACAACATACAGAATTGCAAAGGCTGATTTTCTCTCTCTCCTTTTCCATTCTTCCTCTTTCCTTCCACTTCTGTGCCATGCCTGTATTTAATTTCACCCCTGGGTGGAGACCCTAATGAAACTGATTGTTTTTTGTTTTTTTTCAGTCGTCTTGGAGATTTCTGTCCAGCACTGATTTGCTCTGTATACCTCCTTAACCCTGAATGACCCCACTGTCTGTTTGCCCCTGGCAGCGTCTGGGGGGTGAAGCGTGAACTGATCTGTGGTCATATGATGGCAGTGGTCACATTTAAATGGAAGCTGGGTGGCAGATTTGAAAGGATTTAGATAAAGTTCACTTTGCATTTTTAGTAGCCCATCTGTATTAGAAATGTGCCTGTTTCTTTGTGGTCCTGATGGGGTAATAGATGAGATCATATCCACTGATGTGTAAGACCATAATGTGATGAATGTGAATCTTTATGATATGGACTATAGGGCCTATTTGAGAATTAAATTAACATACAAGCTTTTGCTGTGCCTGTTGAACAGTCTTAGCAATATTGCATTGCAGTGATTGTTTTGTTTGTTCAAAAGTTTTTTGTGTAGAAGTGACATTTCGCATTGCAGTGCTCCGTGTGTGTTTTTTTTGTTTTTTGTTTGGTTGTTGCTTTTGGTTCTATATATATATATATATATATATATATATATATATATATATATATATATATATATATATATATATATATATATATATATATATATATAATACATACATACACACACACAGATCAGGCATAACATAATGACCACTGACAGGTGAAGTAAATAACACTGATTATCTCTTCATCACGGCATCTGTTAGTGGCTGGGATATATTAGGCAGCAAGTGAACATTTTGTCCTCAAAGTTGATGTGTTAGAAGCAGGAAAAATGGGCAAGCGTAAGGATTTGAGCGAGTTTGACATGGGCCAAATTGTGATGGCTAGACGACTGCAAACTGTTGTCTTGTGGGGTGTTCCCGGTCTGCAGTGGTCAGTATCTATCAAAAGTGCTCCAAGAAAGGAACAGTGGTGAACCGGCGACAGGGTCATGGGTGGCCAAGGCTCATTGATGCACGTGGGGAGCGAAGACTGGCCCGTGTGGTCCGATCAAACAGACGAGCTACTGTAGCTCAAATTGCTCAAGAAGTTAATGCTGGTTCTGATAGAAAGGTGTCAGAATACACAGTGGACCACAGTTTGTTGCGTATGGGGCTGCATAGCCACAGACCAGTCAGGGTGCCCATGCTGACCCCTGTCCACCGCCGAAAGCGACAACAGTGGGCACGTGAGCATCGGAACTGGACCACGGAGCAATGAAAGAAGGTGACCTGGTCTGATGAATCACATTTTTTTTTTACATCACGTGGATGGCCGGGTGTGTGTGCGTCGCTTACCTGGGGAGCACATGGCACCAGGATGCACTATGGGAAGAAGGCAAGCCGGCGGAGGCAGTGTGATGCTTTGGGCAATGTTCTGCTGGGAAACCTTGGGTCATGCCATCCATGTGGATGTTACTTTGACATGTACCATTTACCTAAGCATTGTTGCAGACCATGTACACCCTTTCATGGAAACCGTATTCCCTGGTGGCTGTGGCCTCTTTCAGCAGGATAATGCACCCTGCCACAAAGCAAAAATGGTTCAGGAATGCTTTGAGGAGCACAACAACGAGTTTGAGGTGTTGACATGGCCTCCAATTTCCCCAGATCTCAATCCAATCAAGCATCTGTGGGATTTGTGCTAAACAAACAAGTCTGATACAGGACAGTACAGGACTTAAAGGATCTGCTGCTGACATCTTGGTGCCAGATACCACAGCACGCCTTCAGGGGTCTAGTAGAGTCCATGCCTCGACGGGTCAGGGCTGTTTTAGCAGCAAAAAGGGGACCAACACAATATTAGGAAGGTGGTCATAATATTATGCCTGGTGTGTGTGTGTGTATACACAGACACACACACACACTGTATATGTGTGTATGTTCAGTGTTGTGCAGCAGTTTTGCGTTTGGTCTGGACAAATTGCTTGTCGTTGGAAACTGGTCTGGACATGGTGTGTGTGTGTGTGTGTGTGTGTTTTGCTGAGAACCAGCTGGGAGCATAACAGATTTGAGTCTGTTGCAGTGCTTTGAAGCTCTCTGAAAATTTGTTGACATAATTCTCTGTGCAAACATGTTAATGAGCCCTAGTTTCACTGTTCCTCTCTCTCATACACACACAGAGGTGGAGCAGATTGAAGCCATTGCAAAGTTTGACTACATGGGTCGGACTCCTCGAGAGCTGTCCTTCAAAAAAGGCGCATCCCTTTTGCTGTATCATCGTGCATCTGAGGACTGGTGGGAGGGAAGACACAACGGGGTTGACGGCCTCATTCCCCACCAGTATATAGTAGTACAAGACCTGTAAGTATCTATACTAAATAATTAATTAAATAGAAATAGAATTTTATTTTAGTTATTTTATTATTTTGTGCATAATTTGTCCCACACTGATTTTTTTTGTTTTGTTGCTATGGTCACCTCACTGTAGCTTGTTGAAGAAAGGTCCTACTATTACAAAAAAAAAAAAAAAAAAAAAAAAAAAAAAAAAGGTTTTTAAGACTTGTGGTGTTTGCATCAAAAGGGATAAAATTGGCTGAATAAATACTATAGGAACCTGAGCCGTATTTAGGATCTAGAATATTGTTGATTTATCCAGACTGCAAATATCTGTGGCAAAAATCTGAGCAAAAGTCATGTAGTGTATTCCAGCCTTAAGTAACCACCTAGCAACCACCCAGAACACCCTAGTAACCACATACCAACATGCTAAAGACTAATTGGAACACCACTTAGTAGCACAACCACATTTTTATCAGAAAAATTAAAAAATGTAGTTCCTACTATTATGCACAGAAGTACTGGCACCAGTTACAGGAGAGTTCAATGCATGTTGCCTTGTGAAAGTGTTGCCTTCTGGGTAATATATGACTAATCAACCAGGCCATCTGGCCTGAGTTCATACCTTAATAGCTCAAGTGAGAATCAAATAGTTCCCACCATTAACACTTTACACTTTAATTAAAATTTAACAGCACTGAATGGCAGTTAAAGAATGCTCTTAAGTCTTTGGCAGGGGCCTTTACACTATATAAGCCTAATTGTGTTTCTGAAGTACTAAGCATTAGCGGTGCCCTAACATGCTAGGCATGCATTTATGTCAAAGCCTGTTGTGTGCAGTGGGACTGACATGATTCACTAAGGTTAAAGTGAGCTGAAAGGAAGATGATCTTCTCATTTACTTTTTTATAAGGTCTTGAGATGACATGAAAGTAAAAAAAAAAAGAAAAGTTGATTGTAGTGTGCTTGAGTTGATCATATTTCTATCAGCGGCTGATATTAACTGTCCTACCGCTGTTTCAGTAATTACTAAAATGATGACATGCTCATTATCTCTTTGTATGGTTTAACTGATGACAGTTTGATGAATGAGTTTATTAAAAGGGTCAGTCCAAGTCCCATTCCTAATATTGTGAGATTTGACAGCAGCAAATAAGGAAAATTGAGGTTGCTAAAATGAAAAGAGGATGGGGATAACCAGTTGAAGGTTACACTATAGTAGGGGTGGACGGAATGACCAAAATCTTTTATCATAAATTATTTTTGCTGTAAATTCAACCCCCAAATGCTTTAAATACAACATAACCATATACTGTTTATATTCAGTAATCTAGTGATTTAAAGTTTGAGATTAATTATTTTGCAAACTGCAAGCTAGGCCATGCTTTTGTGTTTGAATGGGTGCAAATCACTGAATCCAAGTTCAAACATCTAGTGAAAAGCCATACCGGAAGAATGGACACTGTTAGAGTGGATCAGCTTCCTGTTAATGGCAACGGTTTTGAAATTAAGTGTTCAAAAAGCACATACTTCAGTCCATGTAGTGTGTTTAAAAGGCAATCAGTAAACAGGACTGCTGAAAGATTGCATAATGAAACATTTGGGCTGTAACTTTTTTTGTGAGACTTTTTTTCTATGAATGCGACGATCAACAGCTTCAGATTACCAAACACCTTCTGCTGTCATCTCCCAAGAGAACTGTAAAAGCAGCCCGAGAACATGCTGTGAAACTGTGATCAGTGGATGTTTGCTTGCTGTGGGCTGAATGAGACATGAAGTGAGAGTGATTGTAGGGGCTGCTGGGACTGAAAAATATGAGACCAGAGGCTTGTTTCATTGCCAGCTTTATGCACGTTGTTTGTGTGTGTGTGAGTTTAGCTGGTGAACATTATTATGTACTCTACCGTTCAAAAGTTGACAGTCTTCATCTGACACTGAAGACTGGAGACATGATGCTGAAAATTCAGCTTTGCTGTCACAGGAATAAATTCATTTTAAAATATATTTAAATAGAAAACTGTTAATTTTTACATTTTAGTAATATTTCACAATATTACTATTTTTACTGCAAGATAAACTAGCATGTTTTCCTGCATTTTGAAATAACTTATAAACACTTATGTAATCCAACAATTTGCCTGTGGTTTTGTTTTCATATCATTGATGTGATAAATAGTTGTTGTTTTTTTAATTATTATTTTAATAGTTTTTTTATTTATTGTAGTTATTTAGGTCTATTTGCACTGCTGGGAATCCTTCACGGCCATCAGTGGTCTGCAGAGTAACCGGAAAGATTTTTGTCTCTTTCTCTTTAGGGATGATGCATTCTCTGATAGTCTGAGTCAGAAGGCTGACAGCGAGGCCAGCAGTGGACCTTTACTGGATGATAAAACCTCATCCAAAAACGATCTGCAGTCCCCATGTGAACCTTCGCATGATTACAACTTTGGCGGGGTCATGGGCCGGTCAGTGGCTGATTATGCAGAATTCTGCTTGTATTTATTCCACATACATTCATCCTCAGGAAAAAATAATGATCTGAATTAAATTATCCTATTTCTCCTTGCAGATTACTTACTCATCTCGTAAGGCTTGTTTGTGACACAAACAAAAATCTTAAGACTCTGTATAGTATTTGCAGTCAGCTTTGATCTAAAACAGTGTGACTGTCTGTGTTTAAGCTTGTTACAATCTCATTGTGTATTTCTGCAGGGTTAGGTTGCGATCGGATGGGTCTGCCATTCCTCGACGCCGCAGTGGCACTGATTCTCACAGTCCTCCCCGAGACACCCCACCACGGGCCGCCGCCTGCCCCAGCAGCCCCCACAAAGTGGCGGTCACCAGGAGCCACATAGAGAGTCCTGAGAAGAGACGTTTGGGAACCTTTGGCAGTGCAGGAAGCATTAACTACCCTGAGAGGAAGATCTATCCTGAAGGTCACCCGCTCAGGCCTGTTCCAGGAGCAACAAGACACAGCAGCCTTGGGGACCACAAGTCCTTGGAGGCTGAGGCTTTAGCAGAGGTGAGCGAGTGCACATTTATAGTTTCTCATTCAAATTCACAGTA